>OY804603.1:33255618-33569532 GCA_963680895.1 Fragum sueziense
TGATGATGATGATGATGATGATGATGATGATGATGATGATGATGATGATGATGATGATGATGATGATGATGATGATGATGATGATGATGATGATGACGACGATGATGACGACGATGATGACGATGATGAAGATGATGATGATGATGATGATGATGATGATGATGATGATGATGATGATGATGATGATGATGATGATGATGATGATGATGATGATGATGATGATGATGATGATGATGATGATGATGATGATGGTGGTGGTGGTGGTGGTGGTGGTGGTGGTGGTGGTGGTGGTGGTGGTGGTGGTGGTGGTGGTGGTGGTGGTGGTGGTGATGATGATGATATAACGATGATGATGGCGATGTTGAGTGTGTACCATATTCGGAACGAATGTAGTACATTTTTCATCCGAATATGGTACAAGTTTGTACCATATTCGGTCAGGCATTTTACCCCAAAACTGCAGATACGTATATGGTACAAATAGACAGTTGTACCATATTCGGCCGAATATGGTACAAATTTGTACCATATTCGTTTTTGTACCATATACGGTCCGACAGCATTAATCCACTTAGTTACGCAACTAGGTTAATCCATAGTCTCTAGAGGTCTGATCCAAGTGCTACAGGACGGAAAAAATATAATTGTGCCGGTATCTTAAAAAGGTACTTTATGGCATTTGAGAACAACCGGGGTCCAGACCAGCCTGTGCATACGCACAGTCTGGTCTAGATCCATGTTATTCTCCGATAGTCTGTTCATGACCTGCAATACCAGTAAGAGAGCAGCAAGGATCCAAGTCAGACTCCACTTATGCACAGGCTTATCAGGAAAACGTGGTTTTCTAAAATTCTATAGGGCACGTTTTTCCAGATCCAGGCTCATATATATTTATCCACGAGTATTCACTCCTCAAAAATATTAAAGGGTCGGGCAAATGAAAAAAAAACACAATAAACAGAATTATCAAACTTATCGAAATGCTATTTCTAACAGTGGATTAAGTATTTTGATAAGCAAGGTTTGCTTCGAAACTTATAATAAGTAATAAATAGAGGCCGTATAGTTGATTCTACGCGAAATAAACATTCAAATGCGCGCAGCGCATCGGATTTTTATATCGCGTAGAATCTAGGCCTACTATACAGACTCTATATCTGACTTAGTGTTCGCTAGCGGCTCATTGGAAACGGGGGCGTGGTTATGTATAAACATCACTAAACTAGCCAGCAGCCCGTTTATGCGAAATATAGCGGCGGGGTTTTAAAATATACTGCAATTTCATTGGTCCAAAAAGTAGGTCGAACACTAATGTTAAATGCATGACAACGCGGGAAAGTCACGTTTCATGGCCACGTGTTCTTAAATTTATGAGTTATAACGATATGTGATGTCACAAATTTGTTCTTATTTAATGATTTAATGATATTCATTTTATTTCGCACACGCTATCCAATATATTGCGTCATTATTTTGATAAGAAAGAAAACTTTAATTATACATTGACTGCCAAGGTGCAACTTTGATTTCTATCATATATAAATTCAGTAAACGATTTAGTCTGTTGATAATAATCTATATTGGTTTTTATATGTAGCCTACTTGAAGCCAGATTTAAAGAGAATATGTTTGGAAAGTATTTTAAAGGATAGAAAAATTAAAAGGTGTATGACTAAAGGCACACTTTAACCCTTTCCCTAACAAGACCTGGTTTTGACGTCCCTAAGAGAATAGGCTTGGGAAAACATTGAGACAAAAGAAGAAACTGCTGATAACCAGCAGTTTCTCCTTTTGTCTCAATATTTTCTATGCCATATTTTACACAAATCCTATCTTTAATAACATCCATGTTGTCATTTCTTACAATTTTTGAAGTGGATCACCCTAAAATTTTGTCGTTTGGGAAAGGATTAAACAAGATTGAAGCTCGCTCTTTGATGGAATTGGAATTAAGGTATAGTGTATTACATGTAAGTCGGTATAGATATCAGTGTTGGCTTGGTTTAAATATCATTTCAATGAAAAGTTTCATAGTCTGGTTATTTCGAGATATTTTAAACGTGTTTGTATATACATGTATCAATCTTCTTAACCATTTCCAAATTGAGAAAATTTGTGAAGAATAATTAAGTAAGAAAGAGTATTGATATTAAAAGGAAAAGTTCTGTAAGTTATATCTAATTTTCGAATGTAATGTTTCAAATTTGACGTAAATAATATGACATTATCCAGGAAGCAGAATCGAAAAAGCCGTAACAATTTCAAATTGATGTAGAATGAAAAGAGACATTACATTCCCTTTCACTTTTTTAAGTATGCTTAACATAAGCTCTCTTTCCAAAATTATCATTGCTTATCAATTGACCACAATGATTATGATATCATCATTAATTCTTATTTTGCTTGTTTTTCATAAATTCAATTGTTTCATAAGGCGTTATCTTAAACTTTTAATAATTAGTAGAGAGAAGATTGTGGCTGGGTTCATTTTGGTGCACATCATATCTCAAATTAATTTACTTTTTATGATTATCGTGTGCAGCTGTCATTTGGGTAAGGATTAGTTGACATTGACGGAGACCAATCACGTGTTTGACTTCCCCAACAAAACCACGTGTTTTGGGAGTTTAAAAATAGACTGGTGAAAATATAGATTGACAAACGTGTGCCAATCTTTATTTGAACTTTCAGAAAATTGCCTAAGTATAATACTATAATCGTATACAAAATCAAAAGGACCGTGTCCTCGTTTACAAATGTACGTGGCTAATTTGTTATGCTTGCGATGCATTAGGATTTTTCTTCTTCTAGGTTTATTATAGCTATATTTCCACGGTGGGGAGTGTGCATGCTGGGATGGATAACGAATACGGACAAAAATAATCTCGAATCCTGTGAAATATTTTGCAATAACTCCTTTATTTATTTGTCGATTTTCAAAAGGTCTTTTGCATGTACCCCGCCTTGAAAATCTCTTTCCTCGGATACATGGATTATTTGTGGTATCCTTTTAATTTTTCCAAAAATTGATCCCAACTGACCAGAAAACGAAATGATAACGACTATGGCAAAATAAGCCACGCTTCAGGTAGGAAATTTTGCAATAATTTTCTTATTTCTGTGTCAATTTTCAAGCGGTTTGTTGCATGTACCCCGCCTTACTGAGCGCTTTCCTCAGGTGTATTACTTATTTGAAAACTCCCCATATTTTCCCCAAAAATTGATCCCAACTGACCTGAAAAACGATCTGATTTTTTGTCGTTTTCCTGGTCGGTTGGGATCACTTTTCGCAAAAAGTACAAAAAAGTTTCGTGTAACGCAAACATCGGAGGAAAGAGCTCAGTAAGGCGGGGTACATGCAACAAACCGTTTTTGAATTGACGCAGAAATAAGGAAAATATTGCAAAATGTCTTACCTGAAGCGAGGCAAATTTGTCCGTAGATTTACCCATCCCAGCATGCACAATCCCCACCGTGATTTCTATACTCACGATTAAAGATACAAATGTTCCTTTTCCGCGACTTTACGTCTAGATCTTACTTTTTCTTTGTATTATCTAAAAAGAGGATTTGCGAAACAATTTGTCAAACGCATCTACTCATTTCTGTCCCTTTTCTGTATATTTTCCAAATGAAAATTGATGTATCCTTATTTTGTTACACATCTCTTGAAAAGGATCCAGCAAAATAATCGGGGAAAATCTGCTCAGTATTTCTACCCCTTTTTCTTTGATCATTTTTTTTAATTTTTAAAAAGAAAAAAAATAGCGTTTTATTGTTACGCATCTCTTGAAAACGATCAAGTGATGGTAACGAAAAGGAATCTGCTGAACAATTTGATCATTTTTCTTTTTCAAGGGAGATGTAGCCTTATATTGGTACCCATCTCTTGAAAAAACATCCAGCAAAAGTATTGAGAAAGATCCTTCATAATACTTCGTTCCTCTTTCTGAAAGAATGCATTTTATCAATGCATGTCTATTGAAAAAATCTAAAGAAAGTATAGAAAAAAATAAACTGCAACATATGTCGATTTTTTCTGAATCTTTTTCAAGAGGAATGCAGCCTTATATTATTACACATGTCATGTAAAAGACTCCCAAAAGTCATTTTCTTTTTTGCTGATAACCAGTATTTTCTCCCTTTTCCTCACCATTTTCGTCTTTTCCTTGTCAACACCTTTACATTTGGACCACATCAACGGGTTGTGTCCTTTGATAATGCAGAGCTACAGATAACACAGTGGGGATTGTGCATGCTGGGATGGATAACGAATACGGACAAAAATAATCTCGAATCTTGTCAAATATTTTGCAATAACTCCTTTATTTCTTTGTCGATTTTCAAAAGGTCTGTTGCATGTACCCCGCCTTGAAAATCTCTTTCCTCGAAAACATGGATGATTTGTGGAATCCTTTTAATTTTTCCATAAATTGATCCCAACTGACCAGAAAACGAAATGATAACGACTACGGCAAAATAAGCCACGCTTCAGGTAGGAAATTGTGCAATAATTTTCTTATGTCTGTGTCAATTTTCAAGCGGTTTGTTGCATGTACCCCGCCTTACTGAGCGTTTTCCTCAGGTGTATTACTTATTTTAAAACTCCCCATATTTTTCCCAAAAATTGATCCCAACTGACCTGAAAAACGATCAGATTTTTTGTCGTTTTTCAGGTCGGTTGGGATCACTTTTCGCAAAAAGTACAAAAAGGTTTCGTGTAAAGCATACATCGGAGGAAAGAGGTCAGTAAGGCGGGGTACATGCAACAAACCGTCTTTGAGTTGACACAGAAATAAGGAAGTTATTGCAAAATGTCTTACCTGAAGCGAGGCAAATTTGTCCGTAGATTTACCCATCCCAGCATGCACAATCCCCACCGTGGATAAGAGGGATTGGGGCTTTTAAAAAGGGCAATATTTCTGTCACTGTTTATCAAACCATATGTTGTGGGTGCTCATTGGAATTTTCTGACCAAAACGATTCAAATAAGTACACACAACTTAGGGTTTGGATATGAAATATACAGTCGACACTCGTTATCTCGACATCGGATAAGTCGAAATTCCGCTTAAGTCGAGGTGAAAGTCCCATACTCAACATATGGATATCAAAATGAATTTCGTAACAAATACAGTCATTGAAATTTAGTAGGAAATGGATAGAAATTGCTCGTCTCGAGCAATTTCTTTCCTTTTCCTACTATATTTTCATAATTGACACATATGATGCCCATCAAAAATGGTTAAAAAATGTTTTCATCGAAAATAATCAAAATCGGGTGAGTCGAACTCCGGATATGTCGAGGTATTTTGGCTGCCCCTCTGAGTTCGACACAACGAGTGTCGACAGTAATTTCTTCGTCCCCCGTTATCTGTTTCTCTGGTACACTTTAAGTTAAATGTGCATCTTTTCAGGTAAATAAAAAGGCTAGACTCTTACACTAAGAATGTTTATACGTATAATAGTGTCCACCAGTACGGCGAATATCTTTTGAGCTGCATGTATAACGTTTCAACGATTCCGTTGTAATTTCGGCGATCTGTTTCCAAGGGTAAGTGTTTAAATTACTAATTCACAATGATAAATCGCTAGCTCCCATAAGAAAAACTTGCCTGTCACAAGCAATTTCCTCGTTTTCCACAATGTCTTCAAGAGCTTTCGCCTTTCGGGGCATCAAAAACAACGTTAAAGACACTCGGCCAAACACCTTGGGCTTCAACATGACACAATTCCTGTGTACGCCCGTGGAGCGTGACTGCAATATTAAATTTTATTTCTGGATAGCAGTTTCGTCTGCTACCTTTTATATTTACAAAATGAATATCTGACTATTGAAATAGTCGGAGACCATGTAGGCTACTTTTGATTCGCCTGTAATAAATCCTTTCCGAAACAACAAAATATCAGACAAACTTAATTCTGCAGAGCCCCAAGTACTGCACGTTAATGGCAAACAACCATTTCAATGAAATCTTAGATTTGTTGACAATAAAGCACATAGTCGGTGTTATTGCAAAACATAGTACCTGCTGTTTTATTAAAGCTAGAGTTACGAAGTCTTGCAAGAACACTGCCGACATGCCGAAAATGTCCTATCTTTTTATTAGTAACGTCAAAACCAGGGTTTGTTTGGGAGAGGGTATAATTCACGATTTTTTCATAAATGTCTGGTGCAAGGAAAAACCTACGGATTTCTAAATGTCACTAAGGTTTAATTTAAAGGTAATAAGTTACGGAAATTTCTAAAATAGTCGCAGGGAAGACACAAGACTTCCAATTAAAATCGTAGTTATTTATTATAAGGTAACTCCATAGAAGAATGGGCTGTTCATAAGTCTGCCAAGTGATAAGATTCTAAGAGCAGAATGGCGTAGCTTTTGAACAAAAACCTCGTAACTGCAGTTTGTTCTAAGCTGCAGTTACGAGGTTTTTATTGAAAAGCAGCGATGTGTTGTTTCACAATTAGCCAAACGCCGACTGTCAATCAAAAACATCGATTAGCCAATGGGCGATCAGAAAAATGTCATGCCCCAATTGTTCTTCGTTGCACGTGTTCTTGTATCGATTTATCGACTGACAATCAAAACAATCGACATGCCAATTGCAAAGAATTTTGTGCTAACAATAGACTAGGTTTGCCGTTATGTTTTGATAAACCGTCGGTTTTGTTATAAAATCTCGTAACTACGGCTTGAATCAAGCCGTAGTTACGAGATTTTATAACAACACCTACAAAATACTATTTTGTTTGTCCGAATTTACGTCACGATTAACTGGATAAAATCGTTCCCTATTAACGATCACATTCCCATTGTTTGTCTTAAATTCTATGTTGGGCGGAGCGATCTGTCGATTGGCGTTTGGTCAATTCGTTAAAGGACGACAATTCTAAAACTTTTCATTTTAAACAAGTCACGACGAATTTAAATAAAACGTGACTGTTTTCCTTTTCTCATATGAATGAAATTTAAGAGTCTTCCATAGGAGTTGCAGGCCATTACAATATTATGAAAAGAAGTTTGAGTAGGATATATGTAGGATTTAGAACTTGAGTTAAAAGTAATGGGGTTGATAACTTGATACATACCGGGGAAGTTATTGACGACCAATCAAATTTTAGTTTGTCATCAATAATATTCTTATCTGCTTATTTAAAAAAAATACTACATAAAATCGTTGTCAATTTCCAACATTCTTTGCTTCTAGTCGTTTCCAAATCAGCCAAAAATCAGCAAAATAATTAAATATTTTTTCTCCGTCCGAATGTTTCGTATGACGTCGTTAAACATCCGTTACTTATCTGAGGCGCGTTCTTTAGATTGAGATTTTTTAAGATTTCTTAAGATACAGCGACCGAGATTGTAAGCGAGGTGTTCCGAATGTTCCATACTTCATTCAAGTGACGTCATCATGACGTCATTTGTATGGAGTATTGACCATTCGTAACTCCGCGGTTTATGAATCATAGAGCATTCGGAACAACTCGGTCAGTTCTCTCCCATATAGATTCTACAGAATTTACCGAGGGGTTCCGAAATATGTATAGAGCAATGGCGGCTCGCAGAGATCGTCTTAAAAATCTTGCTCAAAAATCCTAAAACATATTTTAAGAAATCTCAAGATATCTCAAGAAATCTCGCTCTAAAGAACGCGGCTATGGTTCTACTCGGGCTACGTCGTAAACATTCGGTGGTTGAACGTTCAACCGCCGAATGGTTACGACGTCACCCGAATAATTTTATTTTTACTACAAAGAAAGCGGTATCAGGAGCACAAAAATTTTCAGCTACGCTCCATTGAACACAAATACCATACACACAGGGTACGTTCCATTAGGCTGTTCGGCACTGTCCCAAATATTCTGTGCTTGTAAGTAATGCCGAATGGAATGCTCTCGGAACATAACTGCAGGCCAGTCTAAAAATATACTTTGACCGCCTGGGTGTTTTGTATTGGTCACAAATGGTCTTGAAATGCACAATTCATCACATTTGCTTTTAATCGTACAGTTTGGTTAGAAATATTAATTTATTTCAACATTCCACAGTTGTAATCGAAGGTTGCCGTGCTAGTGACGTCACTGTTCTGCTTGCACCACCTTTTTTTCGGGAACAAGCCTAACATGTTCCGAACACTGTTCTGTGTCATTCCATTGAGTACCGGACTGTTCGGCACACTCGGAACAGCCAATGGAACGCACCCACAGGCACGGTTCCGCGGCCATATTGAATAGTGAGTAAACCACGTGACCATTTACCGTTGATAAGGCAAGAAGGTGTTTTCCACGAAGACAGAATCGCGAATCCGCATAATTAAGACTTAAAAAATTAAAAACAGCAAGTCTTTGCTGCGCCTTATGGCTTTACCTGCTACATATGGTTTGATTGTAAGGGTGCAGTTTGATATGCTTTCTTTTATTCGCAAGAATGTCATACGTTGTATAGGCCTACATGTAAATGAAGCACCGAGTAAGCATTGACTTCGTTGTGTCGAAATCGAAGTAATTTTACTTCGAGATATTAACAGTTAGACTCATCCAATGGCAACAAGTTTTGTGCTAAAATAGACTCGGTTAAGTGTTATATTTTGAATAATCGTCGATGTTGTTCTAAAATCTCGTAACAACAGTTCCAATGAAGCCATAGGTACAAGATTGTATAACACCACCTACGGAAATTCTTTTGTTTGTCCGAAATTACGTCAAGGTTTACAGGAGAAAATCGTTCCCTATTTTATTCATTTACGGTTGAAAAAATACTGAACCTCAGAAATAACGCACCACTTATATTTTTCACTATAACTTCTTTATTACGTTACTTTTTCAAACTATAAAACCACAACCCGAACTGCTATCAGTTTATTCGTTTCTGGTCAAAAAATCCTTTTGCTACCTTAAAGCAATCAAGCGTGACGAACGCGCAAACCTGACTACCCTCTAAAGTAAAAATCACAAAATCAGAACTGCATGAGATCACTTTGCAGAGCAATACAGTCTGTACTTCGTCGACGCATGGAACTGATCACATTTTGGATTCTGTTGTTTGTAATGACTCTCTACTATCCCTGTATCACTTTGTTCTTTCACCTGTGTACCTGTTTGAGCTCCAGTTGGGACCTTTGGTGCTCCCCTTCCTGGGCAGTCCAGCAGTGCATCAGTCTGTTGGAAACATTCTCTAAGCCATCCAATAATATTGTGATGAAAGCCCATCATGTGTTCAATAGCACGTGACGTCATCACTGCATGCAACATCCCAATAGCACGATTACGTTCGTCAGTGGAAAGTCTTGGCATTGTTAAAAGCATAAAAAATTTCGACCGATGAAATGTTTGGTCGTTTTCTTTCTTTCACCGTCTACATGTACCACATAAACCGATAAATTGGTTTGTGCACGAGGTCAAAACTGCGGCACGTGCAGAAAACCTGTTTACCAAATTTGGACGGCTAGCGTCACGGATGAATGGGTTTTGTGCTTAAGAGTGTGTTGTGTGCATACCTAGTTTCCGGCGGATACCGAATAATACTGTGTCAACAAAATGAATGATTTTGTTGAATAAGTATAAAACAAGAAAAAGTGGTGCGTTTTTACTGAGGTTCAGTATACATGTATATGTAATCATTTTTGTTACTGATTAAGTATGTTGTGAAAAGGAAAGGGTTACTCAAGTTATCTACCTTTCCTACTATATCTCAATAGCTTTATTTGTTTGAAAATAAGTTTGTTTCGCATCTTTGATGTCAATGTATGAGGAAAGGTCCTGTAGATCTATTTCACTCCAATTCAAGAAAAAATTAGACTTATCCGATGTCGACATACGGAGTGTCAACTAATCACTGTAGGACAGTTTGGGGGTTAGATGCATAATTGTTTATGCAATTCATAGATCATCTATTCTTTTTCGACCAGGAAGAAAATATTGGGATGGGAAGCTCAAAGAGACACCCCATTCCGATTTCAGTCTTGTATTTAGTATGTTTTGGTGTGAAAATTTGTTATTCTAATTCGTTTTAATGCGCTTAAGTTATTAAGTTGCTGCTGATAAGCCAGAAACGTTTTTAAAGTTGAGACGGAAACACTAATAAATATTAAGACTAGTCACACCGGTAAACTGGTTACCGCCTCTGAAACGTACTGCGACACTCCGAAAAATACGGATGGGTACCAGTTAAGGTTTACGAACTGAGAATGAAAACACCACTTTCTAGCCATACGAAATGCATTAAATTACACACACTTGTAAATACACTTCGCATAAGTTGATTCACCGTGCGGGATTTCAAGATTATGTTTCAAAAAGAAAATAATTTACAAATGTTATTTTACTCTGTATTCATATTCAAGGGAGGTGATTTTGAACAATTTGTCAAATATTTCCATAAGTATGCATGAATTCAAAATTCTAAACCATACAAAATGCTTATGTTTGTATTCGGAATTGAAATGTAACACTGTTTAGGAATTACTGGCACTTTTCAAATTTTGCCTCTGGCTCTGCATTTCATTCTCAGTTCGTAAACCTTAAATTGAAGTTTACCACACTTATTTTAATTTAAGAAAATATTCCTCGTAAACCGTGCAATACTTTGACTTGAAAATTTCAGATTATTTTAAGAAATTATGCCCAATCAGGTAAAAATAAAAGAAAATTCATGATAGAACATTGATGGAAAGTCTTTTTAAAATACTGAGAACATTTGTAAATGCCCTTGTAATTCGTCCTTCAAACACGAAATGTTTCCAATTAAATCATCTAGGATTGTCATTAAATAGGCTTTGTTATTAGAAATATCTGCTAATGGTTTTGTATAATTACAACTGCTTCTATGTTTATCATATAAAACCAAAAAAATGAGGTTCAAAAATGTTGTCTATCGTAAAAAGGTATATAAATCTGTATTTTAAAGTTTGATTGTCCATGCTACCGATGAAATAAATAAACAAAAATATCTTTTATTGTTCTTAAGGTACGTAATGATGATCGAAAAGTTCTATTGAGAAGAGAATCTGTTCCCAGGTTATCATACCTAAGAAATCGCTGCTTTTCTGCGAAAACCTCGTAACTGCAGCTTAAAACAAGCTGCAGTTACGAGTTTTTCGTAGAAAAGCGACGAAATAATGGTTACCTAAGAACATGATGTGAACAAGAGAATCACAACGGGTCAACTTAGGACAACAAAAATCCTGTAAAAACGTTGGTTTTTTAGCTATAGCTTGAAGGGTACTCCAAATATCTGAAAATGTGAATTTAGTTAAGGCGTCGTTTCAGTCGACACATTTGTTGATTCACATGTGCATAAAGATTCCAAATAAATCTTTCGGGATGTCACAAATGAACTTTATAATTTGAGTGTTTTCTAATTTGTTTTTGTGAATCTTTCTGTATCTTAAAAACAATTAGCATTGACACACAAAAGTGTTCCGATGAAATAAAGGATTTTATAGACCGAGAATAAGAAAACGACTTTATTGTAAATCAGGTTTGGACACAATTTTCGAATATATTATATTATTTTACTTGCATTTCGAGATAATAAGCCCTACGCCGTTTTGATGGTTAGAAAAGCAAGATATACAGGGTTTAACTTTTATTGTATGCACACGTAATTCTCGTAAAACCTCGGAGACGTTGAACCCGGAAATGCAAATTGCATAATCCACGGTATATAATCACGTGACCCAGTATTTCCGATAATCTTTAATATCTTTTATCATACTTGACCAATTTGAATTCGGTTTTAAGCAGAGAAGGTAAGAAAATGCCAAGAATAAGCTTGACGTGTTGGATTTTTAAAAAAAATCAACTGATAAAAAAGTTATTGAAGATAAACCAAAATTTTGGTTTATCTTCAATGACCTATTTATCGGTTCATTTTTCAAAAAACAACCACATCCATCTAATACGTGACGTCTGTCCACATTCTCTGCTTCAAACCGAATTCAAATCGGTCCAGTATTTACAAAATTATTGAAGATTTTCTGAAAATATTGTATCACGTGATTATCCATCGTGTAGTCTAAAAGGTCCAATTTGTAAATAACGTCAACGATATTTAGAAAATCCACAAAGGGCAAAGAAATGTGCAAAGGGGGAAACAACACACGTTTTTCAATATTTCAGAAATCCTAACGAGCAAAGTTATCTAACTTGACAAATTCAAACCGAGATTCTCCAGTGGTGGTATTCACAAACTAGTCTAATTTCAGGTTTACCTTTAGAATTACATACGTTTTGTCCAATCAGATGGCTTGTTCTGCAATTTTGCTTTAGACAATCGAATTATAATTTTTGGTGAATATTGCCCAATATATAAAAAAGAATCCTATAATATTTAAGTCATACAAAGGAGGGATGATCATCGTTTCTCGGTTTATCAAGAAATCCCAAGAGAAAGGTCTCCTAACTTGACAAATGCAAATGTCGGATTCAATCATTTTTATCAAGTTATTTCTGTCTGGTAATTTGCAAAACTAAATTCTATCTTTAGATCTTAAATGAGATTTTGATAGCATTTAGGGAGTTTCCATCTTATTGCGATGAATCACTTTATGCTAGGGAATAACTTGTCTGTCGACAGTTACTGCAAAGCCTTAACCGTTTCCCAAACGACAAAAATATTAGGGTGATTCAAATTCAAAGATAGTGCAGACGGCAATGTTAAGTGAATGACCTTTAAGATTGTTTGGTCTTTTGGGGTAGCAAACTTTGTAGAGCCGCGTGCGATGTAGGCCGATAGAGCTCTTCTAGAAGTGGTAGCGCTAGTCTGGTTACCGCCTCTGATATACTACGATGTATTTTTCTACAACGTAGTGTATCAGAGGCAAGAACCAGACTCTTCTAGAAGAGCTCTACCGACCTAAATCGCACACGGCTTAGGAAATCATGAATTTGTTTGTTACGGACAGTTCCTTCATTTTCTACCTTTCCAAAGACATTATCTTGTTGGGAGTCAAAAAGAGTCATTGTGTGGGAATATGTCAACACATATACGGGTTAATTCGCGTAGTAGAGAATTAATACAGAAGAGAAAATACGAGACTTGAAATTTACTGGGATTTTTTTATTTCCCGGAATGACCGATGTAAAATACAGTATATACTATACCATGATAATTAACCCATTACCACACAATGACTCTTTTTGGCTCCCCACAAAATCATAGCCATGAAAAACATCGTGGAAAATGAAGAAATTGATTGTCACAAGCAATTTCTTCATTTCCCACAATGCTTTCCATCCAAAAAGACCCATAATATAGAAATTCCATTCACTTGAAATTGTCGTCTGCAGGATCTTTCAAATTGGAACAGTCCAAATGTTGCCGTCTGGTAATGGGGTAATAAAAATGTTTTTGAAAAAAAGGTCGATGTTTCTCGAGTAAGTTAAGAAGCTCTTGGAACAGATCCAATCATTTAAATAAAATTATATTTATCTTTGGCCTTTCTTTGTAGAAAATATTTTGTAAAATGAAGAAACTGCTTGGCACAAGCAAATTCTTCATTTTCTATAATGTTTTTCAAAGCCTTTCTCATGTTGGGCGACGTAAAGCGTCATTGTGAGGGAATTTGTTGAGAAAGTATAACAAAATTGAACTGTTGTCAGACAAACGACAGATTAAAATTGAAAATCGTTTTCTTTGAAGTTGTTGAAATTAGTTTGGATCAACAATATTCTGATAAAGAAGAACATTGTAAGCTCAGTGAGTGGGTAGCCGACAAAAAGGTCAAATGGCTTTATTGTTTCTACATTTATTCAAGTTCTCACGCGGAAAAGTCCTACGAGAACTAATATTTCGTTTCTTCTCATACCTTTTTAAATTCAAATACCCAGACAAAGGAGACTGAAAATCATCATCTTTAAATGATATAGCTTTTTTTACTATTTCCAAATATCAAATGCGTAGTACAAGACTTTTGAATATATGGGTGCGACCTTTCGGTTGCAAAAGGATAGTTTTCTACGTATGCATTTTGTTTTTACATGCCAGAAAAGAATAAAGAAAAGAAGAAAATGGTGGTGTCCAGTAGGCTTATTTTCTTATTTTCTTTTCTTTGCTTTCTCAACATTTCTCTATATACGTAAAGGCATATCAAAACACTCCTTGATTCGCAAAGGGTAAAGATGATCTTAAAAGGTCATGCATTTCATATTTGACCTACTAAGAATCGAGAGTGCTATAGAGCTGCCTTTCTTCGAAAACCACGTAATTGTAGCTTTAAACAAGCTGTGGTTACTAGGTTTTGAAGGGAGGCGACAATGTATTTTCGTGATAGATCCTGAAACAAAATCCATTGAGATCTAGAAAATTGGCACATGGCGTGAAAGTTAGTTGCCTCATGAGCATATCGTTGCTTTTCTTCCAAAGGTCTCGTAACTACAGCCTGTTACAAGCTGTGGTTACGAGGTTTTGTAAGAAATCAATGTTTTCGTTCCTATTATTAGTATGCTAAAGGAAAACATGCAATCCGAATATAACAAGGTCAAATTGCACGTTTGTGCAGGATGGCCGTATTCTACCCGGCCTACCAGTGTTTGGACAAAGTATTTACTGATACATTTGTACTTTGGAATTAGCTTGACAATATGGCAAAATAGTACAAGTCAGGGTTCTCCGCGGAAGAAAATGTAATGAAGCTGTAGTGCGCAAGAAGCATGCTAACCCTTTCACAAACTGCAAACTTTTGGGGCGATCATATTTGAAAGCTGTTGCATGACAAAATGAGTGTTGATAGAATAATCTTTGTAAAATATATAGCACAGAAAATATTGAGGCTAAAAGAGAACATGCTGGTTATCAACATTTTTTTCTTTTGCCTCGATATTTCACATGCCGTTTCTACTAGGGACGTCAAAAAGCAGGTTTTGTTTGGGAAAGGATCAACCTCTAATGTATAGCATTTATGCAAATGATTTATAAAAACAAAATATAGTACGGTGCGTTGTGTAATTCTGTTTGATGTAAATGAAAGAGGTTTAAATCAAATGGATTCGTAAAAAGGATAAGTAGACATCACCAAAAAAGTTTGATGGACAGCCGTGGGCCTTAAAATGAACTTTATATACTCAGCAAAAGAGCTAACGCGTCATTTTTTAAAATTGCATAACTTCTTTATTGTCAAAGATTTAGATTTATACTTTGGCAAATGTTTATCCCACAAGTTTTTGCACTCATTCATAAAACTATTTCTAAGTTTTCTTTCTTATGTGACCGTGTCATACGAAAGGGGGCCAAAACAGTTTTTCGGCTCGTGTAACTTGTCATCTTTTTCAATCATTTTTGTTTGAATTGATTTTGAAAGCTAGTTCATTGTGAAATTAAAGTCTGAAAAAAAAATCTATCTAACATAAAAGACACACCTTTTTGAAAGAAAATGTCAATTTTTCAAGGTCAAGGTCACAAGGCCAAATTTTATAGTGTCAGGTGAAAGGTCTTGCTAGGCCCTGTCTATGTGTGAAATATCAATACTGCATCTTATACAGTTCATAAGATATAGACCGATACGTTTTTGTCTACGTAACCTACGTCGCCGTCGACGCCATCAATGATATCTAAGGCACTAGTGATGTAAAATGCCTCTGTGGGAATACATTACGCGCCCATAAAAAGGTAAAGCCGTCGGTTTGTTTTTTGAAGGGTAACTTTTATAAACAGAAACTCTTTCAGCCTATACAAAAGGTTTGAAAGTTATGCGTGAATTTTCCATTTTAATCAAATTTCAGACTTAATGAATTTTAGAATTAAGGGTGTCCTTATTTAAAAGTTCAATATTTTACAAGATACGGTAACATTTACTATGAAATTTCATAGATCTCTTATCAAATGGTGATAGTCAGCATGTGCAAATTTTGAAGATTTTCTGTATATTCGTTGAAAAAATATTAACAAAGATCTGAGTGATGCGTTAGCAGTTTTGCCGAGTATATATGACGTCATAAAAGTTACGTTTTTTTTTAACGCGTTCTTCTTTAGTTTTCCCATATAATTTCGTGTTCACCTAATTATCACATCAATGGAAACTTTTATGATATGTTGTCCGTATCTGATCTCTCCATATTACATATTTGTTGATTGATTGAAGCAGAAAACCCTGAGTTATCTGCCCATGAATGTAAAAAATAAGTGTTTTGTCTTTTTGTTCACTATAACATCTACAAATTTTGAAACATCTTGACAAAACCTTGATAAAACATTGGTCATGACAAGACCTTGCATGAATGTATCTTTCAGCTTGATCCGAATCTCACATCTAGAGTTATGTGCCCTTGAAATTGACAAAAACTACCGTTTTCACTCTATCTTCGCCATAATAGCAACAAATGTTGACCAATTATAGCAAAACTTTTTTACAAAATGTTGGTGACTGTAGAACTTTGCTTCAGATAATTTTTTTGTTTAATTGCAATTTCATGTCTCGATCTCGAGTTATGTGCGACAAAATTTCTATTTTTGACTTTATTTTCCCTCTTTCAGCCACAAATATTGACCAATTGAAACAAAACTTGGACAAAACATTTGTGACTATAAGACCTTGCATAAGTGGAATACTTAGCTTGATCGGAGTCTTACATCCGTAGTTATGGGCCCTGGAATTGGACAAAATTTCCTTTTCAACCATGTTTCCTCTATAATAACCACAAATATTAATCAATTATGTCAAAACTTAAACAAAATGTTGTTGACTGTAAGACTTTATGTATGTGATTTTATTTAGCTTGATCGGACGCAAACAGTCCGAGTTATGTGCCCTTGAATTTATCAAATACGAGGGACGGTCGGAAAGTACCTGGACTTTTGACTAGTTCTCTAAAACCATTCAACTTTTTAACAAAATTCTTTCTACAATGTTTGAACAAATTGTCCATCTATGTCTATGCATTTTTGTCATCTTCGTGGGAGCTTTATTATTCCCACTGTTAACCATGACATAGACCCACTGTACTAGGTACAGTGTAACAGCCGGTATCAAAGGCGCCCTGGTCTCAAATTTCTTCCCAACAAGCATTTTCTTCAGTCCTAGACACAAATAAAAGTCACGTGGGGCGAGGTCGGGGCTATAAGAAGGGTAAAACAACTACCGTCATGTGTAATAGTTGATAATCTCCATTGAAGATGCGGTGGTATGGGAGCGTGCGTAATCGTCAAGAAAGAGATCATTTTTCTTTGCTAACCTGGGACGCGTTTACTTCAGCATTTATTCTTAAATTTTTCTGAATAACTTCAGAATTGTACTTGGCAATGACAGATTTTACCATTTGACATTGAATGAGTAACTAATAATTCCCGTGAATCGCAAAAAGCAACAAACATGACAACCAACCGAAGTCAACAGCTTAATCTTTTTAGGGATGGGGAACCAGCTCGTTTCCATGACTGCTTTGACTGAGTTTTTATCCCATGTTTGGAATTATGGATCCACATTTAATCTTCAGTGATAATATAGTTCCAAAACTTGACCCCATCTCGATTAAAATGACTAAAATGTTCTTTTGTATTAGTTACCCTTGTTGTTCCTCTAACAAATACCATATGATAGATAAAACACCTATCACATATAAGTGGACAGAATATTGTATATAAACAACTATCTTTGAAAATAAACTGACCACATCATTGGCAAATGGGTGTAGATTCCACCAACATATAATGTGTTTATACAGATGCAAATGGAGAGACAGCAGAACGAAAAGTCCAGATACTTTCCGACCGTTCCTCGTAAAAGGTCTAAACTTTCTGTTGCCTCTTATATCCACAATTATGGACGAATTGAGCGAAATTTTGGACAGACATTTGGGTACTATAAGATCTTGCATCAGTGTGATTTTTAGCTTGATCGAAACGTAACATCCTGAGTTATAAACCCTTGAATTTGACTAAATTCGCTTTTCGGCCTTGTTGTTACTATAACAGCCAACACTATTGACTAATTAAGACGAAATTTGGAAGAAATATTGGTGACGAATGGAATCAAGCATTCAGAGATATACTTAACCAAACTTATAAGTACTCCGTTTTCTATTAAGCGCAAAATGTTCTCCGGTGAAGGAATATCAAAAGTCGATATTTCTTATCATTCTTACATTTAATTACTTGACCGATATCATTTTCATTTTGCAAAATTACTGTGCAAAATGATAACTTCCGGTCAACTATAGAAAATTGAAATATTCCTCCTGTGTTTCATACACGAATCCCACGTGTTTAATTTATAATTTATTCCTTTATGGGTCAACGGGCCAAACATAAAAAAAACAAAACGCGTTGGAAATCTCTACAACAACAACCCATAACAATTGGTGTTTTACAAGGTGGTGCGATTCAAGCGTAGGTAATATTCTCATACCCACAATTTCAGTCGTTCTATACAAATTAAATACAAAATATCGTTCATTACTGTCAAACATCAACATTCTTGTTACATTCGTACCATTTTTCAAAAGAAATGCAACCCGTATCATAAATGTACATGCAAATGCTATCAACCAACTTGTGGCCGAGTACAGACAATCCGGAAGTGCTGCCAACCTACCAAGACATCCACGTGATAGGAAATCAAGCCGGAATTAGGACCATAACATTGTTCTGTCTCGTCTATGTGAACTGGAGCGTTCAGTGGCTGTCACAGAAAGGGATACATTATGCCTTCAAGGGAGACAATTCAGTGTCCGAATTATCCGATAATGGCTCAATTCATCATGTCTATGTACAAGACGCAAAAACCATGTCCTCACAATTAACATGTTCATGTTCAGTTGGCAAGGGTGTATTACGAGGGATGATCCAAAAGTAATGTCACAAACGTTGTTTTCGGTGACTTTATGGACGTATCCTCATGCAACTTTAGATGCCGAAATATTAATATTCGTTTAATGCATGCACGAATTTTCAGAAAGTTTCTTGTAAAATTACAAAAATAAACTACATTTTTAAATAGCGCATCGGTGACCAGCGTCGCACAACACACGACGTCATTGACGTCATTCTACTCCTTCTCAAAATATCGCCCTCTGTGTTTAATTAATGCAACATTCGTGGCGTTCGACCCGCTTCATGAATGCATTTTTAAACAACTCGTTCAGCAATTCTTTGAATACATTCCTTGAATCAATTTGTTCTCAGTTGGTTTAGGTCGACATAATATTTTTTTCTTAAATTCAGCTTAAGATGCGGAAATAGCGCAAAGTAACATGGACGTTGGCGTTATTCCCCAGCTCCACATGTCTTCCGGCTCGTTTTGATCTTCAAATGACTCATATTCACTTTTAAAAAAGCTTGCACTAACGGTAGACGTCTCTATCATGAAATGTCCGTTCTTTTAGGTTGAATTTATTGTTTCTGTTGCTTCAATCGGCTATTTTGCAAGCCTTTAGCAAAAGTTAAGAATTGCACGTTGTGGGCATTTATGCGATTCTGCCATTATCCCAAATGCGAGTGATGAATTCAATAAGACTTATTTGGTATTTCAACGCACCTATTTTATTACAACGTTCTAAAATTGCTTAGAAATATCATGACGTAGCGGCATTTTAATATCAGCTTAATTGTCTTGATTGTTTTTTTATATAATGACAGAACATAAAGTAATATCAATCTTCAAAAGAATAGTCTAGGGCGTGCGGCGCATATGCACGACAAGGATTCCTTTTGGCATTTCATTTTCTCGGGTATATAAACAATATTCAAATAATTCAGAAAAGAATGTTTCCAATAGAATAAGCTTGAATGATAAGTCTTTATTTGTACAAGAATACGTCGAATAACCAAACTATAGACACTGTGACATTACTT
The DNA here is from genome assembly GCA_963680895.1 of Fragum sueziense. Classification (NCBI taxonomy): domain Eukaryota; kingdom Metazoa; phylum Mollusca; class Bivalvia; order Cardiida; family Cardiidae; genus Fragum; species Fragum sueziense. The sequence continues at coordinate 33,275,406 of OY804603.1, forward strand.
TTGGATCATACCTCGTAGTTTTGCTGATTGTGAAAAAAAGTGTTTTTCAGACTTAACGATTTACTGTCCAGTATGATGATGATCTGCCACATGCTTAGCAAGCGTGAAGAACCTTACACCGACTTCTAAAATATTAAAAAAGATATCCCTGCAACATCTGTCAGGAATTACAAAATGTCTATGCGTTCCTGATATCATGCTATTGTTTGAGCGAAAAGGAACACACAAGTTATTGACTTTGTGATTTTTGCTACCAACAGTGGTCTCCATTATCTGCTTCTTGTTCAATTCATCTTGTCGTGAAGTTGATGAAAATTCGATATATGGTGGTCATATGGTTAAAGCGAAGATGTTTCAAATTTGGTTGAGATATGTTATGCCAGTCCGGAAATATGTTCTATAATATAGTCGGAGTACTTATAAGTTTTGAGTAGTGTATGTGCATTGGTTTAGACAAAATTGCATATACGGCTTTATTTTAGCCACAAATATTGGTCAATTATATAAAACTTAACTTAAGATCTTTCAAACATGTGATGCTTTAGATTAATTGGAACATCACAGCTAGAGTTATGTGCCATTGAATTTGACAAAATTGCCTTTTCGAGCCACAAATATTTACCAATTTAGATGAAACTTATAAGAAATGGGAAGCTTTCGTAAGGGCAATTGTTAGCTTGATCGGAATCAAACATTAAATGTAGAATAATTTGCTCTTGAAATTTTACAAAATTGCATTTTCAGCATTTTTTTAGTGTAATAGTCACGAATATTGACTGATAAAAAGAAAACTTATACATTATGTTGATGACCATAAAAGCTTGCATCAGTGAAATTTTCATCTGAATAGCAATGCCACGTCTAGAGTAATGTGCTATTGAATCTTTCAAAATAGCCGCTTTCAACAAAATTTTGACGTATCTGATCTTGCATATATGTGCATTTTTTATTGATCGGGATCGCACATCTAAAGTTAACATAGAATGTGAAATTGCCGTTTTTCACTTTCTTTCACTATAATAGCTACAAATATAAACCAATCAAAACAAAACTTTACTGAATTGTTTGTGCATGTTTTGTCATTGACCTGTTTAATGTTCTGATTCATTAAGTTCAGTTTATTGAATAAGTATAATGGCCAAACGTTATATAAACTAAAAAAAAACACAATTATTTACCCCACCCACCACCTTTTTTCCTCTGTGATTTGGTCATGCGCATTTTTTAATGTCATGAGATTTAGTTTTTCATCAAGGTCTAGCCTTTGTCTTACATTTACCTAGATTATTATTAATGCAATAGCTTGAGCTCTACGTGGATTTTTTTCGTCTGATAGAATAAAACACCACAATTTCCCCACCCACCAATATTTTTCTCTCTATTGCAGTCAGAGTACAATACACAATGTCACGATTTTTTGTTTTTCTGTATTGTCCGGCCTTTGGTTAATATTCTGTGACAATTCAATTATTTCAAATGCAATATCTCGAGCTCAAACTCGAATTAGAGCTTTTTGAGCTTTGCTTATAGAGAACCTCTAAATATAAAAATTGCCGAAAAATAATTATAACAATCGGCGTGTTCTATTCCTGTAAATGTACATGTCAAATTTTGTAAAGGTATGATGATTATTAAAAAAGTTATGCCCATTTGTAAAATTACGGGTTCGAAATTTCTTAAATTTAAGTCACCATTTTTCCTATTATTTTTAATTTTACAGCTGTCCATCAAAGTTAAATGATTAGAGCAATGTCTTAAGATCATGAAAACGTATGATGGATACCTCTTTCACTTACATCAAGCAGAACCTAAAAAATGGACATAACGCACCGTACTAATATGAACACATCATGAGAATAGAGAAAAAAATATGAATTGCACAAAGACGACAGATTCGTCTTTTTCCAACACGGATTATCAATTTTTGAAATGAAATACACGTGTAAACCTCAAAATCACTTTTGATGAATTTGTGGCGTGCTTTAGGCAACGTTAAAATCCATTACCACACGACAAAATTTGGATCTGTCAAAATTAAAAATGTTTTAGACTACAATATCAAGCGCATTGGGCAGAAAACATCGTGGAAAATGACGAAATTGTTTGTCACAAACAATTTTTCATTTTCCACAATGTGTTTCAAGCTTTTACCGGTATCTTGTATGACATTAAAATGTGTCCTTATGTGAAAATGCCATTTAAGGTACCTTTGCGTTACGCAAATTTGCTTGAAGGGGAAGATAGGGGTAGTACTGCAACTTACAAAAGCAGCAGTTACATGTATTTATGACGTGTATAGTTACTGCCCTTCTGATCATTTTTATATCATTTTTGCAGTTATCGCATCCCTATTGGGGAATAGAATGATATTTCTATTGGCCCCTTTCAATTATCGATTTAGTCCGTACCTATGAGCCGCTTCTGGTGGCAAACAATGGGTTTATGGGAAATTAGCATTGTATACACACAGACACTGTTCCATTTTGTTACTAAAATGGCAACACATCAGCCGGTTTCTTTATGCCAGATCGAGGCTCTGACCCAATTCCGAGCAAAGCATCCCACGTGCAATGGCAACGAACGTTGATTGACCATAATTGCCATCAAATGACGACTTCCGATGGCTGTTGTGTGTTTGGTGGGGTCTTAGTGGAAGTAAGCTTATTGCGATGTTTGTGATTCATTTTAAAATTATCAAATGTAGAAATGTTTCAGGAAGCATGGTTAGAAAAATGTTTCTAAATAGAGGTTCACATTACTAAAATATATTGGTAATATTGGTAACGTCTTAGACTAGTGAAAGAGGGAGCATGGTCTTGTTTCGCATTACTTTGTGTTTCTGAGTTTCCTTCTTTTCTGTCAATATTTTTCGAATCATTCCCAAGAAGGTAATTTATAGTAACGCAGGCCTTGTTTTGGAAACAGATAAAAATGAAGATTCATTCATTTCTTGAAATAGCGGTTTATATTTTGCTGTGAAATTGCTTCCGTTTATAGCCAAAAATCTATTTTTGTCCCATCTATGTTTTATTGAATCCCCTCCAGTATTCTGTTCACCACTTCGAGAAAGTAATGGGAAACTATTGTATTTATTATATTTTGATACCAATAGTGATTTTGATCAGACTGTTCATAAGCACAATCTTATCAAGAACACGGTGTATAATCACGTGACTCAGAATTTTCTATAATCTTCAATATCTTTTTTGAAACTTGACTAATTTGAATTCGGTTTGAAGCAGAGAAGGTTGGAAAATGCCAGGAATAAGCTGGTCGTGTTGAATTTTTGAAAAATCAACTGATAAAAAAGTTATTGAAGATAAACCAAAATTTTGGTTTATCTTCAATAACTTTTAATCAGTTGATTTTTCAAAAAAACAGCCACCTCCATCGAATGCGTGACGTCTGTCCACATTCTTTGCTTCAAGCCGAATTCAAATCGGTCCAGTATTTACAAAGTTATTGAAGATTTTCTGAAAATATTGTATCACGTGATTATCCACCGTGAAGAACGATGATGTCCATACGGGTTCTTCAGTATGCATGGATATTAACCCTTTCCCAAACAAGACCTGGTTTTGACGTCTCAGACAGAAAAGGCTTTGGAAAACATTGAAACAAAAGAAGAAACTGTTGATAACCAGCAGTTTCTCCTTTTGTCTCAATATTTTCTATGCCATATTTTACTCAAATCCTATCTTAAATAACATCCATTTTGTCATTTGTGGCATTTTTTGAATTGGACCATCCTAAAATTTTGTCGTTTGGGAAAGGGTTAACTCTCGAATAGCAGCAATTTGCTGCTTTTTAATAAAAGAAATCCGTAACTGCAGCTTGAAACAACTTGATCTGGATCCATGGATGTCAGAAGTTCCATATAAGGGCCATTTTTAGGACCCTGATTCAAATATATGACTTACTTTCTTCCAAAACATCGTAACTACAGCTTTGTGCAAGCTGTAGTTACGATGATTTTGCCAAGCAGCGATGATATGCATTTACAATAGTTTTGCTATACCATTTTTGGTCGAGCACCAGCTGCTATTTTCCTCATATAGCTGCACAATAAACAAAAACATATTGATGCTTTTCAACGAAAACCTCGTAACAACAGCTTGTTTTAAGCTGCAGTTACGAAGTTTTTGCAGAAAAGCTACGATTTCGGCCTTGAGAAGAATTACTTCTCTGTTTCTTCCTGCAAATTAACTAAATTCTTGTTATTTCCTTTCCTTTTCGGGAATATAAGATCGCAAATAGAATTTGCAACTCTTTTTATACCTACGTCATTTTCTCCAACAGTCGGTCTCTGATCTCTTACTAGCACCATTGGTATTGTCTGGGTTGTTTACTTGAAAACTATTTTTAGAGCACAATGTGGTTGTCTTTTAAAAAGTTTGTCCCTCAACCGAAACATGCCAACTCTCCCTTTTTTTGATTTATTTTAATCAAACTATTTGAGGAAAGGGTAATTGAACAAGAGTTGAAACGAATGGAGTTAGCTGCAGGTCATCTTCGCAAGCCAAGGGATCTACCTCCACGTTGTTCCTTATAGTCCGGCAGATATTCCCCGTTTTTTAGCTGAACCTTGTAGTGGAGTATAAAGTTTTTTCTTTGCTGATTCCCAATGTAGACATCCTACTGATAAAGATTCCGACGAGTGCCATCGTGTCACCCTTTAGCATTTTGAGAAATTCAAGATGGCCGCCAAGATGGCGGAAATTACCAAAATAATCAATATAAGGGTTATAAATTCCTATGAAAACTGATGATTTTTTAGGTAAAATATCTTTAATACACTTACTGGTGCCCTTAGAATGTAGAACAATAAAGATAAGTCATATTTCTACCATTTCAGTTGACATGTTTGTGTTACTTACGTTATGGGATAATTGCTTTATTTATTCACTGAAATACTATCATTTGGTCATAAGTCATTCAAACACAGCGATAAATGGTTTGTGTATCAATATCTTTACTAGACGCATTTTCAAGAAAAGACAAACATGCATTATGTAATTTACGTTACCTTAATATAGCACAATACCTTCGTTTATTCACTTATCCACAATCATGTGGCCATAAATCATTTAAACAATGCAGTGTATAATTTGCTTATCAACTTTACTAGAAGCTTCCGTCAAGATCAAAACAGCAAGCTGTACAAATGTATTATGCAGTTTACGTTACCTTAATTTCCTTACTGTTCCATGTACTTGTAGCAATAAAAAAGAGTAAATTAATCGAACAGAATGCAACTTGGCTGATTAATGCAAGTAGGGTGAAATATAGTTAAAGTATAAAAACAAGACACACATGTAGCTACTGATGTACACACAAACATTATGTTTTATACAAAGCAGAATAGTGAATTAATTGCACACAATCGTAAAAATTAGGTCACAGTGACCTAGTTTTAGTACAATGGTACACGACAAAGCTATGGGTCATTCCACATTCACATGTCAAACTGTCCATGAACTATGGAGCGGCAGAAAATTTCTTACTTAGAGGACCCAATCGTGAAAAGGAGGTGACACCGAACTAATTTTGGTACGGGACATACAACACAATTTGTATCTGTATGTCAAATTGTGCAAGGGATATGGAGCGGAACAGAAACGGACTGACCCGGCAGCCGTACACCTGCCGATTAAGTCTTATACGGTTAACCCGCAGTACATTGCTTAGAGGTAAAACTTTTGCTTGTCATATTGTGTATTTCTGGATTCTTAGAGTCTTCATTGTTACACAGCACACATCCTCGGCATGTGCAAAGCATATGCTTTATAATGTCCCATTCTAGCATTACCATAACTACATTTAGTAGAAAAATTGGGTCCATCTCTTCCACACTGACACTTTGTCACTTTGAAGAGCTAGAGCTTCAACCTCGGGGTCAATCAGTGATACTAGTACTTAAGCTGTATTGTTACGTTGCATGCAGTAATTAGAGGGTAGCATGTCAAAAGCTCGTACAATTCCCTCCAAACACAAGCATTTTAATTGAATGATAAAAGGAATCGAGCACACAATTGGAAACACACTCTTGCACAAGAATCCCGGACGTGGGATTAAGGGATCAAGTGCTTGTGCAATGGTCTGTCCCTAGCGAGTGTGTAGCTCTAGCTCCTGGAAATAACGATATCTCGAAAATGACAATGGGGAGGTGATGGACTATGGTCTTCAACTAGATGTAGTCTTGCTATGGTTAGAAAGGGGTGTACATTGCTATGCAAATGTCAAGGAGGAGTGCTATGTAACAATGAAAGCATAAAAAACATAACTATCAAAACACAATATTTTGATTTGCATAGAACTTGCACGTTTTGACCCTTTAGCAATATACCACGGGTATTATACAAGTCTTTGGTAACGGACATATCATCTTCTTTTAGGTAGGTATTGTTTTGTTTATTGGGGTTCAACTGCTATGGTCATATCGCCACGATTGGAGCACCTAACCATGGAACCCTGTCGTTTCTCATACCAATACTATCACATCATCCTAACCGAGCCTTTAGCTGCTTGCCCACATAGGTTAACGATATAAAAAAATTGGCTCGAGACACTTTTGTCTGAGGGGATAATTGCCCCAATCGAACCCGGGACTGATGGAAAAATGTAGAGAAGCACCTATTATGCATATTATACACATCATTTTGATCAGGTATTAGTTAATGATATCTAATCAGCCCGCATCCGTTTCTGTCCCGCTCCATATCTCCTGCACTTTTTTACCCAGAAACACCAAATTTAATGTAAGACGCGTCATGATCAACTGAAGTATCATGTACAAAAATGATGTCAACGAGACCTACTATTCACTCTTGAGCCTAATATGCTTCTAAGTTCCCTTCTGCACACTGAATTTGAAAAGTCTTTCCATTCCATATCTCTTTCTGTTTGACCAAGAGACACAGAATATAGTATGTGGATGAGCTATGACTCAGGCAAGGTTTGCACCAAAACTATGTCAAAATGCACTACTTTTTTTTGCTAGTCAAGGGATTTTCGTGTGCCAATGCAAGTCATTTTGACCAACTTGGATACATTTAATTCACTATTCTTTTGTGTCTAGAACATGAGAGATTATAGGTGTGTCTTGTTTAAATAACTTTGGACTCTATTTTATCCTACTACAACCAGCTGTTGGGATATTCTGTCCAATTTATGGCATAATTGATAAATATGTAAAAGTACACGAAATGAAGGTAACAAGGTAACGTAAATTACATGATACATTTATACAACTGTTGTTTTGCTCTTACCTAAAGCCTCAAGTAAAAAAGTTGGTATTCAAGTTAGTTACTGTTGTTTTGAATAATTTATGGCTAAATATTAGTAGATAAGGGAATAAATGAAGCTAATATGCTAATATCAAGGTAATGTAAACTACATAATACATTTATACAACATTGTGTTTTGCTCTTACAAACAGTTCTCAAGTAAATAAATTGATAACCAGACCATGCACCGTTGTGTTTTAATAACGTATGACCAAATAATAGAAGGTAAGTGAATAAATAAAGCTTTATGCTAATATCAAGGTAACGAAAACGACATTATACATTTATACAACCTTGTGTTTGGTCTTACAAAAAGTTTTCGAGTGAATAAATTGATAACCAGGCCATGTACCGTTGTGTAATAATGACATATGACCAAATCATAAAAGTTGAGTGAATAAATGAAGCTAATGTGCTAATGTAAACTACATAATACATTTATATAACTCTTGTTGTGCTCTCACCAAAAGATTCAAGTGAATGTATTGATAACAAGATCATTCACTATTTTGTTTGTGTTTGAATTACATATTTCCAAATAATAATAATGTATAAGTGTTTAAATGATTAATGGCCAAAAATTAATGGATAAGTGAATAAACGAAGGTATTGTGCTACATTAAGGTAACGTAAATTACATTATATATGTGACCCGTCACGCTAAAAGGGACCTTATCCGAATACCAAAAATCCAAATTTTGACAATCTTATCAGATCCAGCATAGGTCAACCAGATACTGTATTCGAAAAATGAACACATAGTAAGATAGGGAAAACATTCCGGATTTAGAAAATTACATAAAAGTGAAAAGTGTTGGCCCTAGTCAGGCTGCGCGGACTGCGCAGACAGGCTAGGGTCGATATTTTTCACACACCCGATAAGGTCCCTTTTAGCGCGACGGGTCACATATGTATAAAACCTTTGCTTTTCTCTTGACAAAAGCGTCTAGAAAAGATGTTGATAGACAAGTCATTTATCGTTGTGTTTGAATGGCATATTTCCAAATAATAGTGGATAAGTGAATAGATGAAGCAATTATCTCATAATGTAACGTAAGTTACACAAACTTGTCAACTGAAATGGTAGAAATACGACTTATCTTTATTGTGATACATTCTAAGAGCACCAGGAAGTCTATTAAAGATATTTCACCTAAAAAATATCAGTTTTCATAGGAATTTATAACCCTTACATTGATTATTTAGGTAATTTCCGCCATTTTGGCGGCCATCTTGAATTTCTCAAAATGCTAAAGGGTGACACGATGGCACCCGTCGGAATCTTTAACAGTAGGATGTCTACATCAGAAATCAGCAAAGAAAAAACTTTATACTCCACTGCAAGGTCTAAGTGGATATCTGCCGGACTATTACGAACTCCGTAAGGAACAAAGTGGAGGTAGAACCCTTGGCTTGCGAAGATGGCTGTAGGTATGTTCCCCGCAAATAATGTTTGTATGAATTAAAAGCACAATAGTCTCAGAGATGTCTTTGAAACCTCTTGAAACTTACTATTGTCAATCGTTTTATTTTTTCGTATATTGAGCAAAACAGCTTTCTGGATTTTATTTCACGTTATAGGCACTTTTTTACCCGTAGAAAATGTGACCTGTCACACTGAAATGGATCTTGCGAGAGGTTGATAAAACACATTTCAAGAAACGGATCAGATTCAGCAGAGGTCAACCAAATGTCATATTCAGAAAATGAACACATACATGTTGTTATATGTAAAAACAATTAGTGAAAAGTTTCGTCCCTAATCTGAAGTTTCGTCCCTAATCTGCATGGGCACACATCCAATAAGGTATTTTGGTTAGCATGACTGGTCACATATCTAGCATTACCCAGTCACGACAATTACATAATTTATGACTTTACAACGTCATTTCCGTCGGTGCCGTGTAAGATATACCAATAACCGTGGAATTTGATCTCGGACATTTCGACTGATACTTGTTATAGACGTCTGTAGGAGTATGTTTCTATTTATTGCCAATGACGAGATTTTATATCCTAGAGGAATGTGTCTCTTTTCAACAAAAACTCCGTAACTGCAGCTTGTTTTAAGCTGCAGTTGCGAGGTTTTTGTTTTTAAAAGCAGCGAATGTCTGGAATGATAAAAAGTGAAAATGACCCCCTCTGAAAAGCAACTAATAATAATTATATTAGAGTTGTGTTTTTCTTCTGTTTGCAAGACCGTTGTCGGCTGTGCGACATTTTTGTCCACATATTTATTAATATAATCAACGAAAAATGACTCATAATACAATCAAAATGGCATCTAGAGAAATCTAGATATTAAAACATTTGAGCCAGGATCTGGAAAACGGCCCTTAAAGCTTTTGAGCCCAACATAGATCCAGATCAGCCTGTGCATACGCACAGTCTGATCATGATCCATATTGTTCTCTAATAGCTTCTTCATGACCTGTAGTAACATAAATAGAGCAGCAAATTTGACTGCTTTTGACAACAGTCTGATCGCCAAACCCAATTTTTAAAAATGCTATAAGGGACTATAAGGGACTTTTTTCCAGATCCCGGCTCATTTCTATGAGGAGATTCGTCGACCCTCTACCATGATGGGGACACCATCTCGTGCTTTCCCCGCACTCTAACCAATGGGACTCGTGAAACGTCGTTGGCGTTTTAGGGCCGTATCACTTTGCAAATGCCGACGGCGGCTTGGACTGCCAGTATAGTGTTACAATATGTAAAATGACATTCTTATACATATATAATGTTATATCTGAAACCCAGCGATCGTAGAGCTCTACGCTACATGACCCCTGGGTTATTTGACCAGTAAAACTTTGAATTACCGTTTCCAAAATGCCACCGTTTCATTGGTTCCATCATTATTTTATAATGGGCGAGAAGGCCAATAAAACTGGTCGATACAAATTATTGACAACCTCCAAACAGTGATTACGCCAGAGGTACATAATTTAATCCTGATTCAGGGTAGATGAATACTTAGGAGATTGACAAATCGCTTCGCGTAAGTTGTCAATATGGAGGATTACTATCGTTTAGCTTGTGACAAATTTGGTGTTTCGAGTTTAAAAGACTTCTAAAAAGAAACTCTTCGCATCGTTCTATGTTAAAGCCGTATAAGATGTCAGCGATCAGTGATTTTTTGTTTCGGTGTCGCACAAATTACAACTTTTCATGAGCGCAGCCATCTTGGTTGTAATTGACAACGTTTTGACTTATGACAGCCGTTATTTGATTTGGTCATGTACTCACGCGTTTCGTATCGATTTTCGGTTGCTAATTCAAAGTTTTGCTGGCCAAGTGCCCAGGGGTCATGTAGCATAGCTATGACCCCTGGGTTTCCGAGGATGATTTAAGAAGGAATTAGCAAGACCTGATGTAAGCAATTCAAAATCTTTTCCCATGAAAAATCGCAAGTTTGCTAGATACTGTAATTTGTAATGCCATGTAATAATTCATGTTGTTGCTAAAATTATTCGTCAAGATTTCATAATGACCTCACGTGTGACATTTCTCCACAATTTCCGTTGTTGACGTGTGACATTACATCATTTCCGCCGGTGACGCGTGCGATTTCAATAACTGTGAAATTTGATCTCGCACATTTCGGCTTATACTTATTATAGAAGTCTAAACAGTCAAAAATCCCATTTATCTAGATTTGAAGAAAGAAATTCCCACCGGGAGTATCTAGAAAGAAACGATACAATCTGTTTGCAAATTTGAACACCAACCCAAAAGATTGTTGGTAAAATCACGTTTATAAAAAAAATCTAGACAGCTTTCTCTAGACTGCTTCGGCGGGAAGTGGACAACCGAGACTTAACCCGATTCCAAAGGACAAGAACGGATAATGCCAAAACACGGTATCTTATACCAAGAAAATAAGTAACTTAGTAAGTAAGTAAGAAGCACAAACAGTTTTCATATTCTAAAGCCTCGATGCTTTAGTTACGAGGATTTAGAATAACACAGCGTCAGTGCTATTGCAAAACCGCGTAACTCCAGCTTGATTAAAGCTGGAGTTACGCGGTTTTGCTGTAGCACCGACGACAGAGTACTTGATGCAAGTCAATATGAAGGCAAAGTTATTGTTTATTGTTAGACGGAAGTCTGGTTGCCATAGCCGACAGGTCTTTGATGTACATTTAACAACTGGCTATTGTAATATCAAAGAGTATCAGAAAGGAAATTAAACATTACAATTGGGAATCAGCGTTCAAATTGTGCAATCTGATAACGCTCTACACATTCTCGAGATTTTTTCTTCTTTTTGTTGTTTATAGATCTATAAGAGAAACATTATATTTCTGGATATGTCCTAAAATGGCGCAAATACAGCTTTGGCAGTTTCGACGTGTTTTTTTTTTTTTTTTTTTTTTTTTTTTTTTTTTTTTTTTCAACGAATAACTTTTAATATTTCCGTTTTTAATGGTTAGATATTACGTACAGAACCAAAAGCATAATCCACTAATTTTGAACATAAATGATGATTACATGTATAAAGATTTTTTAAAAAGAGGATGTGTTCTAATGTTGCTCCGATGTCTGAACTGTTCAGGGACTCTTTAATGTAAAATATCAAGATCACCTCAAATAAGAAAAATATCGTTGCGTGGACTTGGTGTTTCGTGAGCACAGCTTGGTCATCCTGAAAAAATGATCATACAAGAAGAGTAAGAGGTACATTCCATTACCAAACGACAACATTTTTGGGTAGTCCAATTTGGAAGAAGTTGCAGACGACATTTCAATGTTATGATATTTCGAAATTGTATAGCTCTTTGGGTGGAAAACATTGTGGAAAATGAAGAAATTGCATGTCACAAGCAATTTCTTCATTTACCAGGATTTTTTCCAAAGCCATTATATTGTGGGGAGTCAAAAGAAGTCACTGTGTGGTAATGGGTTAATCGAACGCAATATTTTATCGAACTTCATTATATTCTTTTTGTAACCACGACATATGATTAGATTTTGCCAGGTCCGATCTGTTTGCTGTATAAAGGTGGGTTCACATTGACGAATTTTCTTACGATTCCTTACGAATTGGACATTCGTAATTACATTGCCGATAAGTTCGCGTTTTGTTACGATTTGAGCGAATTTAACGGGCGGTTTACGTATTTCTACGACTACATTACGGACTGGTTACGGATTATTTACGAATCATTAGGAGTATTACCGACTTAGTTACGAATGTTTACGTGTCCTTTGTTATTATTTTGTTGTTGTTGTAAGAAAGACAACCTCGTTTTTTAAAATATGACATTCGACAAGACGATATGACTTTCGAACGAAATAAGCTTGGGTTGTACCAACATTTTTTTCAAAACCATTAACCCTTTCCCAAACAAGACCTAGTTTTGACGTCCCATGATTTGGGAAAATATTGAGAGAAAAGAATAAATTGCTGATAATCAGCAATGCAATTCTTTCTGTTCACTCAGAATTTTCTATTCAATAACATACAAAGTTTACACTTCTTATATCAATAATTGTTTTGTCTGTAACTCCTTTCAAATCGAAACTTTATGACCCCAGACATATATTTATGAATGATATATTCAAAGTTGATCTCCGGTGCACGTTTACTTCTTCTTTTTTTTTTACTTTTTTAATCTTTAGTATATTCGTGGATAACAAATCAATTTTCCTGAACACCGAACAACGTTTGAAGGATTTACCGTCAATTTCTGTGATGGGATAAAAATGACCCCAGTGCTTATAAACACATTGAAAAAAAGGTCTCTTAGTCCTCATTATATTGCAAATCCAATTGGAAATCGTTTGACGTTTAGCAAAACATTAGATAGTATTTCCTCTATCATAAATTATATTTGTCATCAATTTTGAATCGAAGTATAGTATATGAGCAATGATTTCGAAAAAGTGTACTTATATCATGTAAGATAAATATTTATCATCTTAAGCCTCTGCATATACACAAGGTCTGACCAGGACCGACACTGTCCTCTCGCAGCTTCTCCATCAAACATAACTCACATAAGGCCCTTTGTGGAGTCTGATCTGTTTAAGTATCATTCTCAGAATCTCATGTCATAATTGCCCTTTTTTAAACATCCCGGCTCGTTCATATTCGTAAACTTGTCGTAATATATTCGTGAATCATTTACGGGTGATTTGCGATTAACTAAGAGTCATTTACGATTGAATAACGGAATATTTAATCCGTGGACATTCGTGAGAAAATTTTCGACATGTCAAAAAATGTCCCCGTATGTGCACGAATCATTTAGAATATCCTCGATTCATTGCGAGTTATTTACGAATGTATAAGAGTTGTTTACGAATGCTTACGTGTAAAATACGATAGGCCTTCCGAATGGGCCACTCAAAACGAAATCTATGAATTTGCACGATTTCTTTACTATGTCTATTATTTTTTTGGTTGTAAATAATAAGATATAATCTCCATATCATCATCAAGCAGCTGACATTGAGATATAAAGCAGTTTATACTTACGAGTTATTTACGGATGCCAGCGTATTGTTTACGAATGTTCATGGATGGCCTACGAATGTCCAATTCGTAAGGATTCGTAAGGAAAATTCGTTAGTGTGAACCTACCTTTAATCGGGTTGGTGACGGCCCCGAATGGTCCTTTATTTTGCGATGGGTCACATTAATTACAATCACATTGTGATTATTATGTCACCTTTAGAAGTAGATGGGGTATATTGTTTTGCAAGTGTCGGTCGGTTGGTCGATCGGATGGTCCGTCGGATGGTCGGTCGGTCCGTAGTCCAACCTTTTCCGGAGGCTAACTCGAAAAGTATGCAACATATAATTATGAAACGTAGATAAATAGATCTCATTTGCAAAAAAATGCAGTGTACGAGAACTGTACCTGTCCAGATAATATTTATGGGGATATTGCCCTTGATTGATTTTCAAACTTAACATTTGTCCGAAGAATAACTCAAAAAAATGTGCAAGGTAAAATCATGAAACTTCACATGTAGATGGAATTTCGTTAAAGTGAACTCTGTCCATTACATTCATGGAGTTTTTTTTTTTTTTTTTTTTTTTTTTCCTGTGTTGAATTTCATACTTTTTCTTTGTCTAGAGCATAACTCAATAAGTGTGCAAACAGAATTATGGCAATCTGTAAGTGGATAGATCTTATTATAGAAAAGTACTGTGCATAAGAACCATACCTCTGATATATTTGCAATGGGGTTGTTATCTTTTCTTCTTTTTCATTTTTTGTCCGGAGCATAACTCAAAAAGTATGCAAGATAGAATCACGAAATTCCATATGATGCCGCGTCTCGTTATGGAAGGTGCAATACACAAGCACTGTAACTCATAATCACGGAGTTGTTGCCCCTTGTTGATGTTCATACTTATTTTTGTCAAATAGTATGTAATTTATTGGTAAAAGGTACATAGATATCATTACAGAGAAGTACAATGCATAAAAGCAGCGGTTTTACCAAATATATTTGTTTAGGAATTGGTTTTTTTTTTTTTTCGAATTTCTTACTTGATAAATACTGCCATTGGACTGCATCAAGTTTTAGATGGCTAGGTCAAAGGTAGGCATAAGCCCTTAAAGTGACATTCACGATTATTTTTACATAAATTCTACTTTTATTCTATCTGAAAGAGCATGTTTTTTTTATGAAAATTCTGAAAATTTCAAGTCAAAATATTGAACCGTTTACGATAAATGTATATGTTTGTGCTAAAATTAAACAAATTGTTGTGGACAACAGTTCAGATTTATACAGAATTTGTCATTTCTGTCTCAACTTTGAAGGCGCATTTTTCGCTTAAGGTGGGTTCACATTGACGAATTTTCTTACGATTCCTTACGAATTGGACATTCGTAATTACATTGCCGATAAGTTCAAGTATTGTTACGATTTGAGCGAATTTAACGGACGGTTTACGTATTTCTACGACTAGTTTACGGACTATTTACGGATTATTTACGAATCAATAAGAGTATTACCGACTTAGTTACGAATGTCTACGAGTCCGTTGTTATTATTTTGTTGTTGTTGTAAGAAAGACAACCTTGTTTTTGAAAATCTGACACTCGCACAAGACGATATGACTTGCGAACGAAATAAGCTTGGGTTGTACCGACAATTTCTTCAAAACCATTTACCCTTTCCCAAACAAGACCTAGTTTTGACGTCCCATGATTTGGGAAAATATTGAGAGAAAAGAATAAATTGCTGATTATAAGCAATGCAATTCTTTCTGTTCACTCGGAATTTTCTATTCAATAACATACAAAGTTTACACTTCTTACATCAATAATTGTTTTATTCTGTAACTCCTTTCAAATCGAAACAACAAAAAATATTGCCGTTTGGGAAAGAAAACTTAAGTGATTATACCGGAATAACCCTCATACTACCGTATTGGGTCATTTATGACCCCAGACATATATTTATGAATGTTATATTCAAAGTTGTTTTCCGATGCACGTTTACTTTTTTTTACTTTTTCAATTTTATATTCGTGGAAAACTTTTCTTGAACATCGAACAACGTTTGAAGGACTTTTCGTCAATTTTTGTGATGGGATTAAAAAAATGACCCCAGTGCATATAAACACATTAAAAAAGGGCTCTTAGTCCTCATTTTATTGAAAATCCAATTGGAAATCGTTTGACGTTTAGCAAAACATTAAATAGTATTTCCTCTATCATAGATTATATTTGTCATCGATTTTTAATCGAGGAATAGTACATGAGCAATGATTTCGAAAAAGTGTACTTATATCATGTAAGATAAATATTAATCATCTTAAGGTAAGAAGGGCCTAATTAGCACCAAAAAGCCAGCGGCGAAATTTGAAAAGTGCCAGTAATTCCTAAACTGTGTTACATTTCCATTCCAAATACAAACATAAGCATTTTGTACGGTTTAGAATTTTGAATTAATGCATATTTATGGAAATATTTGATAAAAATGTTCAAAATTACCTCCCTTGCATATGAATATAGAGTAAAATAATATTTGTAAATAATTTTCTTCTTGAAGCATAATCTTGAAATCTGGCACGGTGAATCAACTTATGTGAAGTGTATTTACAAGTGTATGTAATTTGATACATTTCGTATGGCTAGAAAGTGGTGTTTTTAATAAGGCACTTTATACCTTAAGCCTCTGCATATTCATAAGGTCTGACAAGGACCCACACTGTCCTCTCGCAGCTTCTCCATCAAACATAACCCTCATCAGGCCCTTTGTTGAGCCTGATCTGTTTTTGTATCATTCTCGGAATCTCATATCAAAATTGCCCTTTTTTAAACATCCCGGCTCGTTTATATTCGTAAACTTGCCGTATTATATTCGTGAATCACTTACGGGTGATATGCGATTAACTAAGAGTCATTTACGATTGAATAACGGAACATTTAATCCGTGGACATTCGTGAGAACATTTTCAACATGTCAAAAAATGTCTCCGTATGAGCACGGATCATTAAGAATATCCCCGATTCATTGCGAGTTGTTTACGAATGCATAAGAGTTGTTTACGAATACTTGCGGTTATATACGATAGGACTTTCCGAATGGGCCACTCAAAACGAAATCTATGAATATGCACGATTTCTTTACTATGTCTATTATTTTTTTGGTTGTAAATAATAAGATATAATCTCCATATCATCATGAAGCAGCTGACATTAAGAAATAAAGCAGTTTATACCTACGAGTTATTTACGGATGCCAGCGTATTGTTTACGAATGTTCACGGATGGCCTACGAATGTCCAATTCTTAAGGATTCGTAAGAAAAATTCGTTAAGGTGGGTTCACATTGACGAATTTTCTTACGTTTCTTTACGGATTGGGCATTCGTAATCACATTGCCGAAAAGAACACGAGTTTTTACGATTTGAGTTGATTTAACGGACGGTTTACGTGTTTCTACTATTAGTTTACGGGCTGGTTACGGTTTATTAACGAATTATTAAAAGTGTTACCGACTTAGTTACGAATGTCTACGAGTCCGTTGTTATTATTTTGTTGTTGTTGTAAGAAATACAACCTTGTTTTTGAAAATCTGACATTCGACAAGACGATATGACTTGCGAATGAAATAAGCTTGGGTTGTACCAACAATTTCTTCAAAACCATTAACCCTTTCCCAAACAAGACATAGTTTTGACGTCCCATGGTTTAGGAAAATATTTAGAGAAAAGAATAAATTGCTGATAAACAGCAATGCAATTCTTTCTGTTCACTCAGAATTTTCTTTTCAATAACATACAAAGTTTACACTTCTTACATCAATAATTGTTTTGTCTGTAACTCCTTTCAAATCGAAACAACAAAAAATATCGCCGTTTGGGAAAGAAAACTTAAGTGCTTCTACCGGAATAACCCTCATACTACCGTATTGGGTCATTTATGACCCCAGACATATATTTATGAATGATATATTCAAAGTTGTTCTCCGATGCACGTTTACTTTTTTTTACTTTTTCAATCTTATATTCGTGGATAATAAATCATTTTTTAACATCGAACAACGTTTGAAGGACTAATCGTCAATTTTTGTGATGGGGTAAAAAAAATGACCCCAGTACATATAAAGACATTGAAAAAGGGCTCTTAGTCCTCATTTTATTGCAAATCCAATTGGAAATCGTTTGACGTTTAAAGCAAAACATTAAATAGTATTTCCTAGAGCTCTATCATAAATTATATTTGTCATCAATTTTGAATCGAAGTATAGTATATGAGCAATGATTTCGAAAAAGTTTACTTATATCATGTAAGATAAATTTATATCTATCATCTTTAGACTCTGCATATACACAAGGTCTGACCAGGACCCACACTGTCCTCTCGCAGCTTCTCCACCAAACATAACCCTCATCAGGCCATTTGTGGTCTATTTTAGTATCATTCTCGGAATCTCATATCATAATTGCCCTTTTTTAAACATCCCGGCTCGTTTATATTCGTAAACTTGCCGTATTATATTCGTGAATCACTTACGGGTGATTTGCGATTAACTAAGAGTCATTTACGATTGAATAACGGAACATTTAATCCGTGGACATTTGTGAGTAAGTTTTCAACATGTCAAAAAATGTCCCCGTATGAGCACGAATCATTAAGAATATCCCCGATTCATTGCGAGTTGTTTACGAATGCATAAGAGTTGTTTACGAATACTCGCGGTTATATACGATATGACTTTCCGAATGGGCCCCTCAAAACGAAATCTATGAATATGCACGATTTCTTTACTATGTCTATTATTTTTTTGGTTGTAAATAATAAGATATAATCTCCATATCATCATCAAGCAGCTGACATTGTGAAATAAAGCATTTTATTCTTACGAGTTATTTACGGATGCCAGCGTATTGTTTACGAATGTTCACGGATGGCCTACGAATGTCCAATTCGCAAGGATTCGTAAGGAAAATTCGTTAGTGTGAACCTACCTTTAGTGTGAACCTACCTTTATAGATAACAACTTCAAAAAACTGATAGTGTTTCTACGCATTAGAATAAACAATCTTTGCATCAAGACATACTTTTAAAAAATGAAATAAATGTGAAATGTCACTTTAAAGGGACATATACGTTTTTACAAAATATCTTGTTTAACTATGGTCTAGATTCCCAGGTATAATAACCGACTTTAGCTGTTTGTGCTTGATAATGATCGTGAAAGCGTTGTCTCTCCACCACCGCCTGATATATTATGTCAAGGTTAAATATCTACTTGCCCTTTAAAAAAAGTAATAAATGCAGTTATGTGATCATTTTGAAATACCATCTTGCCAGATATATTCATTTTTTTTTTTTGTCGAGATTACCTAAAAAAATAACCAAATTCAGCTATTTATGTACTGTAACGGTCGTAAACGTGTTGTCTTTTCGCCTTCACATTATACATGTATCATATTCAAGGTCAAGATTAAATATCAAATTTTCCCCCAGAAAAATACAATTACATTTATATTGATGTTTCAATGTCTCGGCATGTTTATCTTAAAATATCAAACTCTCAAAAATATTCACCTCTGGTCGACGATTTCTTGGAAATATAATCAATTTTCGCTATCCATGTAGGCCTATGGTAATGGTCAGAGAAGTCCTATTTTCTTGGCTGTATTCTATCGAAATTTACCCTTTACCACAAAGTGACGTTTTCGGCCTTTTGGGATCATGCTAGGAAAACATTGTGGAAAATGAAGAAATAACGAGCAATTTCCTCATTTCTCACTATGTTTTCTACTCAATAAAAGACAAGAAAAGTAAAATTTCATTGACTTGAAACTTCATAATTATGTGAGTTTTGACCATTCTAAAATTTTGTCACCTTGTAATATGGTTTATGGTAGGTAATCCACCGTCCACAAAATACCAAACACTTCGTGAAATCTCTCCTCCATCCTCGTCGATTTCCGTGAAAACGGAAACTGAAGCTGGTAGCCGGACTTTGCAAATCTGCACACCACCGTCAGCCTCAGTTGCAACGAATAACGCTTAAGGGGGAATGCTCCAGTTTCCTAAAATTTTTCCCAATAATAGAATTTATTTATATTTTGTATGTTGAAATTACATGTTATTACCAATTGAAAAATAAAATAAAAAGGGGTGGTCAGCGATCTTGTTTGAATTTTATAGGCATTCGTATCCCATACCCCTACATCAAAAAATGCACAATTTCTTGCACCTGTCCAATGTCACTAAAATGCTAATAAAATGATGTATATTCATCGTTTAGTCCCGAAAACGGATTTAAAGTAACGTCTTACATTTAATAAGAACAGAAAACCCAAAATATGTGTTATTGTAAACGCGTAATTGTATAAAACAGCATGCTCACGTGTTCGGTTAGATCAACGAAGCTGCGGTGTTTTATGTCAAAATTTGCATACTTTTGGAAATATTTCAAGTTCTACATAATAGAATTTGACAAAACTCCCTCATTGTATTAAGCAACATGTCCTGGTAATAATTCAAAAAGAAAATGTATAGGTCAGCGCACTTAATAGTGAATTACAGCAATTTTTATCAGCTACTCATGAGTAAAATGACGCAAAACAGTGGTAACTGCATACACACTTACGACGGTCTTGCTCTAAATAATCGATTTCCATCTTGAGGAAATCAGTTTTGCATAATAAATACACTGTTACCGTTGAAAATGGTAAATTGTAATGATGTGTTATATTATTGAAAATATGGTAGCGAAACATATTGGTACGAAACATTAAATTGTCTACGGTAATAACCGAGTGTTCCGAAAAACTGGAGCATTCCCCCCTTAAGTTCACGAATAGAATTGTTTGATATCTAATGCTAGGTGGGATACTGTAAGTTAGATACAGGCTCGTAGGAACGGGGGGCTAGGTTGACTAAGCTCCCGCCCCCATGTTGGCCAAAAATACTGAATTTTCCTTATTTTACACGGAAAATCCATGGAAAATGCAATTTAGCCCGTCTAGACTCTGGCTCGGCCAGGGGTCTGAGCTCCTCCACATGGGCCTGAGATATCAATGTTACTTAGAAAAATGACACAATGAGTGCATTGAAGTTTTACAGGGAAATGTGTTCATTTTGAAATGCCATGATCTAATATAATTGAGCCAGGATCTGGAAAAACGTCCTTTATGGCATTTGAGAACAACCTGGATCCAGACCAGCCTGTGCATACGCACAGTCTGATCAGGATCCATGTTGTTCTCTAATAGCTTCTTTGTGCCCTGTAATAACTTAAAGAGAGCAGTATGGGTGCACATTGGACTGCATTTGACAACAGTCTGGTCTTCTAACCCAATTTTTAAAAATGCTATAAGGGGCGTTTTCCAGATCCTGGCTCAATTATATTCAACTTTTCGTGGAAAAACATCCAGATTTAGCTGTTCGTGTATGTTAATGGCCGTAAAGCGTTGTCTTTTCCCGTCTATACTCTATGATTTACAGCTAATCTCAGTAATCTATGCGTCTGGACACCAAAGATACATCACAAATATAGCATGACATTCTGACTGTACTATTGAAGAGACATTTCTAACCCTTTCCCATACAATACCTTGTAACCGTGAACCTAACAAACATTCTTGCAAACATTGCGACAAAAGAAGTATGCCGATCCAAGGTTGCCCACGTCTGTGTCTCATCCAGGTTTGATTGTACAGCCCATTTCTTTTACAACTTCAGCTAGCTATCCGGTCTGGTAGACAGTTACTGTCGACACTCGTTGTGTCGAAGTCAGTGTCAAAATACCTCGACATTTCCGGAGTTCGACTCATCCGATTTTATTTATTTTTCGATGAAAACGTTATTTAACCATTTTTGATGGGCATCGTATGTGTCCTTGATTGAAATACAGTAGGAAAAGGAAAGAAATTGCTCTATCCTTTTCCTACTTAATTTCAATAGCTGTATTTTGTTTCAGAATTATTTTGATTAAACATTTTGATATCCATATGTTGAGGACAGGACATGATTTTAACTTCGACTTAAGCGGAATTTCGACTTATCCGATGTCGAGATAACGAGTGTCGACATGTATAATATTCCAGCAGCCTGTCGCTGGTTTCTGTAGCTGCTCATGATTTTATGTGGCTGGATAGCTGGCCTAGCGCACAAACCTCCTTCTTTCGCATCCCGGCTTGGGGACCGGTCATGGTGGACTTACAAATGATTATGATCGTATGAAAATATTTTCGACAAAGAAGAAAATGATCAATTTCATGCACATGAAATACATAAAAAATGGCTCTATTTGATGACCGATGTGTAATCAAATGAGGCGTAACCTGTGGTTTCCTGAAATATTCGAAGCTTATTGAATAGGGTGTCTAAAAATGGAAACATTGCAATTTATTGCAATTTATTGGGTGACATTATTGAAATAATGCAGTCGTTACATAACAATAAAATACATGTAAAACGAAATGCAATGAATCGGTATTGCATCTTTACAACAAAATTGATGGTTTTGCTCGAAAGTTATGAAAAAAGTTGTATGCATCGTAATTCGGAAAAGATAATACTTGAATTATATACATGTGTCTTAACTAAAAGATGTTACAGACGACAGTTTTTGAGTTATGAGATTTTACATTTTTTGTCTTTTGGGGTAGAAATTATTGTGAGAAATGTAGAAATTGCTTGTCACAATGTTTCCCAAATTCATCATTTTATAGGGAGTCAAAAAGAGTCATTGTGTTGTAATGGGTTAAGACTATTCTGAGAAATGAGATCGTAAAATTCCAATTATATCAGGTGTAATATGCAATTGTATGAGGTGTAATCTCGTTATATTTGACTACTGGTTCGTGTAGCAGTCTCGGCTTATTCAATTACGAGGCTGAAATGGCTTATCTTTTTAACCCTTTCTCAAACCAGACCTGGTTTTGATGCCCCTGATAAGATAGGCTTGGGAAAATATTGAGGCAAAAGAAGAAAGTGCTGATGATCAGTAATTTCTTCTCTTGCCTCCATATTTTCTATGTTATGAATTAAGTTATTGCATTTCGCATTTCGCAAAGACACGCTGAATTTTTTCATCTGCAGCGCTCTTCAAATAAGAACACCCTGATTTTTTGTCGTTTGGGAAAGGGTTAATAGAGGTAGGTTTCTAATGTTTCCATAGAAAAGTTCCTTTTGCAGATATTTAAAGGGGGAATGGCACTTAAAATCATGCAAATTTTCCGAGAACTTCGTACAAAATAAATATGTATTATGAAAATATGGCCTTTAAATTGCATCTATGCCAAATCTTAGCTTTGTATCTTGTGTATTGGCTAGGATGTCGACGGATTTAAAACCCCATATGTTCCATTATTGTAAATATTATCCCCGGGACAACAAATCATGGGGTTTTAAATCCGTCGACATCTAAGCCAATACACAAGGTAGAAAGCTAAGATTTGGCATATATGCAATTTAAAGACCATATTTTAATAATATAATTATATTTATTTTTTTGTACGAAGTTCTCGGAAAATTTGCAAGATGTTAAGTGTTATTCTGCCTTTAAGTTTTGGCTTGACCTTTTTTCAGACAATGAAGCCCATTTAAACATATCGTCGGTGGAAATGCAAAACCTTGTATGTCGATTCTGGCGATTTTCAAAGTACAAACTTGCATGCTTAGTTCAAGACAATTCTCGCAGGTTTTGAGATATTTTTACTGGTCAGTATTAATGACAAATCATTTGTGAACAATATGTCCAAATATCAAGTAAAACATTTCAGTTTGGGAAAAGTTATTATACTTTTTTCCCTCCCCTTTGAAATTTTCCAAAAACGAGATACGAGGTTTTGCATTTAAAACGACGATATGATAAAATTGTTGAACAAAACATTGAGACAAAAGAAGAAAATGGTGATAACATTTGCCTCAATATCACCTATGCTATTCTATACAGAAATCGCTCACAAATTTTGTCGATTACAACAGCTTAAAAAATGGACAGTTTGAAATGTTTGCCGTTTGAAAGAGGGTTTATGCGTTCTAAGAAAAGACCGTAAGAAAACTGTTGTAAAATTTCAATTATTGCAGATGTAATTTGCGATCATATTAGGTGTACGTAATATCGTAACATTTGCTTACAGTTTCTTGTAGCTTTCGCACTTTACTGAATTACAGCATGGAGTACAAGAAAATTAACAATGCCGCACCTTGGGTAGTCCAGACGTATATTTGGAAATTCTTAGAAAAAGTTGTAATAAAAAGGCTGCAAGATTCCAACTGTATAAATCATGTTGAGTGTTTGAGGCACACGCAAATCGTTGAACTACATATTGAATACTAGGAATTTAACAAAACTTGTCAAGTATTCCAGACGTATAATATAATAAAATAAATCTAAGAAACAGTTGTAGATTTAATAATACTGCTGTAAAGTTCCAATTATTAGAGATGTAATATGCAATTATATAGGGTGTAATATCGTTACATGTATACATGTATATGACTGCAAGTTCTCGTAGCATTCGAACTTTATTGAATTACAGTAGGGAACGCACCTACTAAGCATTTTACAATCGTGACTTGTTCAGTATTCCAGACGTATAATAATAAAATTCTAAGAAATAGATCTAATAATACTGAAGTAAAGTTCCAATTATTAGAGATGTATGTAATATGCAATTATATAGGGTGAAATATCGTTATATCTGATTGCAAGTTCTGGTAGCAATCATAATGTGTTACATGACAGTAAGGAATAACCAACTAGAAATTTTACATTGTCACTTTTTCAGTATTCCAGGCGTGTATTGATAAAATTCTAAGGAATAGATGCAATAATACTGTCGTAAATTACCAATTATTAAATCTGTAATAATGCATTTTCATTCGATGTGGTATCGTTATTATCTGACTGCACGTTCTTGTAGCATTCAAAATTTATTGAATTACATAGAAAGGAATACACCAACTAGATTATTTATATGTTCACTGCAGATGTATAATAATAAAATGTAATAATAATGTCTTAAAATTCGCACTATTAGAGATTTAATATGCAATTGCATAGGGTGTAATCTCGTCTTGACTGCACGTTCGTGTAGCAATCATAATGTGTTGCATTACGTACAATAAGAAATATACCTACTAGAAATCGCCGCTTTTCAACCAGAACCTCGTAACTGCAGCTTGTTTAAAGCTGCAGTTAGGAGATTTTTGTTGAAAAGCATAGAACTTTTACAAAGTACTGAGCACAAACGTATTATCAACAAATTCTTAGAAATAATCGTTATAATACTGTAGTAAGATTCGCATTATTAGAGATGTAATGTGCAATTACATAGGGAGTAATCTCGTTTTGACTGCTGCAAGTAACATTCGCAGTTTATTAAATTACACGAATGCAGTCTTTCTTTTTTAAGGGAGAATTCTTGGAATTCTGTTGTTTCATCATGACAGTTTCTTTAGTGCTTTGAACGTATGTGATTTTGTTAATAATAATGTTACTATTATTATTATTATTATTATTATTATTATTATTATTATTATTATTATTATTATTATTATTATTATTATTATTATTATTATTATTATTATTATTATTATTATTATTATTATTATTATTATTATTATTATTATTATTATTATTATTATTATTATTATTATTATTATTATTATTATTATTATTATTATTAAAAGTTTCAAAATATTTAACTATAAAAACTTTGAACATAAGTGGAAAAAATCCTGACCGAACTTTAACCGAAGTCTAAGCAATAACATATTAAATAAATTGTGTTACGCGTGTTCGGTTATAGAACAAAGTGACGTCATTTAGTATTTTGACCTAACCCTTTCCCAAAACACTTGTCTTGACATTATTTTTACATCACCATGAGAAATGATTGAGGAAAACAGCAATTTCTCCTTTTTCCTGAATACATATTTTTTGCTATGAGATACATTGTTTACCTTTGACATCGTGTTTTATTATAATTATGCAACTCATTTCAAACTTAAGCAGTCTAAAATTTCGCCGTTTGAGAAAGGTGTAATATCATATCCTTTAAAGGTCAACTTGTTGTTTTGTTTTGACTTTTTGTACTTTAACATGGTTTGAATATGCTTCATTAGTCAAATAGTCAAATGAGGAATTTCTTGTAATCCCTTAAATACATACTAAATCCTCTAACAAGAAAAGGTTAAGACGAAAATCACTGCTTAATTTAAATTAGGTGGAAAATGCTACGCAATGTTAATCTACCTCAAGTGATCCTCTTAAATGATCCTATACTCAAGGTCGGTAATCTCATTACCTTGTTGTGATATGTTTTCCTAACATTTGTCGGAAAAGAATCCCCACGGTAAGAATTGTTATTTTAATTCTTTTTATTTAAATACTAGTAGTTTATTTTACATAAATGAATAATCTACCAAACTATCCGATTTTTATAAATTATGTTCTCATCAATTGCTGGAAATCCATGGAGAGATGTCTTATTCTACCGGCCAAACTGTTTTCAATGTGGAAGTTTGAAAAAATCATCCGTATTCGCGTTTACTCAAATTGTACAAACGAAATCATTTCAATGTGTTTCTGTTCGTGTTAGATTCGAAATATACCTTGATCTATCATTGCACACCTTGCCCTGCTGACTCTACATTCTGTTTCAAACAAATTGTCAATTTAAGAGACTTTTCAATAAGTTCATCTTGAGATTTGCCACAAAAATGAGTATAAAGCAGGAAGTGTAGGTGAATACCAGACTGCACGTCTGTGCAGGCTTATCTTAGACTATACAGCCTGGCAAAGCTGTTGTCAGAAACAGAAACTGACATGAAAAGAATGGGAAGGGTTAAGTAGGAACATTACTGGGGGAAGTATGGTGTCATTTATTCTACTTTTATTTTTAAAGGGGGAATGGCACTTAAAATCATGAAAATTTTCCGAGAACTTCGTACGAAATAAATATGTATTATGAAAATATGGCCTTTAAATTGCATCTATGCCAAATCTTAGCTTTCTATCTTGTGTATTGGCTAGGATGTCGACGGATTTAAAACCCCATATGTTCCATTATTGTAAATATCATCCCCGGGACAAAAAATCATGGGGTTTTAAATCCGTCGACATCTAAGCCAATACACAAGGTAGAAAGCTAAGATTTGGCATATATGCAATTTAAAGACCATAATTATTTTAATAACATATATTTATTTTTTTGTACGAAGTTCTCGGAAAATTTGCAAGATGTTAAGTGTTATTCCCCCTTTAATGTCTGCTAATTATTCTTGCTTATATAATTCTACTTTCATTATTTTCAAGGATACAGTCTGAAACAAAAGTACAAATTGTTTTATCAATGAGCGACCAACAGAAAGCTTAACCCTTTCCCAAACGACAGAATTTTGATCTATTTCAATTTGAAAGGAGTTTCAGATGACAAAATTATTGATGTCAAAAGAAGATTTTTTTGTATATTTAAGCTAAGAAAATATTGAGGCAAAACGAAAAATGCTGGTTATCAGCAGTTTCCGTTTTTATCTCAATGTTTTCCCAAGCCATTTATTCTAGGGACGTCAAAACCAGGTCTTGATTGGGAAAACGTTAAAACAATCCTTTCCCAAACGATGAAATTTAGACTGTCGAAATTGAAATTTCTGTGGACGACAAAATAATATGTGTCAAATGTGGGAGAATGCGTATAAGCAAAGACCGAATAATGTGTCAAGTTGATTTATGTGGTGCTTAGCTTTTTCCTGAATGACAAAACTTTAGGGTGGTCAAATTAGAATGACGGTCCAGACGACAAAATGAAATTATTTTTGGATTGGTCAACCTGTATGCATTTACGTCAGGCCCGTAGGAACAGGGGCTAGCACCGTCCCCCTCCCAAAGTTGGGCTAATATGCCAAATTACACTTATTTTCATACTGAAAATTTCAGGAAACCCCAATTTAGACCCCCCTTGAACAGACAGGGGCTTTAGCCGCCCCCGCTATAAAATTGCTTCCTACGGGCATGTAGGCTACGTCAACGAAAAAAATCCTTGAAGTTCATTTGGTCCTTCTACTTCCCCAATAACATTTTTGCAGATTTCATAGGGTCAATTTTTGTGAGGCAACGTTTCATGAAAAAGAATATAAGAAAAAAAAACAACACAAAAGTACAGATTAATAAGCGAGAGAAAAACATTATAAATGGTCAAGTCGTAATAGGTCTACTTTACTTAAATAATTAGGAATTACGAGTTGTTTTCTTCACGGGAGATAGGTCAAAGCCTTGTTACAGAAATGATTCTCGTTACTTCAAAACGGGGTTAATACATTGGAAATTAATAGAGAGCATATTGTTGTTGACGAGATGGATAAAGTTTTGTACGACAAGAAATCAAGAAATGGTATTTCATTTAAGGCACATGTAGTTCGATACCTTAGATGCGGAATTTGCAATTTCTCAGAATTGCAGGATATTTTAGGAAATGGCACATCACAATTATGTTTCTACCATAACCAGAAGACAACTTATAAACCGGCCAAAATTAAAAGATATTGATAAATTCAAGTTAATGAAATCTCATTTTCATCAATTTATATATTATACTTGATACAATAATATTTTAGTAGTAAATGTAAAAGAAATTGTCACAAACAATTTCTTCATTTTCTACAATGCTTCTCGTGTGTTTCTTTTAAGGACGCGTCTAGGAATATCTTTGTGTGGGAATAGATCAATTAACTTTTTCCAAAAGAAGACCTGGTTTTGACGTCCCTATTATAAAAGGCTTGGAAAACATTAAGACAAAAGAAGAAACTGATGATAACCAGCAGTTTCACCTTTTGTCTCATTTTTTTCTTTGCTATATATTATACACAAATTCCATCTCAAACAAGGTCCATTTGTCGTCTGCAGCAGCTTTTGAAATGAAAATTTTGAAATTTTGTCGTTTGGGAAAGGGTTAAATGATATTAAAGAATTACGATGATGTTTCTTAATGGGAGATAGGCCATAGCTTTGTAAAAGAAAATTAATTATGTATCATTATTTTAATGACAACACAAACAGGGATTTTTGATTCTGTCACACAAAAATGGACCTATTTGGCAAAATGAGGAATATCGACCCTAGTCAGTCTGCTCAATCCGCGCATACTGAATAGAGTCGGTACTCCTCAGTCTAGTCGCCGCGATCAATGTATTCCGTCGGTGTTGATATAAAATATGGTAACTACGGCTTTATCGAAGCCGTAGTTACGAGATTTTATAACAACGCCGACAGTTTGTCAATACAAAACTGTAAACCCGGTTTGTTTTTAGAACAAGTTCAATGTCATTAGAAAAAAAATCTATAAACTCACATTTAAACGCAAAATATCTATACCTTGTTGTAGCGAAAATTGTTTTAGTTCATCACCAGTGTATGTAGATCTTTGTTCATTTTCCAAATACGGCATCTGATTGACATCTGTTGGGACTGATGCATTTCTCACAATTTGTTTCTCTGAACATCTTACAAGGTCCCTTTTAGCGTGACGGGCCACATACAGGGTGTTTCATAATATGTGATTCAATTTCAAATGCTTTGGGTTCGAGAGTATCTGACATTTTTTTCGATCGGGAACCCTTCGGCAACCCTTCAGCGTCCTCGTGGAGACGAGGTCTAATCCAAAATAAAGATTTCCCTGGCTTATAGAAACCATTGACTTCTTGGGATTAAGACGGTGTAAAAGTCAATGATCGATCAAACATTGTGTTATTGTTTATTTATTTGAATTGTGTTTTCCTAGCAGTTAGACCTACACACAAATACGAGAAAGTTAAGATAAATGTAATTGAGTAGTTTACAGTTTCTTTCTGAAAATAACTAAATGTGCCCTATCCATTGACACAAGAAAAACATTTATTTTCAGAAAACTGTTAACCTTCTTCCAAGATGAAAATGTCATGCTTATACCATTTCTCTATCTTTAGAAACAATTTGCTTGGACTGTCACATTTGACGAATCTAACAATCAAAGAGCAGTTCAATTTCTATTATTTTTGTTGTGCCACATTTTTCTGCGAAACGCTGTTTATTTGATGTTATAGTTTCAAAGCTATGTTTTTGAAAACTCGCTAGTTATGACGACTTTAAAGCATAATACATGTACATTATATTGCGACATTGGAATCGTTCGAAAGAAAAATAATAAAGAAAAGATAAACGTCGATTGTCAGAATTTTCTGTTTTGTGCTTTTCTTAACACAAAACATATGATAAACATAGTTTTTACTCCCTAGCAGAAAATGTATGGAAAATTAAACTTGAATCGAAAGTAGATAATGCTGATTTTTTCCATTTTACTTTTATGCTATAACTTACACATTTCATACATTTGACATCAATTCTTTTGACGTTTCAAAATGGAACAACATAAAATCGTGATGTTTCGGAGAAGGTTAAATACTAATCCGAGTCTTCTCTGATGTAAATACGCTCTTTGATATTTTGATTTTTCGCTATTTACATCAGAGAGCGTTGCTCTTTGAAAAAATCAAGAAGTTCGCAACAAATTGTTGCGCATCGTTCACCGTCCGATCTTAAACGCTATCGTTAAAACCCCTGATGATATCGATAAATGAACCATTTATTGTTATGGCTGCTGAAAAAATTACGACCAAAAAGTATTTCTAAAAGGTTAATAGGCAATGTTTTGCAACAACCCTCACATGAGCAGCCTTTGTTTACCTTGACCTTCCATTCAAAACCAAAGGTTATACTCATCCAGCAGGCCGATTTGAAATGAAATTTTTGGTCAGGTATGACAAAAAATGATTTATTGATCTATACCCTACAGTGTTTTACCGAGTGATTCGATATGATACACAAAAACAAAGCTTCAAGTTACTTGTAACGTTACCGAACTTTCCGCTGTTTTCAAAGAGCAACGCTCTCTGATGTAAATACTGTAGCGAAAAATCAAAATATCAAAGAGCGTATTTACATCAGAGAAGACTCGGATTAGTTAAATACATATATACCGATTCCGTCTTCTCTATGTATCTATATCTATATATTCAATACCACTTTCAATCGCCTGACAAATGACACATCTGAAATTGGAAAGTCTGGAAAAATATCTCAAAAGATCAAGGAACGAGCAAACATTGAATTCCTGATTATTCAGCTTATAGTGTCATACAATAGACGGAAAGTGATTGCTATTTTATTGCTAGGTTATGAAGAATTTACACCTGAGCCCTTTTCATTGACAAGAAAAGGCTTCTATAGATAAATTCTTAAACCCTTTCGAAATACCATAAATTCATAAAAGGAGCAGAGGCAATCTAAATTGCTGCTTTTCAAAAAAACTCGTAACTGCAGCTTAAAACAAGCTGCAGTTACGAGGTTTTTGTAGAAAAGCGACGATTTGATTTGCGAGTGCACATTTGAATCGTCTTCGTTATCAGCATTTTCTTCTTTTGCCTCATTGTTTCCCAAAGCTATTTCTATTAGTACATTAAAAGGTTCAGAAATGTTATTATTTGGTTGGTCCATTTCAGAAGCTGCTACAGACGACAAAATGTAAATTAATAAACATTGAAATTGCGCCCGATATAGTCAAGGAAATATTGATGCAACAGGAGAAACTGCTGATTTCAGCAGTTTCTTCTTTTGTCTCAATGTTTTCCCAAGCCTTTTCTATTAGGGACGTCAAAACCAGGTCTTGTTTAAGAGAGGATTTACTAAAAAGTCAATGAACGAAGTAATATAATGTTCATTATGTTCAAACATTTTATTCATTGTGTTTTTCTCTTGTAGTTTCACACAATACAAGAAAAGTAATCGAGTATTTTATTGCCTTTTCCCAGGAATAGCACCTGAGTCTTATTAATTGACAAGAAAATACTTCTTTGGGGGAAACCGTTATCCTTTTTCACAGAAAAAGACCTAGTTTGTGCGTAGACGTACCTGACTGGAAAAAAAGGAATACGTTAAGGCAGGTGAAAGAACTGCTGATGAGCAATATTTTAGTTTTTACTTTAACCTTTTCTGCTCTATTATATTATTTTAACTGTAGGATTTTTGGAATTTTATTCTTCTCGTGATATCATGCATGGCATTCGGCTTTGGGTCAGGCTAAATTCCGTCATTTTGAAAATTATAGATCGTTGAAATTCAAAGACTTTTTGTAACAGAGAAGCATGTTTATTGAATTTTGTCCAAGATAAAATTTTGCTCGGATCTTGAAAAGGGTTCTTATTTGTGTCATTTGTGAACACTATATATCCAGATCAGTCTGTGCATACACAGTCTGATCATTATTCATGCTGTTTCCATTATAACTAATTGAACTGCAGCAATGGGGAGAGTTACTCCAATTCTTTTGCGGCATTATAAATTTTGTTCAACTTCCTTGAATTGAGTTGTTGTCTCCGATTGGTTTTAGTTGAACTGGTTTCAGGACATGGTATCTCGTAATGGTTTAGCCATTGAATAGACTAATGATATTTGAGTGTGAAGTCTGAATTATTAATCGAGCTAGCCCTAAATGTCCCGAATAAACGAATGAAGTAATTGTCGTCGTTTTTCATCGGGAACCTCGTAACTGCAGCTTGTTTCAAGCTGCAGTTATGAGTCTTTCGAAGTAAAGCCGTGTTTTGTTCCATTTTCGTTGATTGTATTGGATCTAACACCGAGGTCAGAAATATTCAGTTAAATCAAGGGAATGGTGCACCTAAGCATGTGTTCTTGTTATATCCATATACATACATGTAACAAATAAGATTGGGTGTGTTAAAGGATTGTTAATTGAACATATGGAAAATATTTCTGTGTATTTGAAGAAATCTTCATTATTAGTCAGGGGCTACTTCTCAATGTTTGTTGCTAAATAATCAGCTTCTTATACTGTCACATATACAGTGTCCTGGAAATACTTTTTTAACAATGTTTTCATTCAATGTTTGTTAGTACGTTTTGTCAAACCCAAGGATTATTTTTTTCAAATTTCAAGATTGATGTACGTATTCGTTAACTAAAATACAAGTATATTGTAGACCGACATTGTGCATCCTTAATGAACGACGAATTTGAAAACATTGAAGGAACACAATAGTATGCTTAGTATTGCAATCTGTTTTGTTATCCTAAATTGTTTTCTGTGCTTCTGTTTGCATATTTTACCATTTTTATCTTCAATTTCCGATAGACACACAGTTTGGTTGCTGGGAAAGGGTTAATCAAATAAAAGGAGGCGCTGACATTGTATCGTCGCTTTTCTGCGAAAACCTCGTATCTGCAGCTTGTTTTAAGCTGCAGATACGTGGTTTTTGCAGAAAAGCAGCGATATGTAATGTTCCGTGAGACATATAATTCCTAATTACTTCTTTATTTTGTATCGATAATGAAATTATCAATAAATGTAATGGAATTACCAAATGTGATAAAGAAATTATCAATAATCAACCTTAAGGTTTCTCCTTGGAATAAGCAATGAATAAGTTGAAAATTCTGTTTGGAAATCCACGAAAGATAAAAGGAATGTTTGCATGTACAGTTACTCGTTATGTTGGCATCGGATAAGTCGAATTTCTGTTTAAGTCGATGTGAAAATGTGGTCCCAACCTCATCAGTAGATATCAAAAACGGTTCAGTAAAAAATAAACAAAATATACACACTTGTCGGACCGTATATGGTACAAAAACGAATATGGTACAAATTTGTACCATATTCGGCCGAATATGGTACAACTGTCTAATTGTACCATATACGTATCTGCAGTTTTGGGGTAAAATGCCTAACCGAATATGGTACAATGTTTGTACCATATTCGGTCGAAAATTGTACCGTATTCGGTCCGAATATGGTATAAATATACCATATTCGGTCGAATATGGTACAAATGTACCATATTCGTTTTTGTACCAAATACGGTCCGACAGTGCTAAATAGCAGACATTCTACAGCGTATTTTTTTCAATTCAAAATCCATGTAAAGTGTAAACTGGTACCCGTTGTATACGATGTATTTACAACTGGTAGTACCTGACAAACCGCGTCCATTGATTGGTTAGTATACACAACCGATGAAACCCCTCAACCAATCAGAGCCGCTCGTCCGCTCGTTGACGGTCATGATTTTGACCGTGGAGATATTAGCTGTTACCGGCCTTAAATCCGAAGTAGATTTCAAGGGCGGTAACCAGTCTATGTAAAGTGTTGTTAGGTTAGCTGTTTCTGTTACTGCTGACGACGACGACGACGACGACGATGATGACGATGACGATGATGATGATGATGATGATGATGATGATGATGATGATGATGATGATGATGATGATGATGATGATGATGATGATGATGATGATGATGATGATGATGATGGTGATGATGATGATGATGATGATGATGATGATGATGATGATGATGATGATGATGATGATGATGATGATGATGATGATGATGATGATGATGATGATGATGATGATGATGATGATGATGATGATGATGTTGATGATGTTGTTGATGTTGTTGATGATGATGATGATGATGATGATGATGATGATGATGATGATGATGATGATGATGATGATGATGATGATGATGATGATGATGATGATGATGATGATGATGATGATGATGATGATGATGATGATGATGATGATGATGATGATGATGATGATGATACTTTTGTCACTTCCAATATTAGGTTAATACAATGTATTTGAGTTTAATAAAAAAGTTAACACATCGGCAGACTATTTCATTTATTAAGAAATAAATAATTTATGTACCATATACGTAGGCCATTTTCATTTTATGAGTTTTTTTGGTATGTACCAAATACGTTTTGGCGAGCATAGAAAAACTTATTCCAACCGAATATGGTACAATGTTTGTACCATATTCGGTCGAAAATTGTACCGTATTCGGTCCGAATATGGTACAAATGTACCATATTCGTTTTTGTACCAAATACGGTCCGACACACGCTAACATATGGAAATTGAGGGAAATCGCTCGTTTCGAGATATTTCTTTCCTTGTCCTACCATATTTGAATTAAACGTTCATGATGAACATTGTATATTGCAACATATCTTTTCATTAAAAACCGAACAAAAATCGGATGAGCCGAAAAGCTGCTATCTCGAGGTAAAAGAACGTTCATTTCGTCTTCGAAAAATCGAAATGCAATCGTATTTGACGTTCCACGCCATAGCCAAGTTGTGAAATGGTAAAAAAATAGATATTGGTCGGTCTAGTTGAGCATAATGGCCTATCTGAATGGAAAACA
Organism: Fragum sueziense; assembly: GCA_963680895.1. NCBI lineage: Eukaryota > Metazoa > Mollusca > Bivalvia > Cardiida > Cardiidae > Fragum > Fragum sueziense. The sequence goes on from OY804603.1 coordinate 33,310,413, forward strand.
AAACTTGGAAACTGAAAAATCTAAAAAAAATTATTCAACATGTAAAGATTGTACTTCAACCCTTAGATCTACCTTTTTCAAATAAGAAAATGAGAAAGTGTGGGTTAGAAGGATCGCGTGGAACAAATCAATCCTTTGATCAAATCTGGCTCATGGCATTTCAATTCTCAATCTTCTTGGGAAGAAAAAAGATTGAACTTTTATCACGTTTTAAGACATGCGGTGTTAACCTTCCCCTCGTTGGTAATGGTAAGAGTCTCCTTTTTTCGACGTGCTCACGAATATTGGGTGCTATCGTACTTTTAAACTATACTACTCGTACTATACGCACTATAAATCTACTGTTATGTGAAAATATGCCCCCACAAAAATCGCATTTGTAACTATTTCTCACAAGCCATTTAATCGTTCCAGCGTCACTAATTAAGAGTGTTCGAAATAAGTTCTATTGGTTGATAATTTAGACAAAAATTAATACTAAATGTCAACGATTTTACACTATTTGTCAAAACGTTCCATGATATTTTATACAAATTATTATTATAATCATTATATCTTTTCACTTTAAAACATTATTTTTTTTAAAAAAAAATATCTATCGTTTTGGAAAGGGTTTCATTGTTTCAAAGGATCGAAAAATAAAAGAAATTGTGCCCTAATTTCTTCGCTGAAAATTGAGATTTGTCTCGTTTTGGTCATCAAATTACCATGGAAACGTAGGATTGATAATAATTATATCAGATTTTAATTCCACATTGTTCTTTATCGTGTTACATCCTTTGTGAAGTTTCAATCATATGTCTTATGTCATCGGTTGTTCTTGTAATCCGAGTTTTCTCTGATGAAATTCGCTCTTATATACATGTATGTTGGTGTCGCTCATTAAAATCCGAGTTTTCTCTGATGAAATTCGCTCTTAGATATTTTAGTGTCGCTCATTTAAATGAGCGACACCAACATATCTAAGAGCGAATTTCATCAGAGAAAACTCGGATTAATGTACATGGGTCTGTCAGACGTTTTAATCATTTCCCAAACAGCTCCTGCTTTTGAGAAGGGGTGCAAAATATTACCAAATAAGCGGTAGCTTAACCCTTTCCCAAACGACAAAACTTTAGGGTGATCCACTTCAAAAAATGTAAAAAATGATAAAATGGATGTTATTAAAGATAGAATTTGTGTAAAATAAGGCATAGAAAATATTGAGACAAAAGGAGAAACTGCTGGTTATCAGCAGTTTCTTCTTTTGTCTCAATGTTTTCCCAAGCCTTTTCTATTAGGGACAGCAAAACCAGGTCTTGTTTGGGAAAGGGTTAACCATTTCCGAGAAGACTCTTTCATGGTAATAGATAAGAGGGGGTTAAGACATTCTAAATTTCTTATTTCAAATCAAAACCCTATGTTAGTGAGTACTCAGTCGACATGCGGTCGACAGTGACCGATGCATCTTGACCCTCATAGCCAAGTCGGTATCTTCAAGCCGTCTTTTCGACGAGTTGACATTTTGATTAGTGCCTATTTTCGTCAATCTGTCTTTTAAACATCATCAAAATATCGCCTTAAACATGCTGCAGTTACGAGGTTTTTCTTGAAAAGCGACGATGTTCTGAGTAGTAAAATCAAGCAAATGTCCTTGTTTTCTGGAAAACTCCATTGACAAAATAAAAGCCCTTTTATTGGTCTCCAGGAACAAGGCACCCATTTTACACCGTCTTTACGACCGCTGTACTACTTGCTTTTGTGTTTATCCCTTTCCCAAACAAGACCTGGTTTTGACGTCTTTGAAAAAATGGTCTTAGAAAAATTGAGACAAAAGAAGAAAGTGCTGATAATCAGCACTTTCTCCTTTTGTCTCAATATTTTCTTGGCTATGATAAACGTAAATTATATCTATATTAACATCATTTTTTTCTCCTGATTTACCTATTGAATTGAGGTCACCGTATAAGTTTGTCGTTTGGGAAAGGATTAATTGGGTCATATGGTGCGATGATTTCCTACCTAATTTGACTTATTTTCCCCGTAAATTTTGGAAATGTGTTTCATAACTTGACAGAGAGCCTCAAGCCGGCCCAAGTTAGTGGGCAATAAATTCTGGACTTGAATTTTTTTCTTCAGAAACAGAATTAATTCAGACGTTCCGAATTTGAAATTACAAAATGGACGTTAAAAAAAGATAATATATGTTTTGTGTTGAATATAGCACAGAAAATATTGACCAAAAAAGAGAAAATGATAATTATCACATCGACGCATTTCAAAAGTTCTATTTGGGACGTGAAATTATGTTTTCTTTCAGAAAGGGGTAGATAAAAAGGGGAAGATAAAAAGAGAGCTAAAGACTGGAAAAAAGAACACAGAAATGGGTGTGCCAACACACTTACATCCTTCGAATATGGTGTTGAATCCGTTCTCGATTCGGAGGTTTTAAAGTAGCAAAGTAATTTTATTATAAGCGTTTTATGTACCGATTTATGATAAAATAGTCCAAAGAATGTCAAAAAACAAAAACTTTGGAAAAACGATGCCATGCTGTAAGTCATGGCATTAATGTATACGATCATTCAAAGCGCTACCAAATAAAATACAGTTTTAAAACTCAATGCGGTCCTTCCTATGTCAAAATGGGTGAAGAACGTCATTCATGTTTGAAATGCACACAAAGAAATCTATTTTCCGGATCATATTCAGATTTCTAGATATGCATTACATATAACTGTTCAATACGAGAACCAGAATCTATATAGCAGTCTATTGGGTAAGCCACTACCCTTTCTACTTCTGACCTCTCAGATAAAGGCAGCATCAGACAATTTTAACCCTTTCCCAAACGGAAAAAAATTAGGATAAGCCACTTCTAAAACTGCCATAAATGGCAAAATGGATGTAAATAAAGATAGGAATTGTGTAAAATATGACACAGGAAATATTGAGACAAAATGAGAAACTGCTGGTTATCAGCAGGTTTTTTTGTTTTTTTTTTTTTTTTGTTTCAATGTTTTCCCTAGCATTTTCTATTAGGGACGTCAAAACCAGGTCTTGTTTGGGAAAGGGTTAAGAGGAAAGGAAGAATTACTGACAATCAGCATTTCTATCTTTTCCCTAAACATTTTCTTTGTCGACTTGTTACATTAAACATTCATAGTAATAACTCAGACATATTAGTTTTGTCGTCTCCAATATTTTTCATATTGGACCTTCAAAATGATCTTGTTTGGGAAAGGGTTAAATGGGGGTATTATATCATCAACATACATCAAAAACATCGTAGGAACACAAGATCCTAGAAATAGTTAAGACACTTAGGTCGACATCCGCCAAATTTTCATTAGAATTCCACTCATGAGAAGTGACATTTTCACTCTCTTGCTGTGAAAACCAATCTGCCCCATTTCTAGGGACGTTTACAGAATTATAAATCTCGGGGGAAACAATTAACTTTTTCCCAAACGTCAAAAAGTTAGACTGTTCCAATTTGAAATCTGCTGCATACTGCATAATAGATGTTGATATAGATGGGGTTTATGTTCTGAATTGTCGAGAAAATAATGAGGCAAAAGGAGAAAATGCTGATTATCAGCATTTTCTTCTTTTGTCTCATTGTTTTCCCGAAACATTTCTATAAGGGACGTAAAAACCGGGTGTAGGTTGAGAAAGGGTTAAGCCCCATATTGACCTTCTGTTGTGTAAGAGAGAACAATAAAATATGGCCTACATGGAAAACATGTTTTTCGTCCTTTTGTTCTTGAAAGTATTTATCAGATTCGGAGTACAAAAATGGGACTATCTTCTTATAAACATATGGTTTGATCTAAATTATCGTGGAATGGTTTAGGTCAGACACCGGCTTGAATTTGCCCTTCTTTAGCCTATGTTAAAATGGTCAACTTACCGCTGTCACAGCACCTTCCACAACACTCGCGGGCCGTCATGACTTGGGTTACTTGATCCACTGCCTCTGTGCTCCATTTTGATGGTACTTAATATATAGGTTGAGAACGAAAATCGGAAGATGTACAGTAAAGAACAGGACCACTGTTTACTTTCACTTTAGAATGGCTGTTTGCCGCCCAACTACATGTACATTTTTGGGAAGCATCCGCAGAAAGTAGTCCTGCAAATAATGCAAAAAATATGCTATACAGCCAAAGAGCAGATGCAAAAATACTAAATTATCAAAGAAAACAGTATTTAAACTATTGTTTAACACTCCAAACAGCCCTCTGCATGCAGAGACAAAAAATTCTAGGACTATTTTCTATTGTACAACGACCCGGAAGCAAACAGTAGACTGGGGTCACTCCTAAATGAAACCAGATTTCCCACATAAACTTAGTTTTTCAATTTTTCCTAGTTTTTGGATTATCTAGGAGTAAAATAACACAAAAATCAAAGAGTTAAAGTATGTTTCCAATGATTCATGGCCATTTAAACAGAGAATGTGGTATGGCAAAAATCCAGGTTTTAAAGCAGGGTTTTTCATTCACTTATAACATGTATAACAATGCCAGTTATTTCCTTATGCCTGAATGGATTGACATCAAATAAAAAGTAATGTCTGTTGCAGATGCAGGATCACATTCTGGTAGCAAATTCATTCATCTTGTACCAATTTAGGACTCTTCAGGTTGTAATTTACACTAAAAAAGTGGTAAATATTTGGAGAAAAACATCATTTGGAAAGGTCTAAAACCTTAAAAGTAATGTTTTTTGCTAAACATTTGCTTTTCATGTGCATTGCAACTCACATACTCACCTAAAAATTAAGAAATTTAGAATGATTCAAAAAAACTTACTCGTAAAGATCGGTTGAGTAGTCCGGACCTTCCGCTTGGCGTTTCATCGGTTCGGCCCAAAACACGTTCTCCGCTGTTAGTTTGTGGGGCCGGATTCAAACTTAAGTTGGTCCGGTGTCACACATAACTTGGTTTTGCACAGACAGGGTGCCTGCAAGAAAGTTACAAAAGTAAAGTCTCTTTCCAATGGAGCATTTGCAGATTAAGGCTACTCTTTGGGCTGTCCTATGCTTGAAATTTGATTAAATTACTGAAAAAGTGGTAAATATTTGGAGAAAAACATCATTTGGAAAGGTCTAAAACCTTGAAAGTAATGTTTTTTGCTAAATATTTGCTTTTCATGTGCATTGCAACTCACATACTCACCTAAAAATTAAGAAATTTAGAACGATTCAAAAAAACTTACTCGTAAAGATCGGTTGAGTAGTCCGGACCTTCCGCTTGGCGTTTCATCGGTTTGGCCCAAAACACGTTCTCCGCTGTTCGTTTGTGGGGCCGGATTCAAAGTTAAGTTGGTCCAATGTCACACATAACTTTGTTTTGCACAGACAGGGTTCCTGCAAGAAAGTTACAATAGTAAAGTCTCTTTCCAATGGAGCATTTGCAGATTAAGGCTACTCTGTGGGCTGTCCTAAGCTTGAAATTTGATTAAATTACTGAAAAAGTGGTAAATATTTGGAGGAAAACATCATTTGGAAAGGTCTAAAACCTTGAAAGTAATGTTTTTTGCTAAATATTTGCTTTTCATGTGCATTGCAACTCACATACTCACCTAAAAATTAAGAAATTTCGAACGATTAAAAAAAAAACTTACTCGTAAAGATCGGTTGAGTAGTCCGGACCTTCCGCTTGGCGTTTCATCGGTTCGGCCCAAAACACGTTCTCCGCTGTTCGTTTGTGGGGCCCGATTCAAAGCAAAGTTGGTCCGGTGTCACACATAACTTGGTTTTGCACAGACAGGGTGCCTGCAAGAAAGCTACAAATGTAAAAGTCCCTTTCCCCTGGAGCATTAGCAGATTTGAGCCTCTTTAAGGGCTGCCCTGGTCTTGAAATCTGATGAAACAGTTTGGGGGGGGGGCTAAACCTGAAATGACCATAGCCTCTCTTATTAAAACAGCCTGTAAAAAGCAAATTTTCATCATTCTTATGCAGTGACACAGTCTGAGACAGATCCTCACAGCATCTGTAGATACTCTCCATCTAAAATGTCTTAAAAATACTCACCCTTTTGGGAGTCAAAACATTGAAAGAACAGCAGAAAATAAGAATATATAACAAAAAGTTGATTAAATCAACAATAATTTTATAAACCTGAACAATTTTCACCAATATAATGTGTTGCAGACAAACTTTTAGAACTTTCGACAAGGGGGGGTCATTCGGCCCCTCAAATTTTCAACCATATTTTTCTAAAATCCAAAATAACAAGAAAATATCAATACCTGGTCAAAACCATTTTTTCTGCAAGTTTCTGGTGTGTATTCCTACCTACAGAAGAAGTTTCAGAATGATATTCCAAGAAATGTGGAAGTTATTAAAAATCCAGTTTTGGCATCTAGGTCAGACACCGGCTTGAATTTGCCCTTCTTTAGCCTATGTTAAAATGGTCAACTTACCGCTGTCACAGCACCTTCCACAACACTCGCGGGCCGTCATGACTTGGGTTACTTGATCCACTGCCTCTGTGCTCCATTTTGATGGTACTTAATATATAGGTTGAGAACGAAAATCGGAAGATGTACAGTAAAGAACAGGACCACTGTTTACTTTCACTTTAGAATGGCTGTTTGCCGCCCAACTACATGTACATTTTTGGGAAGCATCCGCAGAAAGTAGTCCTGCAAATAATGCAAAAAATATGCTATACAGCCAAAGAGCAGATGCAAAAATACTAAATTATCAAAGAAAACAGTATTTAAACTATTGTTTAACACTCCAAACAGCCCTCTGCATGCAGAGACAAAAAATTCTAGGACTATTTTCTATTGTACAACGACCCGGAAGCAAACAGTAGACTGGGGTCACTCCTTTATCAGTAAAACGTATTGATCATTGACTGACCAGTTTCGATGACCGTAAGAATACCTTTTAACAAGAGACAATAGACAATATTTTATTGACGTAAACTTTACAGAACAGAACAGAACAAACATTTTATTAGACGAGTACATAGTACATAGTCACAAACAAATTCAATACATAATATAATTACAAGGTCGGTCTCATTCATACCATATCACTCTCACGCTCTCTTTCCCTCCTTTCATCCTTCTTCTTTCTCACACTCTCGCCCATATTGGTTACAGTTGATGGTTCAGATAGACATTATTAGTAATGAAGTACATGTATTGGATGTTAATGGTTTCAAAGCGTAATATCTTTTAGAGGATGACATATATTCACAAATTGGTACAGAACAAAATTATACAATAGTGCATGGTTTTACTACGTAGCCTTAGTGCCATGTTGCCACGTGCCTATATAGACCCATATACACTTAAAGACACTTCCAACGCAACACTTACATTTTTCATCATAACTAAATAAATAATGCAGTATATTTCATGAAATTTTCAGCAAATATCAATCAATTACGTTTACATGTTTTCTGTAAGTTTCAAGTAAATCGACTGATCCGAACATAAAAAATATTTAGGATTTTCACTAAGACTCAAATATGAAAAGTCACAAAACCCCAGGCAATTGCAGAATTCAATAGCATCAAAGCAGCGTCACCAAATCATGCTCAAAACTCATATCACTGCTTCATAAGATTTGATAACATGCTATCATGTGCGATGCAATACTAGAATTCAGTCGCACCTATTTTGTTTAATGTTTTGTACGTGTCAGCATTGCACAAAATCATTGAATTTGTTACCAGACATTAGCTTTTCGCCCATTTGCCCCAAGAAATTTTCAACAACTGCAACAGGAACTTAATATGGACGAGTTGAGAATGATCCCGCAAAGATTCACCATCAATTATGCTTTATCAATGAGAAGGGTGTGTCTTCGTGTCATTTAGGTTCATGACGGACACACAGAATGTTAGCATAAAGTCATAAACTTTACTGCTGTTACATGAATAACAGGCCCGTAGGAACAGTCGGGGCTAGGGGGGGGGGGGGGGGGGGGGGTCTTAGCCTCCATAATGTTGCTCAAAATGCCAAATTTTCCTTATTTTACACTGAAAATGTACGGAAAATCCAATTTAGCCCCCCAATATCCAAACCCAGGGGCTTCAGCCACCCCAATATGAAATTGCTTCATACGGGCCTGAATAACATGAATTTTCTTTATCAGCTCGCACAGCTTTTTTGCGACTTTTTGTTTTCAAGTCATATTATATGCACTGCAAATTTGATCATTTCTACTCAATGTTTCTTTATGAAAATAACAGATATTATGCAATTATGAATGAATTAAATTTGTTGAAAATTTGATAAAAAATGGTTGGTTAAATATCAAGTTATTACAAAAAAGGTAAGTGTTGCGTTAGAAGTGTCTTTAAGTGTAGACATGTGGCACCATCACACAGGCCTACGCATTTAAGTGTACTGAGTTTCAAATCGTATAGAAAATGCCATTTTGAGGTAATTGCTAAACTGTGAAATAACAGTATAGTCCGAGTCTGATAATAAGTTGATAAATTTGAACATACTTGGTTTATCCCAGTATTTTTTGTTGATAAACTTTTTACGCAAATGTATATATTTAGAACAAACGAGTGAAAAATGATATTCGTCTTCAACATCACCATTGTTACAAATTTGACAGAGTCTTTCGTTTCTCGGTGTTCTATTTCTAGCATATCTGCCAGACTGAATATGCAAAGAATGTGCTGAAATTCGTATTTTACAAAGATAAGATCGAAGCAATATCGGTAATTTATCCAAATATGTTTCAAACCCGAATGTGTTTTTTATATGTTTGTATAATACTAAAGGGTTACTATTTGCAATCTTTTCATGTCATTCCTGCTTAAAACAATCTAGCATACGGTCTTTTAAAAGAGGTATAATGGACGAGGCTTCAAATGAATTTGGATTATTGAAAACTTCTGAAAAACCAAAGCTGTCAAAAATATTCTTAACATCATTAACCCAATTTTTCTTACCATTTAAAGAATTATGATAAAGCTCTTGGTAAACGTTCTGCAGAATGATATTCTTAGTATTCATAAGCTTAAACCAGTATTTAATCATACGTATATATCGCGAAATGTACAGAGGATATCGGCCTAATTCACCATAGACTGCCATATTGCTCGACTTACTATTTACACATAAAATTCTTTTACAAAACTTTAAGTTTATTCTCTCAATCTCTTTCGACTTGCTATATTTACAGTTTCTTGTCACATATACACGGTGGGGATTGTGCATGATGGGATGGATAACGAATACGAAGTATACGGACAAATTTTGCCTCGCTTCAGGTAAGAAATTGTGCAATAATTTTCTTATTTCTGCTCCAATTTTCAAGCGGTTTGTTGCATGTACCCCGCATTAGTGAGCTCTTTCCTCGGATATATAACTTGTTTGTAGAATATTTGTACTTTGTCCAAAAATTGATCCCAACCGACCAGAAAAACGACAAAAAATTCAGGCCCTTTTTCTAGTCGGTTGGGATCGGTTTTTGAGAAAAGTACAGGGAAATTCCAGATAAATAATACATATGAGAAAAGGGCTCAGTAAGACGGAGTACATGCAGCAAACCGCATGAAAATTGATGCAGAAATAAGAAAGTTATTGCACAAATTCTTACCTGAAGCGTGGTTAATTTGGCCGTAGTCGTTACCATTTCGCTTTCTGGTCGGTTGGGACAATATTTCGGAAAAAGTATCATGAGTCATCTAATATGTCATACATCCGATGAAAGAGCTCGATAAGGCGGGGTACATGCAGCAAACCGCTTGAAAATTGAAAAAGAAATAACAGAATTATTGCAAAATGTCTTACCTGAAGCGAGGCGAGTTGGCATCAAATTTTGTGCAAAAAATAGACTGAGTTTACTGTTATGTTTTGATAAACCGTCGGTGTTGTTATAACATCTCGTAACTATGGTTTGATTCAAGCCGAAGTTACGAGATTTTATAACAACACCAACGAAATACTATTTATTTGTCCGAAATAACGCCACGGTTTACTTGATAAAATCGTTCCCTATTGTCGGTAGTCGTTATCCATCCCATCATGCACAATCCCCACCGTGATATATACAATTTACAAATACTAACAAAACATTTTATATTTACTTATAGCCAATTTTCAATTCATTCGATTCACGAGATGCGAAATAGTTTAACGCTAGATCATTTGCAAGTAAACATACAACAAGCTCGTATCTTTAGTTAATGTAATTTTCTCTGAATTTTGTTTTTAAAAATCGCAAATGTGCAATCGTAACAAATATTATGTTGGCATCTACATTTTTATCACAAGAAATGAGTACGGCAAGATTTCTTTCAGCCTTATCAAAATGCACTACACAAAGTCTGCTATAGAAATGTTTTAGCAATAAAAATGGAAAATGTGCTTTTGAACGGCATTTATTCGATGTTGTTGATTGAATTGATAGATCTTGTACAATGTACGAATTTATAAGGTGTCGACGGAGTCCTTCGTAGCGATCATAACGCGCAAAGGAAGGCTCACGGAAAAGGACATCTTTAACTACACAATGTATGCATAAAACAAGGAAACGGGGTTTGGATATTTGATAATTAATTGTTTCTTTTAAAAATGGTTTCACTACAAAAAACATACATCTATTTGTGCATTTCTGACAAAATCGTCACCCGCCAATGGGTTTGAAATCGTTAACCTAAGTGGGCGAGCAGCTGGAGGCTCGGTAAGGGTGTTGTGGTAGTACTGGTTTGAGAAACAACAGGAATCCATGGGTAGATACTCCAGCCGCCGCGATATGACCCTGGTAGTTGAAAACGGCGTAAAACCCCAATAAACTCAAACTCTATTTGTGCAATTCAAATGCTTTTTTTTCAATTACAAAGGCCGCCGACCTGTATGTTACATAACAATTATACAGATTCCGAACACAAAGACTGACTATGCAGTGTGCTACATTAACCACAAGAACAAACATGCTGTTGTTTGGTATTTGAAGATGGATATTTGATAAGTAGAATTGGACATTTATGATGTTATGGAAACTTAACCAACTCTAGAAAAGGCAACCTGCATTTTAGATAATATAAGGCCTACACTATTTCAATCCTTTCCGAAACAGCAAATCCTTAGGATGATCCACTTCAAAAACTGCCACAAATGACAAAATGGAATTTATCAAAGATAGAATTTGGGTAAAATACGGCTTAGAAAATATTGAGACAAAAGGAGAAACTGCTGGTTATCAGCAGTTTCTTCTTTTGCCTCAATGTTTTCCCAAGCTATTTCTAGACGTCAAAACCAGGTCTTGTTTGGGAAAGGGTTAAGGACCACGCTGGTTTGACCTATGCGACACTTCAATCAATGGGTGTACCTTCTTATCTGACTTCAGCGACAAATTCTATTATCAAGGTTATCAGCGATACGTCCTAAGGGATATATCATATTTTCTGCAAGTCTGCACAATAAGGATCTAACTATATCGCAAGCTTCCTCGGTGAAATATAATGTTTAAATACGAGCAGCTAACTCATTATTCCTAGTATACAGATAGTACATCTCTGCTTTTTCCCAAAAAAAAACATCATTACTGCGATTTGCTTAAAAAGCTGCAGTCATGCGAATTTGAAAAAGGTCATGAAATTGAATCAAATTGACATTTTATATTTTGTTCTTTTATAACAGAATCAATGGAAGGATCGTCTATCCACTGTATGGTTAATGCTTAAAGTGACATTTCAGAATTTTTTGTCATAAATTTTACCTTTATTTTTATCTGAAAGAGCATATTTCCTTATGAAAATTCTGAAAATTTCAAGCCAAAATATTCCGCCGTTTACGAGATATTTATATTTTTGTGTTAAAATTGAACAAATTGTTGTGGACAACAGTTCGAATTTACATGCAATTTATCGATTATGTCTCAACTTTAAATGCGTGTTTCTCGCTTATTGGCAACAACTTAAAAAAAAACAATAGTATTTATACTCATTAGAATAACCAATCTTGGCATTAAGACATACTTTAAAAAAAATGAAATTGGAATGAAATGTCCCTTTAAAGGGGGATGCTCCAGTTTCATAATTTTTTCCCAATTATAGAATTTATCTAGATCTATATTTTGTATGTTGAAATTACATGTTACTACCAATTGAAAAATAAAATGAAAATGGATGGTCACCGATCTTGTTAGAATTTTATAGGCATTCGTATCACATAGAAATTTAACAAATAAACAACCAGGAAATCAGCTACCTTTGCCCATGAACTATCAAATGACTGAATCACCATCTTAATGCAGCTTGCGGTTGTCACAGGCGACAATCTTGAAAATTCGTTTTTGATTGGTCGGAAAGAAAGGTCAAATATGACGCCCTTGTCGATTATCGCTTGTGATACCTTAGTTAGAACCATGGTTAAATGAACTACATATCATGGTAATATGTGATTAATGTCTTGTGTCAGAATGGAATTTTATGATATTGAGAAATATTCCACTATTAACTTTGCCCTTTTACGCGGAACAAAACATCTATGCAATGTCTTTTCATACCATATTTTTTTTTCTAACATAACATATGTCGCTCGAAGCTTTCATGTGACATTTAGAATAGAACAGAAAAAACGATCACGTTTATTTGAACAAAATGACAAAAGGATGTCTTTGAAACACGTTTCCATGGTACTGAATGACAAAAAATAATGTCTTTGATTTCAAAAAGAATGAGTTCGCACTGTGTTTTCAAAATTCAATTCGTGTCCTGAAGCAATCGCGAAGCAATTTGCAATCGTCTAAAATGTCAACGACATTTTTACACTTTAAAGTAGGTTCTTCAATCTAAAAATGGAATTTTATGCCTGAGAGCAATTACCTTTAATGATAGCGAAGCTTCAATGGAGGTTTTGTTCTTATTGTTTTTATTGTTTCGAAAAGGATAGGATTTCTTTCTTTGACATTTGGATTCCTTTCAACAATTACATTTTAGCTGGGATCAGGAAAAAGGTCCCTTATAGAATTTGATGAAGCCATATTTCAAGATCAGTTGGTGCCTAAATAGAGACTGGTAGAGACCCGTGCTGCTCTTTTACGATTGCTACATGTCATGTAGAAGCTATTGGAGAACAACATGGTTCCAGATCAGACTGCATATATATATGCAGGCTGATCTGGAACCATGTTTGACACAAATGCCTTAAGGGACTTTTTTCCAGAATCCGGCTCATTTCAACAAATTGTTCTAGTATTATTTTCCGCTCGTTTTGTGGCTTTTACTTTCTTTCTTCTTTCTTTCTTTCTTTCTTTCCTTCTTTCTTTCTTTCTTTCTTTCTTTCTTTTTTTTTCTTTTTGAATAGTTTGTAATAAATGAAGAATAAAAGAAGTAACATTTTTATATTTCAATTAAATAATTCTTAGAAATATTTTTTATCGTCCATTATGAAAGCTATTGCAGTCAACAACATGCTAAAAATATTTAATTTGTGTACAATATAGGACAAAATATGTGGTGACAAAATGAGAAAATGCTGATCATTAGCATTTTCACCTTTTGTCTCAGTGCTTTCCCAAAGCTTTTCTTTTATGGACGTCAAAACCAGGCACCGGTTTCTCGAAAAAAAAAACTTAAGTACGTTCTCATGCTCAAATCTGAGCACCGTCCTCAAATCGTTCGAAATCCACGTGAACTTCAATCGAATACCCTTCAACGTTGGAGAGTATCCCTTTGAAGTTGAGCATGTTCTCATGAGAATATACTTAAGTTTTTCGAGAAACCGGGGCCAGGTCTTGTTTGGGAAAGGGCTTAACTGAAAAGAGTTCAATTTCATCTCGTTTTCAATGGTCTACAATAAAAAAAATTCATTGACGTTTCAGTCTAAATTCATTACAATCCCGTCTTTAGGAGGGACCCATGCGATTTTGTGAAATAAATGACAAAATTCACAATTCCAAAGGGAAATATGAAATATCTCTTCACATTTCATCGAAGTTTAACGTAGGACGTTAATGAAATCATTGCAATTTCATCTATTGAAATGAGAAAATATTTTCCAAGACAGCTCCTCTATACTTGTCTCTTACGGGACGTCTTGAGATAATCCTTCGAGGACTAATGAATGCCTGCTTTTTGCGACCTCGATCCTTTTATTTCCAAAACGACAAAATTTTAGGGTGATCCAATTTGAAAGCTGCTGCTGACGATAAAAGAGATTTTGTTGGAGGTTGAATTTCTATATTATACAACACAGAAAATATTGAGACAAACGGAGAAACTGCTGGTTACCAGCAGTTTCTTCTTTTGTCTCAATGTTTTCCCAAGCCATTTCTATTAGGTTCGTCAAAACCAGCTGGGCCCGTATTCAGCAGCGTGTCTAAATTGATTTTCTAAAGTAAAGTTACACAATAACCAATCAGAGTGGCCGAGACATTGGTCTACATTTGTCCCGGCCACTCTGATTGGTTGGAATCTAATTTTACTTTAGATAATCAATTTAAAAACAGTGGTAAATACGGCCCAGGTCTTGTTTTGGAAATGGTTAAGACAAGCAGCCCTTGGAAACATTTACAGAAAAGAAAAGAATGATGTTACAAGCATTTAATCATAATCTCTCAATGTTCTATTGTACAATTGTTTTCAAAATTCATTTTAATTGTCGTCAATTTTGACGTCTGTTACTTTCAAATTGGGGTGTATAAAATTATGTCATTCTGGACTAAGTTAATGAACGTTACGAAATGCGAAACAGACCGTCGCTTTTCTCCAAAACCATCGTAACTGCAGCTTGCCTAAAGCTGCAGTTACGAGGTTTTTGAAGAAAAGCGATCATATCTACCCTGGTCAGATTGTTCAGTATCCGAATATCGTTGTTAGGTCTACTCTGTGGTATAGATTTAAAAATCACATCTCAAGTTTTGTCTCTATCAATACTTTCAACCAATAACTTTAACTGTAGCGTGGGACGTGAAACTATTAACATAATCAAAACAAGAGCTGTCACTGTAAGATGACAATGCCCCCGACACCGCTTTGATTTTAAATTATGGCAAATCTTTGTTCAAGGTCAAGGTCATCCAGGGGTCAAGGTGACCAAAGTATGTGCCTACAGAAAGGTAATGTACCAAGGAATGTTGTGGTAAAGTATGAAGCGAATATGTTAAGTAATAAGGAAGTTATGGCCAATGTTAAAGTTTTTGGACGGAATGACGGACGGACAGACAGACGGACAGACGGACAGACAGACGGACGGACAGACGGACGGACGGACAAGTCAAATTTATGATGCCTCCCTATCGGGGGCATAATAAAAAAACAATCAACTTTTTAGTATTGCTACGTCAAAGATCAAGAATTAATGGGATAAAATGACAAGATTCATGTTTCCAATGGGAAATATAAGATTTCTGTTTACATTGTCTTCAAGATAAATGGAACGATAAAGAAGCAATTGAGAAACCATTATTGAAATAAAAGAATCATTTTCAACCAGACCGATAGGCATACATACTTTTTCCTTTAATCCTTTCCCGAAACGGAAAACAATTGGACTGTTCAAATTCGAAGTCTGTTACATATCGTCACTTTGCAACATAAACCTCGTAACTGCAGCTTGATCCAAGCTGCAGTCACGATGTTTTTGTTGCAAAGCGACGATATGACAATAATGATGTTGATAAAAAAATATGATAAATGTACCATGCAGGAAATTTTAATGTAAAAGGAGAAAATGGTTGTTATTCTTACCCTGCACGTCTTTAATGTGGGTATAGTAATGATAAACTATAAAGAACGATTCTAGTCCCAGCCACATCGCTGTTGACGCCAGTGTTCAATTGGGCAAAATAGCAAATCTCTATTTCTGTAAACGGTACTCATGGTAACAAAGAAATCGCATGACAAGGGACAAGAAAAGCTCACGTGATACGACTGAAAATTAGCGCTAGGTCCCTAAAACAATCAAAGACATTGGCTAGAATTTGGGGGATAATCGGCCGATAAGATATGCATATATATACACAAATGCACAAACTGATCATTATCAAATAGATAAATAAATTGGTCTATATTTGCTCCGGCTTCATATGTACCGGCACCAACGCCAATACAAACACAATTGCAAATGCAACGGGGACCCTTTTCCCAGGTTCTAGCTTATATTTGCACTGCCATAGGGAAATATCTAGTCTTCTACGTCATGCGTTGTTTTTCATTTCCTCTTAGAAACAAAATATCTCAGGAGAGCAACGGATAACAGCGGGTAAAATTATTTTGAATTTGTTGATTCAAAACAAAACCCCATGTTGTTGGTACTCGTTTGAATCGTCTCGAAGAGACGATTCAAATGAGTACCTACAACATAGGGTTTGGTGAAAAATTGATAAAATATTGCGATAAGTGAAAATCGATTACTCTTTTTTTATCTGTTGCATCGTCTAAGAATTACGTCAATGATTGTTTTCTTCATTTCCTCTGTGAATGGGGATGTTTTGACAGTTTGACCTATTATGGCGATAACTTTGTAATATTCTCTGATATTTTGTAATATGTTGTGATTGTTTATGGTATTTCGTATTCCAATATCCCACGCAATAGCTTTGATTAATGTTTTTGTGTTTACATTAAGAGCTCGTGTCTTAAAAGTACATTGATTTTGAGACAATTCGATTTGTGTAATTTTCCGAATCTCTCCTTTTCAATATGTGATATTATAATATCATGATAGTTAATCCATTGTAAATGACAAATCATAACAATACTTCAATTAAAATTCCATTTTTATATTAAGGTATTTTGTTTAACCCTTTCCCAAACAAGACCTGGTTTTGGCGTCCCTAATAGAAATTGCTTGGGAAAACATTGAAACAAAAGAAGAAACTGCTGATAACCAGCAGTTTCTCCTTTTGTCTCAATATTTTCTATGCCACATTTTACACAAATTCTATCTTTAATAACTTCCATTTTGTCATTTGTGGCACTATTTGAAGTGGTCACCCTTAAACTTAGCCGTTTGGGAAAGGGTTAAATTATCAAAAGTACACTTAGTCTACCTTTTGTACGTACCGATATATAGAAACCAGTCAATGGTCACATGATTGTTTCACGTGATAGGGCATCGACCTCCTGTTTTATCAGGAGCAATATCATTGGTTAAACTAATCATAAAATTATTAAAAGACAATTTCAGATCAATCTTGAAACTTTTATGACCGCCCTATCTCGATTCTGCTCCCTGAAAATGACACCAGGTGGGGTCTTTTATGACCCCAGACATATATTTATGTTTGCCATTTTCAGAGTTGTTCTCCGCTACACCTTTACTTTTTTTTACTTTGTCAATCTACCATTTCTTCAATAATATGTCAACTTTTCTTTCACATTGAACGACCTTTGTAGGATTTATCATCTAATTTTATGCTGGGGTAAGAATAGACACCAATATAAACTTATAGAAAAGTATAGAAAATTGGGGTTTTATTGTGCGAGACGCCATTAGCCTACATGTGTGTTTTTCAAATCTTGATCAGAAATGATACATTGCTGAACGGTGGTCGGACGTTTTGGCCACGGACGTTTTGGCCAGGACGTTTTGGCCACGGACGTTTTGGCCATAATATTTTATAAGGTAGGACCTTTTTGCAAAAAAAAACATATAAGGAAAAAAGGAATTTATTTTATAGTTGTCATAATTGTACTTTTAATCATTTTGATTATAAAAATGATATATTAAGAAAAAATAAGAATGAATGGTCTCAATTATTAATATTTCAATTTAATTTATATTTGGCCAAAAGGTCCTACCTTGTGAAATATTGTGGTCAAAACGTCTGTGGCCAAGACGTCCTGGCCAAAACGTCCGTGGCCAAAACGTCCTATATTCTTGCTGAACAGACGAGAAAAGTTGTTGATTCTTTTTTCTAGTATGTTTTCCTAAACAATAACTTTGAAAAAAGTAATTTCTTGACAAAAACAAGACTTTTTTCCAAAAAAAAGCGTCTGGGGTCAAAATGACCCCACCTGGTAGTTTGTGTATGTAAAATTTGCTGGAAGCTCGAGAGTTAATCAGTCAGAACATTTGGGACAAGCATCATCTTCCGAAGATTCCGGAGGTTTTTTTCCTTGGTCAGTTTCCGTTGACACAAATGACACCCGAAGTTGCACGAAGTTTCTAGTATCTAATGATGGATGGAATGTCATAAAAAAAACTTCGTAGAGGTAATTTATATGCGTGACTAAGGCTTAAACGGTTACACGTACATGGATGGTTCTTGGAGAAAAAAGTCCCGAGTGTCCTCGATCAAATGTTGGCATGATTTATACGTCAAAAGTTTAATTAGACATATGTATTAGATCTACATTGTATTTTTATGGTTTAACCATTACCATTTGGCAAACGTTTAGAGTGCTTCCAGTTCAGAGATGTTGTAAACGACTATTTAACTGAATTACGATATTAATAAAACATACAATTTACAAATTGCACAATGTTTGTGTTTTCGAGGAAGAATTCGTTTTGTAAAATAGAGAAATCGCTTAACACAAGCAATTTCTTTGTTTGCCATAATTTGTTCTCAAACGTTTTCCTGGTTGGTGTCTAGATAATCGTTCTGTGGGAAAAGGTTGATAAGACAGATCTATCATTTTTATGGTTTTTGACTGGAAATTGGACCGCCAAAGCAACCTTTGAAATATTTCTTGACATTTTGAATGGCGTTCACGATTTTTACAACGTGATACTATCAAGGAGACTGAGAGGACCTCATCTGCACGCGACTCTTTAACCCATTACCGGACGGCATTATATCATGCCATGCTTAACCCTTTACCACACGACAGAATTTTAGTGTGCCCCAAATTGAAAGCTGCAGCAAACGAGAAAATAATAGTAAATGAATAAGTAATTTCTGTATATCTTAGAAGGAAAATTCTTGAGACAAAAGGATAAAATGCTGGTTATCAGCATTTTCTTCTTTTGCCTCAATGTTTCTCCATTTGGGACTTCAACATCGGGTCTTGTTTGGGAAGGTGTTTATTCAAAGATGTTGCAAACGACAATTTGAAATTGATGAGATTTTACATATCTTGTCTTTTTCGGTAGAAAACATTGTGGGGAATGAACAAATTTCCTGTCATGTGCAATTTCTTCATTTCCACAGTGTTTTTCAAAGTGTTTACCTTGTTACGCGTCAAAGGCGACAATGAGCAAGAATAGGTTAACATTTTTCTCGTTGATAAGCAGCATTTTCCCCTTTTACCTCGATATTTTCATTTATTTGTTATAAATTATAGTACATTTAGAAATCATATTATATAAATTCGGCATCTACAGCAGCTTCTAAATTATAGTAAAACTTTTTTGTTTGGGAAACCACTAAAGGGGCCCATGCTAGGTTTTTATGCTTCCGAACTCTTCGGGAACTCATATTTGTGCATGGAAAAAACAATTTACAATGCACAAAACCTCAATCACGGCGAATAACCATCTTTCCTTTGCTATAGATCAATCCTTTACAAGCGTGTTTACAGATTCTGTTCTTACTTCAAAACAAGACAATGTCAAAGTCAACGAGACACGGTATTAACGCACCGTACAACCGGCTGCGTCGATGACTTTGACCTTATTTGTGAGGAATACGTGGAAAGGTTTATTTTGTACAAGCACTGAACATTTGTACGTGTATTTATCAACTATAGAATACCAAAAATCATTTCGTTTATTTATAAAAGTAAATTAATTTGACCTACCATACACCTGACATCAGATGCCGAATCTGTCTTCGCTGACTTTCGACGCAGCCGGTTTTACGGTGTGTTGAATCTCGCTAAGCTCAGATGACGTACCTCTGACGTAATTGCTTTTTGGAGGTTGGGCATATGTAACCGTTACAAAACAAAAACTCGATGAGTGCTAACAATAGACAAAAATGATCTACCCCTTCAGGTTGGTAATTTCATACGTTTTTTCTGGTTTGTAATTATTGTGCCATTTGCATTTTCGACAGCCTAGCTGGTCCCCCTTTAATTTCATCATCTTTTTTGTGAATCTTTTTAATATCCTATCCATGCAATATTGATTTCAATTTAGTGTTCAATAAATTTTGCTATGTAGCGTAGAAAATGTGTTGTTGCTGTTGTTGTTTTGATCAAAAGCATAACGATCATGATTATTTCTTCCGTACGCTCACCAGAGCCACAGACAAGAGAGATTATAGACATTCTAATTTTGTTATTTCAATCCCAAACACTATGTTGTAGGTACTCATTTGAATTGTCTCGATGAGACGATTCAAATGAGTATCCACAACATAGAGTTTGATTAACAATACATGAAATAATCCATTTTGAAAAGCATAATTATACATGTACATGCACACCCTCTTGTCAGAAGCTCTGATTCATTCTATCGACATCGTAAGAATAGCTTATTATTCTGGAACGGTCAAGAGACAATTTATGATTAGCCTTGACCTTGATATCCATGTTTAATTTCCCAAGGGAATGGTGTGATTTGCTGTCGTTAGTCCATGGTAAATCAAATTAGAAAATAGTTGAAAGTATAGAAAACTTGCGATAGTCTTGCTTGTGAATGGTCATAAGGTATAATCGCTGCGGGTATAATCCACATTTTATTATTATTTATTTGGCTTCTGTGCTCTGCTTCCGACGCAATTTTTTGACGATTATAATTTGGTACAAAAAGCTACGTAATACCTTGGAAGACGTCGCTGCTTTTCAACAAAAAGCTCGTAACTGCAGCTTGTCACAAGCTGCAGTTACGAGGATTTTGTTGAAAAGCGACGATATTCTGTCCGACAACACCAGAGGAGTGCCAAATGACAGGTTATTGCCATGTAGTGACCATATAATCGGGATAAAAACAGTAACTTTTAGCGATTACCGCACGTCCCTATGTTCATTAGGGAGAGTGCTGATTAAGGGTTCAACTCTCCGACGAACATTGACCCTGGCCTTTTTTCTGCTGTTATTTTCCAAGGGGAACATTGTTGTGGCCGGGAATCACGCGACACAGCAATTAATGAACAAATACTCAATAGCAACAAATTTTGTACTAAAAATAGTCTGGATATACCGTTGTGTATTGATATACCGTCTGTGTTGTTATAAAAAATCCTAACTACGTACGGCTTGAATCAAGCCGTAGTTACAAGACTTTTAACAACATTCACGAAATGCTATTTGTTTGTCCGAAATTACGTCAGGGTTAAATGGATAAAATAGTTCGTATTACTTAAGGTGTAGGCCTACAGCCCATCATTAAAAACACCACTTTCTAGCCATACGAAATGCATCAAACTACACACACTTGTAAATACACTTCACATAAGTTGGTTCACCGTGCCAGATATCAGGATTATGCTTCAAAAGGAAAATAATTTACAAATATGACTTTACTCTATATTCATATGCAAGGGATGTAATTTGAAACATTTTTGTCAAATATTTCCATAAGTATGCATTAATTCAAAATTCTAAACCGTTCAAAATGCTTATGTCTGTATTTGGAATGGAAATGCAACACAGTTTAGGAATTACTGGCACTTTTCAAATTTTGTCTCCGGTTCTTTAGTGCTAATGATGGGTTGCATACCTTATTTAATGTGCTACCGATTTGAATAAGAGAATGCGGAATATGTCTGGAATTAAATGGGTGAAGTAGATCTATTTCAAAATCCAATTATAGAAAAGTTATTGACGACCAACTGAAATTTTGGATGGTCGTCAATATTTGTATCAACTGATTTTTAAAAGATCTACCACATGAAGCAAATTCCTGGTAAAAATAGTCTAGAAAAATACGAACATACATATACACACATTCGGGAAAAAAACTAAATGAACTGCCCACAGTCTCATTGTTGTGTCATTAAGGTAGTCCATCCATCTTTAGATTCCAAATACTTCATGCAACTTACAGTGTCATCCATCGCAACTTGTAGTGAATTTTGTCTCTCATTCGAGAGGTCCCGGGTTCGATACCCGGCCGTGGCAAATACCCTTTCTGACAAAATTATCACCCACCAATGGGTTTGAAATCGTTCCGCTAAGAGGGGGAGCAACTGGAGGCTCTGTAAGGGTGTTGTGGTAGTACTAGTTTGATAAACAACAGGAACCAATGGGTATGTGCTCCAGCAGCCGCGAAAATACCCGGGCAGTTGAAACGGAGTAAAACCCCAATAAACTCAAACTCATCCGTGGCAACGTAAATTGGCGATGGTTTCCGAATTTTAAAATCCCGTTACTTTCGTCAATGTACGTGCGTCATCGCTGGCAACGGAAACTGACAACCGGTGTTGCACTAAGTGTATCTAACAGTATTGATGGATGGAGCATCTTAAGTGAATTGTTTGATAAAGAGGCAATATATCTAAATGAATTCAACTTTGGTCTCGATTCGTGCTCCCGATGTCTGGGAAAACAGTGGTCTCAAAAAAAATCACGAAAACACATTCACTAGAAAAATACAATTTAAGGTGGTCCACTCCTAATGAGATTCGTGCGACGTCGAAATTATTCGGGCAACGTTGAAACATTCAGTAGTGGAACTTTCCATCGCCCAATGTTTACGACTGCGCCCCAATAGGTTCGGATACGTAACGACGACTCCCGAAAAATCCGATGTTTTATGAATTCCAAAATGGCCACATTACGAGTGTTCTACCTTAAATATTCACATCCCAAGTGTTGTGTCAATAAGAAATTTGTTGATTTTTGGACAATTTTCTAAATGACCTTTACCTTGGTCCTAGTTTGCCAAACCCGTTTTCATTCCTTATCCTTGTTTCATTAGGCAAGTTGTTTACAAAGGGACATCCTCTCTGGATGACATTGACTTTGGTCCTACTTTCTCGATCTCATTTTCTGGAAGAAAATTATGATTAATCACCCTAAATCGTGACGAAATCCTTGTTTTATTAGTCTCACAAGAATTCGCCCTTTCCCAACTACAATTTTTCAAACTATTCCAATTTGAAAACTGCTACAAACGACAAGATACGATTTGTGTCAAATAAAGCACAGAAAAACTGAGACAAAAAGAAAATTACTTGTTGTCGGTGTTTTCTCTTTTTCTCACAATATATCAAGTTTTTTTTCTATAACAGACGACAAATCCGGGTTTTCTGTGGGAAAGAATAAAAATTGTCGTAATGGCAATAATTTCATGAATGAAGGTCTTAAATCTGCGAATTTCTTTTCATTGTGTCAATATGGAACACATTTCGCCGTTCTTTATAGCAAGGCTTGGCACGATTGTTGTGACTAAAATAATGACATGAGTGATTTAAACACTGTTATCGATTTTTGTTTGATAAAAAGAAAATTGCAACAGTTTCAACTATTACAACATTTTTTTCAACTTTTACTGCGTACCATACATGTATGTCATGATCGACATGTGTTAGATCTTAGAACATTGCTTTTTTATCTGAATTGCTGTTGCAATTAGTCTAAATTAGGAAATACGCAGTCATCTTACAATCTTTCTCAAATTACTTCAAACGGTGTCCTTGTGCCCATACTCTGTTTTTACTATTCTATTAGAATACCCCTAATGAGATTTGCGCGACCTCGGAAATATTCGGGCGAGGTCGAAAACATTCGGCGGTGGAACTTTCCATCGCCGAATGTTTACGACCGCGCTCGAATAAGTTCGGAACGTAACGACGATCCTCGAAAAAATGTGATGTTTTATGAATCTCAAAATGGCCACATTACGGGTATTCTACCTTAAAATACGGAGTTCAGTTTTTTAACATAAAAGACATGCTTTCCAATATTGACATGGAAACGTTGTGAAAGAAAAAAAACAACAAACAAATGTTTTTCAAAATTTAATGATATAATACTGTTGCAGTTTCATTCCAATTTCTTTATATCTATTAATCTAATACCGCAGAAATTCAAGAAATGCATTTGAACGGCAATATAAAAGATCGTAAAATTCTAATTGAAATTCTACGCCAATATTTAATCCTGTCACGAACAAAAACATCAGCCGACAATTCGGCGCCATATTTGTAGAAAATCACATTTTTAGATTTGGTAAATTGACATTTCAACTTCTAGATTCTAATTGCGAATATGTGCGTTTTTATGCCCCCTGTCCAAAATTGTGGGCTTATTTTTTTTACTCCTGTCCGCCAGTCTGTCCGCCTGTCTGCCAGTCATTTCGAAACTTAACATGGGTATTTTTCAGTTCCAGCCGCATGGTCATCCATGTAGGTCAAGGTCATAGTTTTAGAAAAAAATAGCCATTTCGGTAGCATCTGTGTTTCACAAACACATCTTGTTTTATTTTGTTCTGCAGCGTTGGGGAAGAAAGCCAGTATTTTAAGGTTCAATCTTTTGCAATGTTTAACCCATTACCACACAATGACTTTTTTGACTTTTGAAAACATTGTAGAAAATGAAGAAATTGCTTATGACAAGCAATTTCTTCATTTCCCACAATGTTTTCTACCCAAAAAGACCAACAAATTTCAAATTTCGTGCACTTGAAATTGTCATCTGCGACATCTTTGAATTTTGATCACCCCAAAATTATGCCATCTGGTAATGGGTTAAAAATGTAATCGTCGTCCTATTACCAACGCGGTAGAAGAAAACGTCATTTACCTTCAGATATCATGAGTTCGACTCCTCCGATTGCATTCAGTTTCTATTAAATTGATATTTATTCATTTTTATTAGCCATCAAGTACATTTATAATTGAAATGGAGTAGAAAAATTATATACAATATCATATGTTGCAAAAAAATGTTTATACACAATTTGCAATGTGTAGTTTATAATATAATTCGCTATTTTAATAATATGTTCGATGTTGCAGTTGTAGTTCATTATTTTCTTCCTGTATGTCATTATCTAAAAGAAATCTTATTTTCTTTCTTTTGGATATAAGGGATTAATCCCAATGCCAAATTTATTAACCCTTTTCCAAACAAGAAGTTCTTTTGACGTCCTTATTAGAAAAGGATTGAGAAAAAATAAGACAAAAATAGAAAATTCTGATATAAAGCAGCATTTTCTCCTTTTGTCTCAATATCTTCAATGATATATTGCACACAAGTCCAAACTTCATCAACATCTATTCTGTGGTCTGCTTCAGCTTTTGAATTAAACAACTTTGAAATATCAATGTCTTGGGAAATGGTTAATTGCAAAACCAATTTTACTCTTTATTGCCTTTCAGGAAACAGTCTAAAAATAAAATTCTTAATTCTAAAAATAACAATTTTGTCGATGTTATTGAAAAACCTCGTAATAAAAGCTTGATATCAGCTGTATTTACGATGTTTTGCCATTGCACCGACGATATGTTATGTAATGTTAATTCTAAACTTAATTGTGTAATATATATATTAAATATGGACTCTTTTGTCAAGCCAATCGATGCCAATCAGTGGCTAACAATTGACAATTAATCCGTTTTCCAAACAATGGAATTAAAGACTGTCTTTAAGGTCACTTACTATGACAAGATTAGAGATAGGAAAAGAATTTCGATGGAAAAATAAATTTCTTTTCACTGACAATGTTTTAAAATCTCTTGCACGAAATTTGTCTGAAATATTGTAGAAATTTGGATAAAGGATATTTATCTAAAGGTAAGATCATGACTTTAACCCCCCCCCCCCCCCAACAAGACCTGGTTTTGACGTCCCTTATAGAAAAGGCTTGGGAAAACGTTGAAACAAAAGAAGAAACTGCTGATAACCAGCAGTTTCTCCTTTTGTCTCAATGTTTTTTGTGCCATATTTTACACAAATCCCATCTTTAATAACTTCCATTTTGTCATTTGTGGCAGTTTTTGAAGTCACCCGCAAATTTTATTGCTTGGGAAAGGGTTAAATTTTTTTTTACTGGACTAAGAGTACAAATGGGTAGTACAGCAGCACAGAGACATAGAATACCATGTTTATTTATGTCTCTGAGCAGCATAAACAAAACTAAAATAATCATCTGAAAAAAATACATTTGACCCAGACTCTGGAAAAATGTCCCTTTGAGCATTTGAGACAGCCATGTTTCACGATCAGCCTGTGCCTAAGTGCATTCTGGCCAGGACCCATAATGCTGTCTTAAGGTAGTCTCTCCCTAATTGATGAGATTCGCGTGACATCGGAATTATTTGGGCGACGTCGAAAACATTCGGCGGTGGAACTTTCCAACTCCGAATATTTACGACCGCGCCCGAATAAGTTCAGATATGTAACTACAACGCTCGAAAAAAAGTCGATGTTTTATGAATCTTAAAAGGGCCAAATTTTGGAGTATTCTACAAATGTACCTTAAGGTGGCTACAGGTCACGAAGAACCTTCAGGAGACCAACATAGCCTATGATCAGACTTTTCGTATATGGAGGATGCCAGATCCTGGCTCATTTTAAGAATAGTTATAGATCTACTTCTCAATCTACGAACAACTAATATATTCAAAAGCTGTATAAAATGTATGATAAAATAATGATAAAAATTTATCACATTTCTTTGTGGATGTATAATGTGAATGCATAAAGTAAAACTAAACCGGAACTAACAACCCAAGGGAGTTAATCATAGTTTAAATTCTATGGTAACTATTGACGCCGGTAGATATTTGTCAAGTTAAGAGAGAATAAAAAACCTACGTTTTGTCGCTTCAAGATATAAACAAATAACATTTCATTCCTAAACACGTCCTAATTTTTACATATCTACGTAAAAATTCCTTTGTGACTTTGTTCTTCTACCCAAGTCTGGATCTGAATAAAAGGATTCTAGATCCTGATGACCATGTGTTTACATGTTTCCTATTCAGGATAGATTTGTCCTATGGCTTCTCCATTACTTGTAGGGACTCACAGAGATCAGCTTGACTTGGATCTTATCATACCGTACTTCTATACACAAAAACTGATCTAGATCAATGATGGACTAAAATGACCTGACGGCATATTTCAAGATCCACACCAAATCGATCTATTTAATTGTGACCTTCAGTAAATTCAGACATTGTTTGTTTTCGGATAAGCGTCAATCTTTCGTGAGAAAAATCAATGTTTTATCACGAAAATATCTGGGGACGAAACAGCTAGCATGTAATTGTCCTACATCAGAATACTTCCGGTTCCGGCAGTACCATGTTGACATCGAGATGCTGTGACCTTGACATTGATATCTAAAGCTTTGTGACATTTCTCGGTTAACACTTTTTCCAAATCGTGAAGATTTAGACAAGCCTATTCTAATTTATAAGCAGGTACATACATAAATAAATGTTGATAACAGAAACTTTGTATAGAACTTAATCATAGATGATATCAATAAATTAAGACAAAATATAATCAGAATTGTCTTACTTTGCCTCGATGTTTCTCCTGTCTTTTTCAATAGTGACGCCGAACTAGGTCTTGTTTTGGGGGAAAGGATTAAAAGGGGCCAGCTAGGCTGTCGAAAATGCAAATGGCACAATAATTACAAACCAGAAATAACGTATGAAATTACCAACCTGAAGGGGTAGATCACTTACGTCCATTCTTAGCACTCATCAAGCTTTATTAAGTATTAAAATCCAAGTCAATTAATAACGTGCGGGTTGGTTCATATTGTCCTTGTTTTTGTTTTGTAACGGTTGCATATGCCCAACCTTCAAAAATCAATTACGTCAGAGGTACGTCATCTGTGCTCAGCGAGATTCAACACATCGCACAACCGACTGCGTCGAAAGTCAGCGAAGACAAATTCGGCATCTGCTGTCATGTGCATGGTAGGTCAAACGAATTTACTTTTATTAATAAACGAAGGGATCTTTGATATTCTATAGTTGATAAATACGCGTATAAATGTTCAGTGCTTGTACAAAATAAACCTTTCCACGTATCCCTCGCAAATAAGGTCACGGTCATCGACACAGCCGGTTGTACGGTGTGTTAATACCGCGAAGGTGTGTCTCGTTGACCTTGACCTTGTCTTGTTTTGAAGTATAAATAGAATGTGTATACACCCTTGTAAAGGATTGATCTATAGCAAATTAAAGATGGTTATTCACCGTGATCGAGGTTTTTTTTTTTTTTGTTTATTTTTTGCATTGCAAATTGTTTTTCCATGCACAAATATGAGTTCCCGAACAGTTCAGAAGCATAAAAACCTATTAT
The DNA here is from genome assembly GCA_963680895.1 of Fragum sueziense. Classification (NCBI taxonomy): domain Eukaryota; kingdom Metazoa; phylum Mollusca; class Bivalvia; order Cardiida; family Cardiidae; genus Fragum; species Fragum sueziense. The sequence continues at coordinate 33,338,487 of OY804603.1, forward strand.
GGGCCCCTTTAACTTTAAGACATTTTCTGTAAAATATGTGTTCGATTTTCTGGGAACGAAAGCGAACTACTTCAAAAAAGTTCCGGTTCCGTGAGCAGCATCTTGACATCAATATGCTGTGACCTTGGCACTAATAGGCTCTGTGACATTTCTCGGTTAAATTGTAAATCACCGGAAAAAGCAAACTTTAAGACTTTTCCTATAAAAAGTATATCTGCTTTTCTCCCACTGACTGATGAATTCACTTTTTTGTCTTTTCCTCTCTGCCTGATTCTCTTTATTCATCAAAATTTAACATTATCATTCGTATCAATTTATTTTGATAGCGGCGGGATCTGAAAAAAGTCCCCTATATCATTTGAGCCAACCATATTTCAAGATCAGCCTGTGCTCATGTGCAGTGTGACCGGCATGCATAGATTCTGCCCTCTTACAGATGATGCAGATCAAGAAGACGCTTATAGAGAACAACATGGTTTCTGACCAGACTGCGTTATAATAATAATAATGATGATGATGATGATGATGATGATGATGATGATGATGATGATGATGATGATGATGATGATGATGATGATGATGATGATGATAATAATGATAATAATAATAATAATAATAATAATAATAATAATAATAATAATAATAATAATAATAATAATAATAATAATAATAATAATAATAATAATAATAATAATAATAATAATAATAATAATAATAATAATAATAATAATAATAATAATAATAATAATAATAATAATAATAATAATAATAATAATAATAATAATAATAATAATAATAATAATAATAATAATAATAATAATGATAATAATAATAATAATAATAATAATAATAATAATAATAATAATAATAATAATAATAATAATAATAATAGTAATAATAGTAATAGTTCATTCATTCATTCATTCATTTTAATTCCTCCTTTTGGAGATTAATAAATAAATTCATTACAATGACAAACAATTACAAGAAATTACAAACAGTTACAAACAAATACAAACAAATGCAAACATTATGAAAAACAAATATACAAAATTTTACATAAGGATACTACCGACACGCTGACTAGTACGAATGCTATTCTAACTTTGTGAAAAGTCAGAGTAGGTTAATTAAAGTAAGCTTTTCAGACAGTTGTACGCATATATGGCAGAGTGCTGTAAAAGAGAAGTACGTTTGACTGGATCTATATCATTGTTGTAACCGCCGCTAAGGACAGTTACAACAAAGTCCGTTTTGGATTTATTACACAAATCATCAGCTAAATTACGATCGATGTAGATTCTAATTTCATATATGAAACGATCCTTTTGCTCTTTTAAGACGGAACATTCGTACAGTACGTGAGATATTTCGTCTAATATTTCATCATTACACAAAGGACAAGTTGAAATCATATCATATGGTATAATAATAATAATAATAATAATAATAATAATAATAATAATAATAATAATAATAATAATAATAATAATAATAATAATAATAATAATAATAATAATAATAATAATAATAATAATAATAATAATAATAATAGTAATAATAGTAATAGTAATAATAATAATAATAATAATAATAATAATAATAATAATAATAATAACAATACCGTGATCGGACTGTTGGACAAATTTAGAATACTTTTGTTTGATTCTAGGCTATTAATCAAAAACTGATTTAGAATAATCGGGTCACGAACAAAACGATAAGAAATATTTGAGACGCAGATGTCAACGTTTCTCGGTTAATATCCGTTTATGACAAGATAAAAATATCATCTTCGTACTGCGAAAAGATTAATCCTTTCCCAAAGAAGATCTGTTTTTTGACGTCCCTATTAGAAAAGGCTTTGGAAAACATTGATGCAAAAGGAGAAATTGCTGATTATCAGCAATTTCTCCTTTTGCCTCAATACTTTCTGACCTATATTGTATTCAAATCCGATCTTTATAATTGTCTACTTGCAATTTTTTTTCGTTTGCAGCTGTTTTTGAGTTTGACCTCACAATAGGTTTGTCATTTGGGAAAGAGTTAAAATATATCCACTGCTGCTGAAAAAAAGCCTTATCAGTTTTTATGGACGCTTTATTACAGTACCTGTCATATTTAAGTTTGTTATAATTTATTGACCCTTCTGAGACAATCCCAGTTATTGATGAATATTAATGTATTCTTTTCATCATTGGATGCCTTACGATCCGTGCAAATTAGCGATTATCTATGACAACGGGAGTGCCGTGATCTTGTGCACGGTGGAGATTGTGCATTATGGGATGGATAACAACTACGGACAAAAATAATTTCTGTTCTTGTCAAATTGTAATAACTTTTTTTTATTTCTGCGATAATTTTCAAAGGGTTTGTTGCATGTACCCCGCGTTACTGAGCTCTTTTCTCAGATGGAATCCTTTTATTTTTTCCAAAAATTGATCCCAATTAACCGACTAGAAAACGAAATTATGACAAGTACGGACAAATTTGCCTCGCTTCGAAAAATTGTACAATAACTTTTTTACTTTTTAGTCAATTTTCAAACAGTTTGTTGCATGTATCCTGCTCTACTGAGCTCTTTCCTCAGATGCATGACTTATTTGAAAAAACGATCTGATTTTTGGTCGCTTTTCTGGTCGGTTGGGATCAATTGTTGCAAAAAAAAATACAAGGAGGTCTCAGGAAGGTAAGAGGAAAATGCTCGGTAAGGCGGGGTATATGCAACAAACCGTTTGAAAATTGCCGCAAAAATAAGAAAGTTATTTCAACATGTCTTATACGAAGCGAGGTCCGTAGATTTACCCACCCCATCATGCACATTCCCAACCGTGTTGTGGTAGGATGTGGGCTTCACAGTCGAGGGCTCCTGAACTCAACCTTCCACCGACGCGACGGGAATTTTTCTGAGCAGAGCAGTTTTCCTTCACATAGGTGTATAAATGGGTACAAATTCACAAATCTGGGCGAAATTGTCGCCTGCAACACCTCCCAATTTGCAACATTCTACAATTTTACAAATAGCTAAAATTGGTGATGGGTTAAGAAAAGCAGCAATATAATTGGCACCAGCATTGAACTAATATTCCCCATTGTTTGTTTTGCAGTGATGGTACAACGACGTCAAGGGAGCGAATGAGAATTTATCGGAAAATCGCCTCTCTACAGCTGACAGCCTACCTCGTACATTTCCTATAAAACCGCCATTCTTGCTCAAAATCCGCCTAATAAGTCTTCGTTCGTCTGCGAGAGAGGGAGAAATTAAAACTGGAATAACATGGTTCCGGCCGTCTGCGAAATTCAATATAGCAGACGTGAATTTCCGAGGTTTTTCAGAGATTTTTCCGAGAATGTGGATTTATTTGACGCCTGAGAATGTGAATTTTACGGAATGTTTGGATTGTTTGGAGTTTACGATGGTGCACGAGAACAACTCGACCGGTGACAATGGGTCCGGGTATCTCCAGGATGACGAGGATTTGTTTACAAATGACGTCATGCACACGTCACAGATTATATCAGTTGCCTTAGCGTTAGCGCTTGTATTTGTGTTAAGTTTCGCTGGGAACACATTCGTATTTCTGGTGTTTTACAAACGACCCTCATTGATGACGATTTCGATTTCGAACCGCTTCATTGTGAATCTATCAGTCTGTAATATACTAGAAACTATATTCGTAATGCCTTTTGTTTTCACGTCGGTTGTAACCCAAGAATGGTATTTTGGACGGTTCTGGTGTCAGGCTACTGGATTTCTAATGAACACAATTTTTGCCGCGAGTACTTTAACCTTGCTCGTAATCGCCGTAGACCGATACTGCGCCGTTGTCAAGCCGCTGCATTATTTCATGAGGATCACGCCAGCACGATCAATCGCAATGATCATCACCGTTTGGGTTCTTGCAGTCTGCTGTTCGATCCCGCCTCTTATCGGATGGAATCGTTACGAATTTCAGAGACGTAAATCAGCGTGCACGTCAGTGTCGGCCAGTAGCTTAACGAATGACAGAACTTACACACTTGTTTTAGTCGCCTTGTGCTTTATAATGCCTTTGATTGTGATGCTCTGGACTTACTGTGTTATATTCAAAGCGGCGCGGAACAACAGCGAGAAAGTACGGAGAAATAGTATTATACCTAACGTCGCGGACGACTTGTCCCAGACGCCTTTACGTAACGGACGTCGCAGCAGTACGGCACCGATCTTGGTCCATAGACTCAGCATTACGGGTCGATCTAACTCGTTATTATGGCGGAGGGACGAATGGAAGGCCGCCGTCACCAGCTGTATGGTCGTATCAACATTTATCATTTGTTGGTTACTTTATTTCATCATCATCATTTTGGAATGCATTTTGGAGACGCCATTTTTCGTGACGCCCGTTATTCAGAACATATCCATCGTTTTGGCCATGTCGAGTTGTGCTTTTAATCCATTAGTTTACGTCTTTCGCGGGAAAATACAACGCGTTGAACTGAAAGTCATATTGGGGATACAATCAAAGAGGAACGATCTTCATCAATGTTTTAATCAAACCATCGGGTCCTCGCGGCGCCCGAGTACGAATCCCTCGTTGGCCCGAGGTTCTCCGTGCATATCAAGACAAAGTAGCGAAGAAAAGGACAAAGACATTTTTCAGAAATTGCAACACGTGACCACGGCAACGACGTTAAGTTCGATGGTATTGGTGGAAGAAAAAGAAGATCTTAAATCGGTACATGACGTTTAAACCTTTAATTTTAAAAAAATCTCAAATTTTTGGTACGACAATGTTAAGACAAAACATTCAAAACATTGAGGGAAAAGAAGAAAACGATTGACAATGTTTGCATTTTCTAGTTTTCGATCAATGTTTTGTAAGATATGAAATTCATATTTTTTATCTAAATGAAATCCATGCTTTATCAAAATTAGAATGTTTTGCAGACGACAGCTTAGATTTAGCCAAAATGAATTAATTTTAAGTTTGCACATTTACATTCCAACCCAATCATGAAGGGGAATCATGCGATACAATTTTCGATACTTTTGAATAATTCTGTAAATACGAGACTAATTTGAAAAGAAATGAAGTAAATAAAGACGAAAAACGCTTTGGATTTGCTGGGCGTGGTATATCTTTTATAACTAAAAGAAATTATTGGCGTACATTTTGTTTGCTCGTCAATCACTTCTTTATCAGGCACTCTGTAGAAAAAAATGTGTCTTATCTAAAAAAAAATCCCAATTTTATATACCCTTTTCGGTTCAAATCATTCTTCAAATCGGTCACGTATTGACCCATAACCACACAATGACTCTTTTTGACACTCTACAGGATCATGACTTTTAGGGAAAACGTTGTGACAAATGAAGAAATTGCTTGTGACAAGCAATTTCTTCATTTCCCACAATGTTGTGTACCCCAAAGGCCCAAAATCTTTTAATTTCATTCGCTTGAAATTGTCATCTGCATCATCTTTGAATTTGGACAAGTCTAAAATTTTGTCGTTTTGGAAAGGGTTAACAGATGTATTGATGATTTTCTGGGATCGTTTTTGTTGGTAGGTCACATGATTCTCCTTCGTATTCAGAACATGTCTAGTTCAGAAATGTACCAAACAGATCATGCGAATTATCCCATAGATCTATATGTCTTTCAATAACTTGTTATAACGTTTAAATATTGTTTTTAAAATCCAAATTTTGTTGACACATGTACATGATTAGCCTAATCCTTCCCAAAACGACACAACTCTATCTAGTATTCAAATTTGAAAATCGTTTCATCCAACTAAATGAAAGTTCTTTAAGGTATATTAGGTATGTTCAAAGTACAGAAAATAATGAGACAAATTGAGAAATTTCGTTTATCAAAATTTTCTTCTTTCGTTTTCCAAGCCGTTTTATTTCGGGTACGCCAAACCAAGTTTCGTTTGGGTAGGGGTGAAAGTATTTTCACCTTTTTGATAAATTTGACACACAAAAAGTCAGAGATTTATACATGTACATTTGTAATTTAAAAAGTGATTGTAAAATGTTTGTTCATGTGTATAATTTTGTACTTTTTTAGTATTTATTTTTAAAAAGACAGTAGAATACACTTTGTTTTAGTGAAAGAGAAATTCAGTCGACACTCGTTATGTCGACATCGGATGAGTCGAATTTCCGCTTAAGTCGAAGTGAAAGTCTGGCCCCATCCTCACCAATGGATATCAAAACGTTAAATAAAATAATTTCGAAAAAATAAAGGCATTGAAATTTAGTAGGAAAAGGATAGAAATTGCTCGTTTAGAGCAATTTCTTTTCTTTTCCTACTATATTTCAATTATTAACGCACTTGATGAGCAACGAAAATGGTCAAATGGCATTCAATTCGAAATTGAACAAAATCGGATGAGTCGAACTCGGATATGTCGAGATAATTTGACGGCCCCTCTGACGTCGACACAACGAGTGTCGACTGTATATCAAAATGTAATATCACATCGAAAGTTCATTCGTATTTGTATTCACGTGTTTCACATGAATTCAGCAGAATCTCAATTCTCCCAAAACTGCAATTACTATCCAGCTTGTCGAAATTGTGCATTTACATTGCATTAACCTTTTCCCCCAACAACGCAATTTTAGAGTGGAACAATTTGAAAGCTGCTGCAGACGACACTGCAGATGTTAATTTTCGCAGAAAATATCAAACAAAAGGGGCAGATACTGATAATGAGCATTCTCTACTTTTGCCTGAACGTTTCCTTAACTTTTTTTTATATAATCACCAAAAATCATGCATTGTTTTGGGAAGAGGTTATACGCATTTTGAAAAAGATCACATTGCGTTGTTTTAAAGATTTCCTGTCGATACAAAAATCAGAATCGTTGCTATCAAACTTTCTATCTTGCAAACTAAGGACGTTTTTGAGATTTTGTTGAATTCTATCTATCACTCATGGTTGTTTTCATATTTTGTAGGAAGATGTTTAATTGTTTTTGGTGTAATTGTTTTCAAACAAGATTTTTATTGTTTTGATGTTTAGAGCTAGGATCTTGAAATGGCAATTTTTAGCATTTGGGATCAACCTGGACCGTGATTAGCATGCTGATACACGCAGCCTGGTCAACACCCATGAATGAATGGTGGGGAATCAAGTGATAAGTCAATTGCAGAAGTTACCGATTTGAAAATGGTAGAAGAGAATATTAATTACGTTCTAGGTATTAAATTGATATTGGAGATCTTTTTAAAAATCAGCAGATAAAAAGTTATTGACGAACAACCAAAAATTTGGTCTTTTTATCCAGATCCCTGGTCTATTGTTTTCAAATGAGATCGTTTTGGTGTTGTGTTTTTAGTGCTCATGGTTGTTATATGGCCCAAGCCATAGTTCATATTATATTTGTAAATCCATAAATTTACATTTTTATACAAAAAAAATCTTTCAGTTTTATGAGACATTCAGCATAATTATAATGAATTCGTTTGTCGAGATATTGGTACTGATTTTCGTTGATTTAAATGTTAACCTTTTACAAAAAATGACATAAGTAAAATCAATTTGATAAACACCAAGAGAAAAGAAAAACATACTGATAATCAGCATTTACATTTACTGATTATCATCATTTTCGCCTCTTTTCTTTCTTGTTTGAAGTATAAATACCAGAATTTAAAAAAAGTAAGCAAAAGACCTGCTGTCGGCATCCCTCTTAGAGAAAGCCCGGGAAAATATTGATGCAAAAGAAGAAAATGCTGATATTCTGCCTTGACTCTTTCTCAGTTTGTCTGAATATTTCCTTGGCTAAATTGTACACAAACCCTATTTGCAAAAAAAAAAGTATTAATTATTTCTGTCGTCTGCAGCTGCTTTCAAATTGAATAATTCATTTTTCTGGCGTTTGGGAAAAGGTTTAATTAGACAGAAGTTTATTGCTAGCAACAGACAACAAACATGCGTACGTAAAGCTCTTATGTTTTTTTTTCCAAAAATCCAAATTGTTATTAAAGTATTTTATAAACGAGAAAATCACAACAATACTGGAACAAGTTAGATACAATGTAACTTATTTTTGATATTTTCGCTTTTCAACAAAAACCTCGTTACTGCATCTTATCTTAAGATGCAGTTACGAGGTTTTCGTTGAAAAGTAACGTTATTTTCAAAGAGATAATAAAAAGAACGTACGATTCCTAGATCTGCGCGTACAAATAGCCACAGGCTTAATTTTTCTGATAATATTTACGTTAAAAAGCAGGTTCTTTTTAGCTCACCGTTGTTTGTTTATAAACATAATTTGACCTCTGGAAAAATCATAACAGCATAAATTGACTATCGTGATTTTGGAACTGATTCCTTTTCCAAAAAGATCTGCTTTCGACGCTTCTGCTAGAAAAGGTACGAGAAACATTAAGGCAAAATAAGAAAATTCTGATAACCAGCATTTTCTCCTTTTGCCTTATATTGCCGTTTTGGAAAGGGTTAAGTGACATATGAAAGAGTTTGTAAGTTCCTAAAACCTTACTCTTCTTTTCTTTCAAAGAATCGAAATCATCAAACGTATGTTACAAAAATGAACAAATAAAGAATTGGTAAAATTAGTTGGTGTTTTATTCTTTCTTTTTATATCTTAACCCCTTCAGAATAATAGCTTTTACCCATTACCACGCAATGACTCCTTTTTCACTCCCAACAAGATACTGGCTTTTGAAAACATTGTGGTAAATGAAGAAATTGCTTGTGACAGACGATTTCTGCATTTTCCACAATGTTTTCTACATACAAAGACCAAAATATGTAAAAATCTCATTCGCTTAAAATGTTGTCTGTAAAAACTTTGAATTTAGACCATTCTAAAAACTTACCATCTGGCAATGGATTAAAGAGGCCCTTGATAGATATTTCAGGCATCAGAACAGGACGGAGGCAGTGACAGTTTATGTAGTTATGTGGTGTATCGTATTAATGATCTATGGTCATACAGAAAATAAGTTTAGTATTGGTACATAGTTTTTAACTTTCTGTCGAGAGCCAGTTTCCCATAAAACTTGCTAGATATGAAAAGTGTGGGTAGGTAAAAGCAAATTATCATGAGTCCCTTTAATGAACCATAAAAGAAGTATTTGGAAAACATCAACTTCAAAAACTGCCAAAAATGACAAAATGGATGTTATTAAAGATAGGATTTGTGCAAATTACCGGTATAACATAAAAAAATTGAGACAAAAGGAGAATCTGCTGATTATCAGCAGTTTCTTCTTTTGTCTCAATGTTTTCCCAAGCCTTTTTCTATTAGGGACGTGAAAAAGGATGTGAATAAAGATTGGAATTTTGTGTGATATAGCCAAGAAAATATAGAGGCAAGAGGAGAAACTGCTGGTAATCAGCAGTTTCTTCTTTTGTGTCAATGTTTTCACAAGCCTATTCTATAAGGGACGTCAAAACCAGGTTTAGTTTGGGAAAAGGTTGAGGCTAAGCAGAGTGTTCGATATTTCGCCTAATCAGAATTACATTTACGTGCCCTTGTACCAGTTCACCGTGTGCCATTTCTTAAGTCGAGCGATAAAAAGAAACGTCATAGTCCTCTTGTCACCAAAAAGCTGTTTTTATCTTATTTTTGTTCTTACCAAATTGCAGTTTCTTTACTTTCCTAGAACTATAAATATTAAGCAAACTAGACTAACCCTAAATTGAATATTACGGTAAATATTTCTAGGGAGCGATTCAGACCATCAAGGGCTATTATTCATCAGAAAAAAGTACTTCAATTCTTCAATACGTATGTATGGACTGTTATTGCTCTTATCAACAGTGGTTTTAAATCGGGCCACTTTGCAACCTTTTCATTTCGAAAAGGCTAAATGTAAGTTGCACTTTAATTAATTGCTTCTGCAAAATTTACGATTGTTTTAAAAATTGTGCGTAAAAAGTTGGCCATGACATTTTCAAGAATCCCAATACGGAATCCAGGCTACATAGTAAAATCGATCGTAGCCTGGAACCCTTCCCCTGTCAACCCTTTCCGTTCAGTTCATAATTTTGTTTTGCTTCGTGTAGCTTATGCAGAATAAGTAGGCAAAGATCAGACTGCACGGGCGTGCAGTCTGATCTGTGCCTAGACATTATGTTCATGTTCATTTTTCATTCTAACAATTATCAAATATAATTCTATAAATTGGGTTCTTGTTGGATATTTCGAAAACATAAGCATTGTAGCCTAAAACTTCTAGCAGATCACATTTCATTGAATATTCTTGTTTCTCTGATACCGACTGCATCTTATTTTTTTTACAGAGGAATAGTTCAAGATCAGACTGCAGGACTGTGTATAGGAATCTAGACTGACATAGTCTACTTTCAAATAGACACAATCTTGTGGGAAAATAACAAAAATATTGAATGGTTGATCGAAAATGAAATGTCTATTGGGAAAGTTCCAGACGTGCAAGGGTGAAGTCTATATTAAGCCCTACAGAATTGATCGGATGCGCTCTTAAAGTATCACTTTCATAGCAATTAAGTAGGGTTTAACCGATACATCAGCTTGCTACATGCTACTTTAATCCTTTGTCATGTTATTCTGAGCTTAAAATTGCATTAAGGTATATTCCCTCCAAAGGTAGATGTCAATCACTTCGTCGATTTCCGGGCATCACTCTTGGCAACGGAAATTGCCTAGGGCATTCTTCGTCAATCATTCGGTAAATTTTCGGTGAAATGTAAAACGGGTGGGTGGGGTAAGATTTTACAGACTTACAAGATTTTAGAAGAAATCAAGAAAATATTGTGAATATCACTCTGTATTTTCTTTGAACATGTTCTCTGAGAATTTTTAACATATCACAAGCCGTTCTATAAAATACATGTATAGATATGAACAGATATATGATGATGATCCATGGTATGCTGTCATTTTGGACGCCATCTTGAATTCTGTTGCCCAAAGGTGACAAGGTGGCTTCAACCGGACTTTAGTTTATGGCAGTATTAGCAACCATAATCAGTCATATTCTGCAATTCCAGGTTCACTCCGGAGTCAGCCAATCTATTTTGCTGGATGTACTTTCCATAACAGAATAAAATACACCAAGTAGTTAAATAGCGCCTTCACGTTTGGAAAAACATAATTCAAGAATTACTCATTCAAGTTCTGCCCTTGCTTGACGCCCATCCGCACTCATTAATGCCCTCTTTGATGTCTATATTAACCCTTTCCCAAATGACAAAATTTTAGAGTGATCCGCTTCAAAAACTGCCACAAATGACGAAATGGATGATATTGAAATTAGGATTTGTGTAAAATAAGGCACAGAAAATATTGGGACAAAAGGAGAAACTGCTGGTTATTAGCAGTTTCTTCTTTTGTTTCAATGTTTTCCCAATCCTTTTCTATTAGGGACGTCAAAACCAGGTCTTGTTTGGGAAAGGGTTAATCTGTATAGAATCGATATGATCAGATGCATCACAATTAAGTGAGGTCAAACCGATACTCTAGACATTTGTCATGTCGTCGGTGTTACTGCAAAACCTCGTAATCTACAGCTTTAATGAAGCTGTAGATGCGATGTTTTGCAATAATACCGACGATATATGTTTAGTTCAGTCGGAAACGTTTATATTCATCCAAACCGTCCCGTGTCATTGAGAGTTTACATATATAATTTTGGATTCACGTTTTTTTTTATTTATTTATTTTTTTATATATCATATAATTTTCTAAATCAAAACCCAACCTATAGGAACCACTGGTGGTGAACTCGACCAAAGCGATGGACGTTTTTCACTACAACAAGGTTAAGATATTTTGCGTTGAAATGTGAGTTTAAAGATCTGATTGAATAGTTTTTCTAATAACAACGAATTTGTTCTCAAAATAGACCGGGTTCACCGATATGTATTGACAAACCGTCGGTGTTGTTATTAAATCTCGTAACTACGGCTTTATCGAAGCCGTAGTTACAATATTTTATAACAACACAGACGGAATACAATGATTGCAAAAAAACGTCCCTCGCTTTGGCCGAGTTCACCACCAATGGAACTATAGGACTAAATAACTATAGGAACATGCAGGCGAGTTGACTCGGTTGGGTCAACCCGTCTACACGTGCCTAAAGGTGGATCGGTCCTATACTATAATCTGGATGAAACATCACAATTCATGACTTATCTGTTTGTGTTGGAACCCGGGTATTCGCGGGCAATTATCGGGCGGAAACAAATTGTGAACTCGTTCAGCCCTAGCGCATAGGCCTACATGTATCCATATTGTTTTCTAATAGCTCCTACATGACCATCAACTACTGTAAGAGAGCAACATTGATCCTGATCAGACTGCTCACTTGGTTTACTCATCTCGAAACATTTTTCTGTATTTTTTTTTTTTTTTTTTTTTTTTTTTTTTTTTTTTTTTTTTTGCTTGAGAAGCGGACACTTTGAATTCTTTAGAAGAGCAGGACATAATCCTCCAATATCATGTAATTATTTAACCCATCATCACAGTATGGTAGGTACGCGGTTGCCTCCCTTTACCGTACACAGACATGCATTCCAAGATGGCGGCAGGAAACAGCACAGCACGGTAGGTGGTCGATTCACGAGACTATATCGTTTGTGTATCTGCATGTAGGACGTTGAAGTGACTTTGTCCAAGTCACATACATGTTTGTCTTTCATCCGCCACATGTCGTCTGCTCGATCAGTGCCTACATTTAATAAACTTTGGTGTCGAATCCAATGGCCACAACGACGACCCATTTTCAAGCGAGACTCGGCTCGATTTCGTTTAAGTTCAAGCGTTTTCACTTTATGGTTTGCTAATTATTTGGCAGATTTGCAAAGTTTGAAGCACTAAATTTCGATATTTATCAACTTGTTTGTTGAAATTGAGTTTTTCTGGCCAAATTTTGATGTTAAAATTTTCGCTACTGTACATAGACATGCAAGGCATGAAAACAACACTGTACATAGAGATGTACGGTAAAAAGTGTACATAGAGATGCTCAGAATTTAAACCAAACACTGTACACAGAGATCATTTAACTACATAGAAAATCTAGTCTCAATCTAATAAAACCATATATGTGGATAATATGAATTGCAAAGGTACAACGATGATTATTAAAATAAATTCTGTTGTGCTTGAAATGCACAGATAAACGACAAAAAGGACTACCACTTTTTGACCAATAGGTTACAGCCCTTGTATTTATTGCATTTCAGTACTTAGGTCATCGAGGCGATGGACGCTTCTTTCCATGAACTTGACGAACGGCTGTGTCATACATATGTGGAAAGTCAAGAGCCAGATCACTCTGAAAAGACATGTTCAGATACATAATAATGAACAGACACATGTCTGTACACAGTGCGACAAGAAATATATATAAAGGTAATATTTGGAAAACCATTTAAGGTCATGCCATGCTGCAGACAAATTAGTTTGCGACCGATGCAGAAAGACTTACATATATATAAATATAAGGTCCTTCAAAAATCATGTACAGAAATGCGAGCAACTTGATGTCCAGGTCCGTCGGCCATACAAATGTGAAGATTGTGACCAATGCTTCACATGACCAAGTGAACGTAAAAACCATCGCGACTCTATGCACAGACAATTTTTAAAATATGTGTGCAGTAAATGTGGGACAGCTTACAAATAGCGCTCGTCTCTCAAACACCATAGGGAGAAGTGTGATTGAAAAGTGTGTCATTCGACAGGTTACGATTTCAAACGCATACGGGTACAGGTACGTGTACGGGTAGAAATTGTGTAAACTTCATCATATGACGTCATTACTTTCTGCTGCTTTGAAACATTAATTTTATGAGTAAGAAAAACTTTTATTTTGTTAAACAAGAGCCGTCAGAGACGGATTATGCTCCCCGATGTATGCTTGTCACAAACAGGCATTAAAAAGAATTCCAAATGCATATTCCCTCCAAGTTTGGTTCAAAGTGGCACAATGGTTGATCCTTTAAAGAATTTTCTTTCGATTTCTCTAAGTCGGAGCTAACGTAAAACAAACATTAAGTCCCTTTTCCATGACATACACTAATATCTAATATATAGTTTATCCTCAAGTGCATCTGGTTTGCTACTCAAATATGATATTTCATTAAATACTGACCATTAAAGTAGGATAAATTAGAGAAAAACTTATTTTCCCCTAAGTCCCCTTTCCCGTGACTTGGCCTCAAATCCATAAAACAGGAAAAGTGCATCCACACAATATCATAAGAAGTTCACACGGTAGGTTTCATTTAATTCGGTCCAAGGGTTATGCAGAAATAGTTCCGGACGGACTGGCGGAATGACGGACGGACACACAAAGCGGCCGCTATATCCTCTCCCTTCGGGGAGCATAAAAAGTTGATTCCTGTATAGTAAGATCAACATATTCACATATCTAATACTAGTCCATAGTTGAATCAAGTGACATACTATCCTAGAACTAAACCTTTTATCCATTTATACATGTAATCTCCTATGGAACAGGGTAGATCCAGATATTACATTAACTAGAATATCATGCCAAAAATGATTAGAGTTACATCTTGAATATCATAGTATTATGCCATGTTGTAAGGAGAAAATTCCGTCTGAAAAAAGTATTATCTATTGGACAGCTTGCACGTACTCATACCCACACGCGTTAAAAATCGTAATAGCCCAATATATAGGCCTACTGACACGCAAAACAAACTGTGCATTTGGTTATAAACATTTTTTCATATAAATGTAAGCAAACTATTGGCATATCTGGTATCAAAAATTACAAAAATGTATTGACTACGCGATAGTTTACTTTTGATTGAGATTTGATCATCAATAGATTTTGTTTTACGTGTAAAATAACGGAGGGGTCAAATGTAAAAATTGCAGACTAATGCTGTTTTGTAAATGCTTTCTTCTTGGAGACTTGTCAAGTCACGGAATAATTACTCAGTAATAGTATTTGTTGTGCCCTCCTCGTTTACGAATCAACGCAAGTGTTCTAGACTTCATGGACCTTACGTAACGTAGCTTGACAAGCCTGCAAGAGGAACAGGCATTTACAAAAAATTATTAATCTGCAACTATTACATTTTACCCCTCTGTTACTTAACACGTAAAACAAAATCTATTGATAATCAAATTTCAGTCATAAGTAAACTATCGTGCAGTCAATACATTTTTTGTTAACTTTGATACCAAGTATGTAAATAATTTGCTTAAATAAGTAAACAAAATTTCATATAACCAACTGCAGTTTATTTTGCGTGTCAGTATGGTTAAACGCAACAAATCATGTTATCATTTTTGTTATTTTATTTTTTGTTATTTTAATCATTTTTTATTCCCTATGGATGAAGATATTTGAAAATCAAAACTTTCTGTTAGCATGTTAGTACATTCTGATTTGTTAATTAAAGTAAATGTTTGAGTATTCGTTAAAATCGTCTTGAGAGACGGTTATGACGAGTGAATAAACATTGGCACCGACAAATCATACAAAGTCAATGTTTTACCTCTCTGAAGAATTGTTTCATGTACACGATTGGACAATTAAGGTGATGAAACGTTGAGGTTTGTTACTAAACACTGACCACCCAATCAATATAAGTGTACGTTTTGGAGATATATGAGAAAAAATTCTTATTGTAATGTTGGTGATATGTGTATGTTTGAAAGTTGCACGTGTGTGTATGTCAATGTTCTGGGGCGCGTTTCACAAACGGTCGTAAAGTTACGATCGACGTAACTTAATTTCAGGCAATGCTATAACTATTGATAGAAAGATTCCAACCTTTGGTTTGAAGATATCTCAGAGTCTTTGGCTCCTGCCTCCTCCAAACACTCAGAAATGTTTTCAAACCAAAATAAGCATTCCGTTAACGTTTATCTCAGCGATAATTTGAAACACTTTATGTCGATCGTTAATTTACGACCGTTTGTGAAACGCGCCCATGCTCTGTAATCGCCATACCCTAACTATGCGTGCAGCCTCCACGTATAGTCGGGACAGGGTGAATGCAGATCCTATATATATTTCGTATAAATATCTATAATTTCATGAAGCTCGTCACGGTGGTTTTTACGTTCACGTGGTCATAAGAACGAACATGAAATCCGAAATAAGAGATCTCGTATTCTGCTGGTTAATGGGGTTTATTCAAACTTGTAGACCAGATTATTGTCCTTGAACATTTATTCTAAAATTGTGTTCACTGGTTATGTATTTTGCAAAACGAAACCTGTTTTAAAATCTGCAAGAAACAAAAATAACTATGGTTCCTGTGGGATCCTACCTCAGAACATATAAGCTCTACCTCTTGCGCTAAGCAAACTAAGACAGGACAGCTATAGCCAAAACTACAAATGCTCATAGTTTTTGTAGTTTTTAGTCTGAGAGTGCTGTGCACTTGCACGATTGTCTGTTTCCTTTTGTCTATTGAAAATCACATTTGACATAGGATCTGTGATTCTAGCCAGAATCACAGATCCCGAGTAATTTAATTTTGTATGATTATCAATTTTATTTACTAGTAATGTGGAATGTTCCGGTTTTTATATAGTACGCATTGCACATAAAATTATACCTGTATCAAGGACAACAGAACCGAAGTATGTGTGATCGCATTTCACTAAATTTATGAGACTATGTACATATTGTTAATGATCTCTGTGTACAGTGTTTGGTTTGAATTTTGAGCATCTCTGTGTACACTTTTTACCGTACATCTCTATGTACAGTGTTGTTTTCATGCCTTGTATGTCTATGTACAGTAGCAAAAATTTCAACATCAAAATTTGGCCAGAAAAACCTCAATTTCAACAAACATGTTGATAAATATCGAAATTTAGTGCTTCAAACTCTGCAAATCTGCCAAATAATTAGCAAATCATAAAGTGAAAACGCTAGAAATGAAACGAAATCGAGCCGAGTCTCGCTTGAAATGGCTCGTCGTTGTGGCCATTGGTTTCGAAACCAAAGTTTATGAAATGTAGGAGCTGGTCGAGGTGACGTCATGTAGCGAATGAAAGACAAACATGTATGTGACTGGAACAACGTCACTTCAGCGTCCTACATGCAGATACAAAAACGATATAGTCTCGTGAATCGACCACCTACCGTGCTGTGTTGTTTCCTGCCGCCATCTTGGAATGCATGTCTGTGTACGGTAAAGGGAAGCAACTGCGTACCTACCATACAGTGATCATAGTCTAGAATTAAAAAGCAGTGCTTGATAAAAGAGATATTTTTTTTTTATTTTGCATGATCCATCAACAATTATATGTACAGACACACACGTAGGTAATTCAAACACTTTATCACTTTATGCAACCCGATCTATCAACGCGAGAGTCATGATAAATTGCAGAAGATTTCCATCTTTTTTGGTGCGTATCTTTTCGATACCTTTGTTTTAAAGAACAACTGAGTGTTTTACAGCATGATTAATCCATAGTCTGCGAAATCTTTCAAAATCGGATGCTCTTGAAGTATCACTAACATTTCTAATTAAGACATGTCAGACGATTATGTGTTTTATTTATCTACGAAGTATTCCAAAGTTGGGGCTTGGTATGAAACATCCTCGGATACCCCATGGTCTAGAGATAGAATAGCATATCTACGCATTTCAACAAAAAAAATCGTAACTGCAGCTTAACCAAGCTGCAGTTACGAGGTGTTTGTAGAAAAGCGACGAACTACCGCTTTTAAATATTCACAAAACGTTTTGGGGTTTTCTTTGATTTTTTTATTTTATCTTATTTTAAATTCGCAGAAAATAAATTCAGAAAGTCCCATGACATTTTGTAATTTTGTGATGAATTGGATATAGAACATTGACATTGACAAATTCTGCAGTACGCAAAGTTTGCTAACCTAAGATGCTAACAGAAAATGTAGCAACCAGTTTTGTAATAAAAACTAGAAATGTAATAATTATTACAAAACTCGTTGCGATGACAGAATTCGTATTACATTTCTTGTAGCAACCAGAAATGTAATAAAATAGAGAAATGAAATAAAACTACCAAACTATGACATTTCACCTTATCATCTGAAATTCAACCTTAATCGGATATTCTGATACTGAAATTAGATAGAGAGCCGACATAATGACGTTAAGTGAAGTTGTTTTAACATTTTCAAAATTGGACCAGATTTGAAAATTTCCATTGTTGGCTATTTCAAAATTGTCTGTGTTTGGTGTCTTTATTGTATTTTAGTTATTGTGAAGACCTGAACTGACTCAGTCTGAATTTTTGCTATTTTCTTCAACGTTAATATAGATAAAAATATTATTATATTTGTGGTTTTATTACAAAACTAGTTGCTAACTTGCTACACACTAACGAGAAATGTAATAAAATCTATAAACGTAACAAAACTACCAAAAAACGACATTTCATATAATTATATCGAATCATAACGTCGTCTTTTGTTATAACGGTAAAAGCTAACAGGCGTTACAATATTTGTTATTAGGGCGATTAGTCAAGTCGTTTTGCAACTTTTCAAATTTTGACCACATGATAATTGTGACCCCCATGCATAGAAATGAAACATCGAAAGAAGCAAACATAATGGGACAATGAACACATATTCAACATAAAATGTTTTACATTTTTCGTTACAAAACACCTTCCTGTCATTCAACGAGAAATGCAATAAACTCGAGAAATGTAACAAAATACCAATCTGGGGCAGTTTTGAACTTAGAATCAGTAGAAGACACTTTGTTAAAGAGAAAAATACAAAAAAGTTTATTACATTTCTCGATTTTATTACATTTCTGGTTGCTACATGAAATGTAATACAAATTTTGTCATCCCAACGAGTTTTGTAATAATTATTACATTTCTCGTTTTTATTACATAACTGGTTGCTACACACCTAGCATGGGGAAACACCCCATAAATATTTTATACTTTTTACTTTTATTTCTTTTCTTTTGGTAGGTCTAAAAGTCTGAATATTGCACCGTTTTAGAGGAATATTTTCTTTCTTCTTAAACTATATTACGTGTCGTAAAGTACAATTCATCTGAATTCTGCATCACAAGGCCAGGGGACGAATTAACAAAAATTTCTTAATCTAGGTTTCAAGTAAAATTACATAGGAAGTCATCTGATTGTACGAGACGTATATATCGGCCAATCGGATGGATTGCTGTGTAATTCTAACAGTAAACTTTGAATATGACTGGTTAATGAATACCACTTCATGTCACACACGCTCAGTACTGCTGTCAGATTCCTGCTCATCAAAAAAAAAATCATTCGGGATATGGGTAATTTATTAGATTGATTAACATGACCACAATACCTTATAGTGGGTGGCGATTAGTGATCTAAATACTTATAGACTCTGTTACGGAAATATGGCGGCCAAATGTACTTTGATTTAATTATCTTCATTTCATTATCTTCCAATTAGGTAAATGATAGCCTTTTAAGGAGCATCATGAATTATTAAATCTAAACAATTTTCTGCAAAGACGTGGGCGAGGAGGCAAAGTTGTGGAAGTATGTTCTGATAATAGGATTATCGCTGCGGCATTTTGTCTGTTACATGTACTTAAATTTGATTATCCGTATGTTATTGCATCAATGACGATTAATATAAGTGAAACCAAATAGGCTTGATTATTTGTACTTTTATCTATTACAACATGGAACCACATAGCACAACAAAAACAACGCTTGCGAAAAATCTTCAATAATTCCGCAAAAACGTGACCGATTTAAATACGGTTTGCATTGCGGAGAAGTAGGAAAACGCCAGATTTTTTCTGCATATAGTGGATCTTTTAAACATCATCTGGTACAAAAGTTATGATGAGCAAATAAATTCTTATCTTTTAACTTCTGTTGCAAACCACATTCAAATTGATTTACTCATTCACGTTTGACTGCATTATTCCTGATTTGTTTTCGGAATTGTTGTTTATCTTATGTGACGTGATTCCCCGCCGCGTCTATTAATTTCAGATTTAAACCCATTACCAAACGACAAAATTTAGACTTGTCCAAATCTAAAGCTATTGGTCATGCTATGAAGAAAATATAGTGGAAAATTAGGAAATTGCTTGTCAAAAAGCAATTTCTTCCACGATATTTTCCAAAGCCAATATCTTATAAGGAGCCAAAAAGAGTCATTGTGTGGGAACGGGTTAAGATAACTAAGTAACTGGTACTGACACTGACCAAGAATAAAGGAATATATATATACATGTAAATAGCTTTATCTTCCTTTAATAGGCTCCACTGGGAATGTGATTGTTCTAACCGGGTGACCTGTACTTTAGTCAGCGGTATGTTCTGTAACTTTTATGTCTCTTTAGGCAAAGAAGGTCATTTCAAAATTGAGTTATAGGCTACCGCTGCTGGGATGTTAAAATCTGGTTACCACAGGTTGAAAAAGCTGGAGTTACGAGGATTTGGTCTCCAATCGAAGATCTGATATTTATACATAGGCTCTATTTTATTGCATGTGCATGTACATCGCTTGAGAAACAAATAGCTAGAGATGCTCTGCCAGGTCAATTACCGGAACCTATATCACACTGCTCCGTGGACTCTGTCTTAGAATGACATTGAAATTTATTCCAAAAGGAAATCTATAAGGGTTGCAGCCTATACATACCAAGCAAATTGTTTTAAAGCATTTTATCCTTTCCAAATCTACACACAATTAAGTCGTCCAATTTGAGAGCTGCTATAGACTACAAAATAGATGTAAACAATGGTTTAATGTACATGTTAAATAAAGCACTAACAATAAAGAGGAAATTCTGATTTTCAATGTTTCTCTTCGTTTGCCTCGATGTTTTTTCAAAAGAATTCTATTAGGGACATCATAACCAATTAATGGGAAAAGATATTGGTGACATCAAAACCAGGGTCTTGTTTGAGAAAGTGTTTCAAACAAGTGTAAACAACGATGCTGTCAGAAAGTTCTATATTTCACGGTGTATAATCACGTGACTTAGAATTTCCGATAATCTTCAATAACTTTGTCAATACTTGACCAATTTGAATTCGGGTTACAGCAGAGAAGATGGAAAACTGTCAGGAATAACATAGTCGTGGTAGATTTTTTAAAAATCAACTGATAAAAAAGTTATTGAAGATAAACCAAAATTTTAGTTTATCTTCAATAACTTTTTTATCAGTTAACTTTTTTAAGAATCAACCACGTCCATCTAACGCGTGACGTCTGTCCACATTCTCTGCTCTAAACCGAATTCAAATTGGTTCCATATTAACAAAGTTATTGAAGATATTCAGTAATTATTGCATCACGTGATTATCCACCGTGTATTTTACACTTCATTTCTCAAAGTATGACAGGATACTGCCGGTCGTATTCTCTAGGGAATATTGAACTAGAATCTACCCGTTCAGGTCGCCAAAACCAGGACTTTTTGGGAGGAAGATTGAATTAGCTTTATTTAATTATGCCAAGTGTATCTGATGGTCCTTATGATGTCACATGTACTTCATATCAGGTCAAATATATGTTCTAGACATTCGATAGCTTTAGCCACAGTGGATAATCACGTGATGCAACAATTTCAGAAAATCTTCAATAATTTTGTTAATACGCGACCGATTTGAATTCGGTTTGAAGCAGAGAAGGTGGACAGACGTCGCGCATTAGATGGACGTGGTCGATTTTTTTTAAATCAACTGATAAAAAAGTTATTGAAGATAAACCAAAATTATGGTTTATCTTCAATAACTTTTTTGTCAGATGGTTTTTCAAAAATCAAACACGTTCAGCTTATTTCTGGCATTTTTCCACCTTCTCTGCTTCAAACCGAATTCGAATTGGTCAAGTATTAAAAATGATATTGAAGATTATCGGAAATTCTGAGTCACGTGATTATACACCGTGTTAGCGCCCGAATCAAGCCTTAAAATTGATGCCTCGTATGATATCTAATTAGCACCCTATCCCAAACGTTGAATTTTAGACTAGTGCAATTTGAAAGGAGTTGGAGACGACAAAATTCATGTTGATACAGATAGGATATGTGTACTATGAAGCTTCGGAAAATATTGAGGCAAGAGGAGAAAGTGCTCATTATTGGAATTTTCTTGTTTTGTCCAAGTCATTTCTATTAGGGACGTCAATGACCAATATTCCTCAATATGTTCCGCCATATTTTAACAAGAGTTGTTTCGACGAAAGCCGGTTTGATTTTGTCTTAGGACATATCAGTTTTTGTAGATTTATAAATTCTATATGCCTTGTACCCTAAAGAAGTTGACTTGTCGTTTTATGTGGCAGAAATGATGGTATTTCTTGTAATTTGTACATGATGAAACAGGTGTATAATATTTTCTGTTTCAATCTTCCACCCAAACCGAAATATTTGATACAGGTTCAATTTGAATACTACTGAAGACCACATAGTAAGCGTTGTTAAAAATTTGTGCGCAAATCATCCCAAAAAACCTTTAGACAAAAGGACAAAGTACGTGTTATCCATATTTTCATATTTTGTCTCATTGTTTTCCTACACCTTTTGTATCAAAGACGCCAAAATCAGTACAATTTTGTTTTTTGAAAGGGCTGGAGTGTCATTTAGTCTACGTTTATTTATGCTCTGGAAATTCTACCCGCTTTGTACCCCGAAGGTGTCAGCCCAATGCTTGGCATGATAGAAATCAAAACGTGATTAAGGAAATGTACTCTTTGTTCTAATTAACATCGTTCTGTTGCTGCTAAAAAAGACTCATAATGAAGAATTGTTTGATAGTGTTGCAACCGTCACGTATAGTATCGGCCAACTTTAGTCCTCGTCTATTAATTTTTCCCTAGAAATTCTACCCATCTTGTACCCCCAGGGTGTCAACTCAAGGTTTCACGTGATAGAAATGGAATATTACCGTATTATAATTGATATATGATAAAACAAAGGAATATATTGTTTTAGCTATTTAACCCTATCCCAAGCAAGGCATAGTTTTAAGGTTTCTGCTGGAAATTGCCTGTAAACCCAAACAAGAACTGGATTTCACGTCCCTGATAGAAAAAAAAAGACTTGCAAAACAACGGGATAAAAGGAGAGAGTGGTGATTATCAGCATTTTCTCATTTTGTCTCAATATTTGACACCGATCGTATCCATATTAACATTCATTTTATAATATTTTTATTGTCATTTTGCAGCATTTTTCAAATTGGAGCATCCTAATATGGTCTGTATTTTATTTGTCTTCATGAATAATTAAAACAACTGCTTCCTGTGTGGGTCCATAAAACGTGTCTTTATGTAACAAAAAGGGGAAACTATGGCCATTACGAGGGCTTAGTGCAAAACTATTGTAACTACATATTTTTCAGATTTTTTTTTTTTTTTTTTTTTTTTTTTTTTTAAATTTTCTGAATCTTAAGGAAGGAATACATCATGTGTTCTAATATAAGGTTTCAATTACGTATACTTAAAAAGATATTTAGATTTTCAAAAACATTTTTCCTCTTTAACTTTGAGAAAGTCAATAAGTTTTTTCACTCTCCTGTAAAATTTTTCAAGATGTAGTTAAAATAGTTTTGCACCAAGCCCTCGATTAGCCCTTTCTTAGATAAAGCCCGTTTACTAAAAAACATTTTCGAAACTTTACGTCTACGCAAAAAATTAAGAATTTCATACAGTGCGTTTAACAAAACGTTCATAAGAAAGCTCGTTGGTAAGAAAAAAATGTCGTTATAATGTCGACCGCCTTTGCTCTCACATCGGTTTAGTTTTTCGAGAATATTGATAAATGGGTAACATCCCAATTGGTCTACTCGCAATTCGTCTACTGTTTTTTTTGAGTGCACTGAGTTCCAATTCGTCAACTGTCCCAACTCGTCTACTTTCATGTCAAATCAACAATATACAACATTATTTTTGTTTTAAGAAAAGAAATTAAGTCAATATATTCACAAATGAAATAAAAATGCAAACATTTTGATAAAAATCATATGATGTCATATTGATATACAAAGTATAGAAAAGTAGACGAAATGGGAACTATGTCCAAAATAGTAGACGAATTGGGAGTAGACGAATTGGGAGTAGACGAAATGGGATTAAACCGATAAATGTCCGGTAAAGTACTTTTCGAAAACTGTAATTTAGTAATAATAGATATTGTTATTTCCGTTTTAAAGTTATTAAAATTGGTTGAAGCATCCTTACGTTCCAATCTACAAAAAAATGTTCGTAAGTTCGTTGATAAAACGTGCCCCTGGTTTTGATATTACTACATAATGTGACCATATACACCGTGTCCAATCGTTACTGGTGGATGTGGTTGGCGTAACCAGTAACGATTGCACACGGTGGTATAGAACATTACCTTTGATTCCTGTGGGTCCAAAGACTGTGTGCTTTCCAAAACCAGGGAATCTGCATATTTTTCCCAAACCATGGGGGTTTGGATTCAAAGAAATCCATACATATTTAAGGTAAATGAAATAAATGTGGACAAAACATCATTCCAATAAAATATTTCTAGATTATGAATTGAAGAATTTCTAAAAGTCTCTTTCTCATTTTTTGCTTTTGCACCGCAGTTGCATTCAGACAACACCAAAATGCTGGTCTCACAAGAAAATTCCATTGTAATAAAAATGCAATTCGTAGGAGTTGGTTTTACGCAAATAACGTTAACCGTTTGTTTTATCATCATAAATAATTCATGAATTTAATGTTGATGGTATTTTTTGCTCTGTGTATAACATGGAACCATTAACCATTTAACTGCGTTTGACAGATCTGCATCTTTTGTACACGTCTACAATTGCGTTGTTTGTGCAGTAAAATAGTTTATTGTCCAGTTAGTCAATTTACTAATTAAACATGGAAAAGTGTAAATTGCTGTCGAACAATGTCCTTTTTGGCCATTGTAATTAAAACAAGTTTATAGGGATTCGCCACAGGGTCCTGTATTCAAATCCCACCGGTGCCATCTGGGTAAAGAGATACAACATATTGCTCTACCTCATCCAGATGTCTGAAAGCTGCCAGAGGCTTCGATCGTTAAAAGTCGATTTAAACCCCAATGATTGTTATGTGGATCAAATTGGAAAGTCGATAGATTATGGTTCAGTTAATAGATTATGGACTTTAAACCGACACTCTACCTCGAACTTTCCATAAATATAACCGTTTAGGCCTGTGATCAGGGATCAGATTGGTCTTCAATGTAGTAAGAGATGTTTTTCAGAATCCATTCAGAATCGTCAGAACTACAGATATATGGGAGTAAAGACATTTTTTTCATTTCAAATCCAAACCATAATTGACGGTGAAACAATTCCCTCTTAACCGGAGCTCTAAGTTGTATCAAAATGTTCCCTTTGGCATCTTTGGACACAAGTAGTCTTCTTAGGATATCACTACACCAACATTACCCTAGTGCAATGTTGCTAATGGCTCGACAGATGAATAATTTAAACATCAGCTTCCTGTGTGGGCCAAGAAACACGGATAAAATTTCATTCAATGCACCAATTGCATAATAATGATGCCCATCAACGCAATTCGGTCAAAAAAAAACCTTAACCCCTTCAAAAAACATGGTTTTGTCGTCCCTAATAGAAATTGTTTGGAAAACATTGAGGCAAAAGAAAAAAATGCTGATGACCAGCATTTTCTTGCTCAATATTTTCTGTGATATATTGTACACAAATCCAACCTTTAACAAGACCCATTTTGCTATCTACAGAAGATTTTGAATAGGACTGCTTTAAATTTTTGCCATTTGGGAGAGGGTTAAGTTGTATGGAAAAGTTTCCCTGTGGCAGCTTGGGACGCAAGTACTCTTCATAGAAATAATTATAGCAGCATTACTGCAATGTTCCTTATGGTTCGGATGATGAATAATTTAACAACCAACTTTCTGTGAACGTCCGAAAATCTAGGACATCTTTAGATTGAGATGAAATACTTGTTATGTGGCGATTTTGAGATTCATACGACCTCGGAGTTTTTCGGGCGACGTCGTAAGTTTACGTTCGGCGGTACCCGATCTACACGAATAAGTTACGAAGAAGGGAAATTCTACACTTTCTGCTGCCGAATGATTACGATATCGCCCGGACAATGTCGGCCTCGCGCGAATCTCTAAATGACCTTATTACGGGTATTCTACTTTAGGTTGTGGTCATCTTGCAACATGTTCTCTAAAACTGATTTAAACATAAAAATGATATTTTGAATGTCCAAAATACAATACAGAAACATGTGAGCAGAATACGTTTTATAGCACAATTTTTTCCTTAATGCTTACAATTAACATCGTAAAGGACCACAATAATGATTTTGTCACATAAGAACGTTTTTATTTTCTGTGTAGAAAGTCAAAAGGCGTACAATTTCATTCACTTGGGATTGTCTTCTGTAACCTCGTTGAATTTGGGCCAGTCTAAAACTTTATCGTGTGGTAATGGGTTGAATTAATTTAGGAATACTTCCATGTAACTAAATAATCGGTATCTGTTTCGTCCACATGAATAATTTAAGCGTCTTGTTCCTGCTTGTGTCAGAAAACTGGGATATTTTGAATTACGAGAAATTGTCCTCTGGTGGTATTTCCCTATTAACCCTTTCCCAAACGGCAAAATTTTAGGGTGATCCACTTCAAAAACTTCCACTAATGACAAAATGGAAGTTACTAAAAGTCGAATTTGTGTAAAATATGACATAGAAAATATTGAGACAAAAGGGGAAACTGCTGGTTATCAGCAGTTTCTTCTTTTGTTTCAATGTTTTCCCATTCTTTTTCCAGGCCTTTTCTATTAGGGATGTCAAAACCAGGTCTTGTTTGGAAATGGGTTAAATCTTTCCCAAACAACAAAAATTATCGCCTTTTCAACAAAAACCTCGTAACGTTGGTTTATGACCAAAAAGCTTTCCGACATGATACGTTTAAAGAGTATAACGAACGGGTGAGCAAGCATTTTATGTGGGACCTCTATGTACTAGCATAACTTTCATCATCTTCGCAAGCCAAGGGTGACATCTACGACGTAACGTCGTTTCTGTATTCACCCTTGGCGGATTTAGTCCGATTTTCTTGGCCTCCTGGAAAGCGTTTTCATTGGTTCCAGCGAGGTCTCGTTGGAACCAATCAGATTGTCGACTGATACATTTGTTATGAGTAACCAAATCATGACAACGGGCGGGTAAAAGCATTGCATTTGCAACTCAAAAACGCGAAGATGGGCGATTTTTCCTAAGAACTTCACTGCAATAGACAGGAATTCCCTATTTTTAATCGACGAATTACCATACTTTCGACAATTCGACCAAAAAAGCAGCTAACTTTTACATAATCCGCTTGACGTGTGACGCGAAAGACAACGCGCGTTAATGACGTCATCAATAATGGACGTAAACAACCAGCAGAACAACCGCTAGGCGGCGCTTCGCGATTTCAAGAAAATCGGACTAAATCCGCCAAGGGTGAATACAAACGTAGGTGGGTTCAACCTTGGCTAGCGAAGATGAACTTTCATGTAATTATAACTGTTCTAATTTTGTTCTGTTTCTATGAGTAATTAAAACAATTGCTTCCTGTGATGTTAAGAAAACTGGGACATTTTTAAAAAATGTTTAATTGAAACCCGGTTTTTTTTCTTTTTTGTTTGTTTGTTTGTTTGTTTGTTTGTTTGTTTGTTTTTGTAGCATTTGTAGTCCGTGGGCCAGAAAGTCTCACCGTGCACGCCCCTAAGAAATCCCCAGGAGTGGAATTGAAATTGCTTATTTTACCTCTCTGAATAGAAATCGAGCTGTGTACAATAGCCAAGGGCGGATCTAGGGGTGGGGTCAGGGGGTCATGACCCCCCCCCCCCCCTGGAATTGGCTGAAAATTGAATTTTGACTATATAATTTCTTATTAAAAGCCATCATTTGGGCTTTGACCAACCCCCCCCCCCCCCTGGAAAAAATCCTGGATCCGCCCTTGAATAGCTATCTGGATACATTCGCCATTTTGAATGATTTTCAAGATGGCCTCCATTGAAATGACAATTTAACTAAATATTCAGTTGTAAGCATCATACCATGTATATTGTGTTGTGTTTTTAGGCAACATCTTTTAGGTAGGTAGTTTAGTGTGCTTAATAAATTTGAATGAAATTTTTGATAGGGTTAAAGGTTTTAGATAAGGGTTAGGACCAAAAGCCCCAACGACAAGAGTGCAAACAATGTTTAAAATGTTTCTAAGATAATGTACTTTATGATAAACCATGTCTACAAAATTCACCCTGAGGGTACTCTTTTACGAACAGAGCACATTCTCTCTTCATTCCATTATGATAGAATGATGCTCTGTTCTCGCGGGGTCATTTCACGTCTAATCTCGGGGCATTGGCGGGATTTCGCTATCCAATCGTTGGTTATACACAACAAAACAATTTAAAAATCTGATACAAACGTTCATTGGCTGACGCTTCAAATTACCTGCTTCAGCCAAAAATAGAAGCGACGTAATGTATACGTAATCAAACAAGATAAAACTGGATTATTTAGATTCGATAATTCAAATGTTACAGGCTTCAGCCAAAAATAGAAGGGACGTAATGTATACGTTATGATCATGTAAGATAAAACTGAATGATTTTGATTCGATAATTCATAACGATGTGCTATAATTAGATTATGACGACCAAATAGGCTGTTGGGGTATCAAAAACGGCAGAGGTCATATTTGATGGTTAATCAATAGACCTCGGCTTTGGAGAGTACCCTGAGGGGGGAGCAAACATGGACTATTACCTTTAGTCTACATTGAATTTAGCATCCCGATATCGAACCACTACAGCATAAAGTGCCTTATATTCCCTTTTCAGCTGCACCCTGTAATATTGGCGTGTATTCATTTACACAATATTTATTTTCTGTCGATATGCTGCATAAGATGTCAGACACACTGACAAAAAAATAGTTCACCCACAAATACGTAATATTTTGCAAAGAAACATTTTACCTTTTGGATATTTGTATCGACCTCAAAACGATCTCAAATATTCAACATGATGAAAGATCAATAGGGTGATGACACATGCACTTCTCTGTTTTGTCCATAACCCTAGGAGTACACGCTATTACATAAAGATAATTAGCCCCTGGTGATATTTGGTGATATTCATACATAATTAAAGATTTTGCTTGGTCCGGTCATGACACATGTTTACGAAATTGGTCTATGATTACAACATAATTTCAAAAACAAGACTAATGCAATTTCGAATGTAATGTCTCGGAAGTTGCAGGTGTCTTACAGAATGGTCACATACTCATTTTCTTACAAAACACATTTTCAATTCAATGACCTACAAGGAATGATTTCTTCACGCCAGTTAATCAATTACCAAGCGGCATATTTCTGTAATCCTAAAATCCTGAAGATAACCATCCAGATGTATTACATGTTACGTAGTTTGGTCTTTCTCTGTAAAAAAAAAAAACATTAGAAAAATGACCGCGATAACAGTTATACATGGCGGCGATAACATTTATATATATAGCGTTTTATATGGAAGCCCTGGAGGGTCATTTTGCATTTTGAATTTTGAACAAGGCGTGTATGCAAAGTCGAAAGTCAAAAGTAGAGAGTCAAAACTCAAAATGCAAAATGACCCTTCAGGGCTTCCATAGTTTTAAGCCCTTTGTTAGGGCATCGATTTGATAATTTCATTTTTCTATATGTCATCGACTGTGTCTCAGTTGTTAATCAGAATTATCCATTGAAAATATTTACATGAAAGCGATTGCATATAGCAAATCCAGTTCTTCAAGTGAAATGAATGGTTGCCATTCGAATTTGTTCGATCGTTGATTCAAACAAATCAATTTATCAGTCAACGATAGCACGGCTTTTTTTAAAGCCGATGATAAGAAGTTTTAGATATTCTTTTAATTATAAAGTAATTTAGGACAAACAACTGATTGGATAAATAAATCTTATAGAAATCGCTATTGTGGGCGAGTCTAGAACTTGTAATGATTGGAAATCGTTTCGTAGTTAACGTTGGTCGATGGGAGGTTTCAGTGTAACCGGAATAGTGCATGGTGGTACACCATAATTATTCCCCTGTGATATTTTACAGTATTTGTGCAATGAACCCATGAATAATTTAAGTTTAGCCTTTCTGAGTGGGCCGAAAAAGTAGCATAACATCCACATCAAATTATTTGTGATTTTGCCTTATTTTATCGCTTGTATAATTTCAATGGTAAAAAAAGATATGCAGTGTTCAACCATAAATGCAAATAGCTTAAGGTAGTCCATCCTTATTGAGATCCTTATCGTGCGACGTCGGAACTACTCGGGCGCGGTCGAAAACATTCGGCGTTGGAACTTTCGGATTAAATCTGACCAGGATCCATTAATTTTGCTCTCTTTTGTTTGATACTGGACATGGTGAAGCCATAGACCCATTCACGCTATGTTATTACCGCACAAAATTCTATTCCGGAAGCCTATTAGCACATGCGCAAGCTAAGACTGGTTTTCACACCTGATTCTATCTGCTTGAGTAACTCACTGGTGGTGAACTCGGCCATAGCGAAGAATGTTTTTTTCACGATCAATGTATTCCGTCGGTGTTGTTTTGAAATCTCGTAACTACGGCTTCGATAAAGCCGTAGTTACGAGATTTTAAAACAATACCGACGGTTTGTCAATACATAACCGTAAACCCGGTCTATTTTCATAACAAATTCATGGCCATTAGAAAAAAGTCTATAAACTCATATTTAAACGCAAAATGTCTATACCGTGTTGAAGCGAAAAACGCCCCTCGCTTTGGCCGAGTTCCCCACCAGTGTATCTGTAAACACAAAATAGTTTCACAGGCATAAATCAGTCTATTTCACGCATGCGCTTAATGGTATCCGGATAGAAAATGGTACGGTATAAAAATACCGTAAAAGGTCTATTAGATAAGAACATGGATGTAGATCAGGCTGATCTTGCACAGGCTGATCTAGATCTACTTTAGTCTCAAATGCTTCAATGGTACTTTTTGCGTTTATTTCAAAATATCGTAATAGATCTACAGCTGTAAACAATCTGTAATTACGAAGTTTGAAGAAAAGCGACGTTGTGTCGATTCATATCGCAGGGGCCGTAGCGCGTAAAGGAGAACGTGCTAGGCTGTCGAAAATGCAAGATTCAATATGGAAATACCGGATGTGTGGGGGTGTGTCTCGTTGACCTTGATCTTGTGTCGTTTGGAAGTAAAAATATAATCTGTAAACATGATTGTGAAGGATTGATATATAGCAGAGGAAAGATGGTTGTTCACCGTGATTGGGGTTATTATGTATTGCAAATTGTTTTCAATGTCGGAGTACGAATTCCGGCATTGTTCGGAAGCACAAAATATCTAGCATAAGCCCCTTTAACCATGGATTCCTGTCTTTCTCGCACCAGTAGGCTACTACCATAACATCCTAACTGAACATTCATCAGCTCGTCCAGATAGGTTAACGACATAAAACCATTGGTGGGTGACAATTTTGTCTGAAAGGATATTTGCCACAACCGCGGATCGAACCTGGGCCATTACGAGTGAGAGTCCGATGCACTGCCAACTGCGCCATGGCCGCCGCGGCTGGAATTATATTTGATGAAATAGCAAGCATTCAATGAGTCAACTAAGAAATATTTCCTTCCATAACCTCCTAACTACAACTTTGAATCAATAGTTGTTTTGCTCTCTTTTTAATGAATCAGTGAAAAGACTTGTGAACTGCTGTCTATGAGACTCAATGAGTACACGAAATAATTATCCCCTTGCAGTTACCGAAAATAGAGACATAGCAAGAATTATTGACGGTTTGCAATTACAGTTGCAGCTAATAATCGCCTTTCTTTCTCTTTAAGAAAAAACAGCGAAATGCCTATTGGAATTTTAAAGTGACATTTCGCGTTTATCTTTCATAAATTGTACTCCTAACTGAACATTCATCAGCTCGTCCAGATAGGTTAACGACATAAAACCATTGGTGGGAGACAATTTTGTCTGAAAGGATATTTGCCACAACCGCGGATCGAACCTGGGCCATTACGAGTGAGAGTCCGATGCACTGCCAACTGCGCCATGGCCGCCGCGACTGGAATTATATTTGATGAAATAGCAAGCATTCAATGAGTCAACTAAGAAATATTTCCTTCCATAACCTCCTAACTACAACTTTGAATCAATAGTTGTTTTGCTCTCTTTTTAATGAATCAGTGAAAAGACTTGTGAACTGCTGTCTATGAGACTCAATGAGTACACGAAATAATTATCCCCTTGCAGTTACCGAAAATAGAGACATAGCAAGAATTATTGACGGTTTGCAATTACAGTTGCAGCTAATAATCGCCTTTCTTTCTCTTTAAGAAAAAGCAGCGAAATGCCTATTGGAATTTTAAAGTGACATTTCGCGTTTATCTTTCATAAATTGTACTTTTATTTTTATCTGAATGAGCAGATTTTCTTTTGAAAAGTCTGAAAATTTCAAGCCAAAATATTGAACCGTTTAAGAGAAATATATATATTTGTGCTAAAATATAACAAATTGTTGTGTACAACAGTTCAGATTTATATGGAATTTGTCGTTTCTATCTCATCTTTATAGGCATATTTTTCGCTAGTGAATAACAACTTAAAAAAACTGACATCATTTCTACTCATTAGAATAACCAATCTATGCATCAAGTAATACTTTAAAAAACGAAATCGGAATGTTATGTCTCTTTAAGGTATTCGCACACTAATAAACGTCAAAAATCATCGGCAAATGTCGACATATGTCGACATTTTCCGTATTTTCTTTCAAATATTTCTTCCAAATGAAATTATTTGTGTTGGTATAATTAAATCCGTTTGTTCCAATATTTTAGAGTTTTAAAGATAAAATGTTGAAAAAATAACCTATTACTGCATTTATCTTGAAACAAAAGTTACAGTTCAGGATTTGTTTTGATGACGTCATAACGTCGCCGCCAAAATAGGACGTCGTTCCCGCGTTCTGTATAATTGACGTCGACGCGTGTATAGCTTGTTGTCATACAACTAAAACCAAATTGTAGGGAAATCGGTTAATAGATTTGTAAATGGGTGATTTGTAAGTGAATTATAATTAAATTTTCAGTTTAACCTCTTCACAAAATTACGTCCGAAAGGAAAGATAATTAAAGCAAAATAAAATTTAACATGTTCTTTGTGTGTGTCAAAAAACGCACAAGGCATGTTACCATGGCGATTTCTTTAATTTTGGACGGCGAAACTTCCCTTTTCTTATGTATTTACTTCCTGCACCTGTGTAGATATTTTTCAAGTTCTGATTACACACCCTATTACCGGCTATCACTACAGCAGTTGCTAACCTTGGGCAGTATCATCTATAAATAGCTGGTGAACTGGGTAGGTCATACTTTTTCCATATTTGTTCTGTGTAAAAGCGTTTCTCAGCTATAATTTGTAGTGCCTTTGGCTTGCCATACATTTGAGCACCTACATGTCAAATTTTAGCACAGAGAGTCCTCAAACAAAAAAAATAATTCACCAACAAAGTCGAAACTTCACATATTTGCATATAAAATTCATCTTTCCATGCAAATAGCAGAAAAACACTTAAGCAAATGTTAGAAATTTTATTACAAAATGGATATCTAGTATATTATCTACCAACTAATTGCTTGTGAAGACAATCAACTATTCCGTTATGTCGTTATAGTCAAACAAAGTTTGGTGAGCTACAAATTTATGCAATCACGAACAGCACATAGGGGGATCACTGACAGGAGATTCGTACTTGAAATAGGCAATCACAGACAGCTTAAATGATACTATTTTGCTTGTCTATGTACAATTCTTTTTCATTATCCAAGTGATCATGGTGTGAAATATTTAAAATTTGCTGATAATAATTACAACAATACATGAATGCTGGTACTTTTGTTTGAGAAAAAAGCATCAGATAAAAATAAGCTATATATGAAGTAAGAACTTCCCAGGAATCCACGGTTAGGTGCTCCAGCCACTGCAATATGGCCATAGCGGTTTAAAACGGCGTTACATCTCATGAAATCAAGTCATAGGCCCGATTGTATCAACGCTGTTTAGCACAAACAAAATATTTCACTGATTTGTTCAAATTTTCCGATGTGAATAATAGCTGTTAAAAATCTCGTAACGACGGCTTCATTCAAGCTGCAGTTGTGTGGTTTTAGAATCATACGGACAAAGCACTTTTGTTTGTCCGAGATTCCGTGCGGTTTGCTTTATAAAGAGTATTTGCTGCAACATGTATCTGGTTAAGCCGAGTCCAGTTAACGTCGGAGTCTGTCAATCCAGGGGTCGCGAGTTCGAACCCCAGGCCGACCAGTATCCATTCTTACATTTGACAAAAGTCATTTGTCTCTCACCAATGGGTGTGAATCATCTATGTGAGAGCGCAGCTGGAGGCTGGGTACTTTTATTGAGCGGTCTTTTTGTCCAATGACCACTCGGCTTTACTTCACCATGCAAGGTGAAACATAACACAGAATAAAAAAATAAACATTTTTAACCATTTAAAAAAATGCCTCTTTTTACGCTCCTTTTAGAAAAAGCTTGCTATCTTGTACAAAGTTATATTCTTGTCAACATCCACTATGTCTTCTGCAACAGCCTGTCAATTTGGGCATTCACAATTTTGTCCGTATACATTTTTGTAGTTATGGTCCAATATAAAAATGATAATCTTACAACCCTAGGTGTAAAGAACCTCTATGGATAAGGCGAGAAATCTCCCTAAAAGGCTCAGCTCTATGGGTCAATTTTCAAAACTTACAAATTGAGAAAGAAAATATAGCTTTATGGTTAGTTAGATAAATAAATGAAATGAATACCGATTTTATGCCATTTAAAAAGTTCTATAGGTGCAGATAACTCTTGATTATTTTACCTATCTAAATGGTTTTCATTTTCTTACACTACCTGTATTCATAGATGTAAAATGAAGTTTCTTTTTTGTTTTATTCCCAATTTAATTTCTACAGATACAAGGATAAATGGTGTTGACTTTATATGGCAGCTTTGGTTTTGTCCGTATTGCGCATACGCACCACTGAAACAACCTTAAAAACGCACTTTCCCGCCAAAAACCGATGAATACCTACCTTCCTTTGGCTGGCAAACATCGTCCCCCCCCTTGGCCCAGCTTCCCATTGACATATGTTTTGTCACTTGATCATAGACTTCCTTGGTAAAAAGGATTTCCTGGGTCACTGGGGGAACATACTTTTACATGTTTATCAAAAATAGTGCTCATATACCAATTGCCATATTTTTTGGCGGGAAGATTTCGCCTTTAAACTCATTTCAATGGTGCGCATGTGCACTAAGGACAAAACGAAAACTGGTTTGTGATTTCAAAACCAATTTTCCTTACATTCACAAAAAAAATATTGCTGATAAAACAATAGAAAACTTAAATCTGGTTAAATGAATAACTGTAGGGTAAGAAAATATAATTTAAGGGGTAGGTACAGAAACCAAGAGTTATCTGTACATGTCGGATCGTTTTGATTGTACAAAATCAATTTTCATATGATTTAGGTATAGATCTAACAATACAGCTCGAGATATTTATCAATTTGAATGTTTTGAAAATTGACTTTTCCATTTGAGACGTTTAGGGAGATTTCTCGCCTTATCTATAGAGATCCTTACCTAGCTGACTGATCTTTGATCCTTCACTAGTTTCTGTATTCACTTACCTAGGCTAGTTGCAATTATGTGCTTTATGCAGACAACCATGATGTTTTATCGATATCAACAGATTCTTGCTTGATAATCCGTTATCACCGATATCTCTTCTTCGTTTCGCAATGAAGCCAAAACGCTGAACATTGATAGCGCATCTGTCTCTCATTCGAGAGAACCCGGGTTCGATCCCCGGCCGTGGCAAATATCTTTTCTAACTAATGTTACCCACCAATGGTTTAATATTGTTAACCTATGTGGGCGAGGAACTGGAGGCTCGGTTAGTCTATTGTGTTAGTACTTGTATGAGAAACAACAGGAATCCATGGTAAGGCGCTCAAGGTGCCGCGATATAACCATGGCAGTTGAAAACGGCGTAAAACCCCAATAAGCCAAATCGTTTCGCAATGAAAAATACAAATTTGCACCGCGCAAAACATTCGATCGAAATGTTTGAAGATTCATTGACCGGCTTTGAAATAGCAGGATTCATATACATATATTTGCGTGGGTTCCGTCTATTTAAGTTAAGTCTGACTAAATGAAATTTAACCCCATTAAAAATATTACAGTCATATTTTGTGCCTGAAACAGCGACGACATGATGTAAAATCCACAATTTTCACTGTAAAGTATGTGTAGTTTTTAAGGTTTGCAACCCATCATTAGCACTAAAGAGCCAGAGGTGAATTTGATAAGTGCCAGTAATTCCTAAACTGTGTTACATTTCCATTCTAAACATAACCAATTTAAACGGTTTAGAATTTTGAATCAATGCATACTTACGGAAATATTTGACAGAAATGTTCAAAAGTACCTCCGCTGCATATGAATATTGAGTAAAGTAATATTTGTAAATTATCTTCCTTTTGAAGCATAATCTTGAAATCCGGCACGTTGAATCAACTTATAAGAAGTGTATGTACAAATGTGTGTAATTTGATGCATTTCGTACGGCTAAAAAGTGGTGTTTTTAATGATGGGATGTATACCTTAACCGACAAACTATCATCTACAACTAATGGTTGCATACGTCCTTCAATTTTGTGTTACTCAGCTTCAACCATATCTAGATGAAAGGAACTTGCACGATTTCTATGTCTATAATTCAGAAATTGGCTAGTCTATCAAGAAATGGTGTTAATTCATTATTTATGCTCCTTTCAGGCAACTTCTTGTTGAAAGAGATGCCGCTTTTCCAACAAGACATATTGTTCTGTGTTGCCATCAACTTATGTCCGGGTTTGCCATTCAAATTTTCAATATGCTGTTCGTGATAGCCAAATCGGCATCAGTGTTTAGTTTTAATCGGTCAGTCTGAAGTTAATTCAATTCAGACAGTTTTCTAAATTTACACAATGTTAGAAAATTGATTAACTATTTTAATAGTTATATTAATTCTAATGATCGTCTTATCATTTTCTCATTATATGGACTGAAAGTTGGATTTTACGTAAAAAATTGTGAAGTTACGATTTTGTCGCTGAATAATTTTGTTGTTTAGGGATTCTTTGGGCTAATATTTATCATGTAGGTGCTCAAATGCATGGCCAGCCAAGTGCACTACAAATATAGCTGAGAAAGGCTTTAACACAAAAACAAAGATGGAAAAAGTATGACCTACCCAGTACACCTGCTATTTATAGATGATACTGCCCAAGGTTAGCAACTGCTGTAGTGATAGCCGGTAATAGGGTGTGGATTAGAAAGGCCCCACAAATACTTATTGTAGAATGACTTTTTAAATATGACAACCCAAAAAATTTCAAACAGGTTTTCAAGAGAATTTTGTTGCTATGCATTCCGATTTTTGCATTTTTTCCAATATTATTGTTACCACAATATGTCAAAAGTAATTTTTTATAGTAGTATATTTGATAAGCTCTTGTTTGGTGCATAAATTATAGATGTTTCTGGAAAATGTCACTTTTTATTCAGTTTTGAGCATCTGTTACTCAGTGCGCGAAAAGCCCATTTTTCATATCGGCGTGATAAATCTTAAATTTGTCATAAAACTGTAAATTTGCGGTCAAATTCCCTTATTTTTTCAGAAAAGGTGTCTCTTTGTATGTAGATTGAAAAAATAAAGGGATCCACCCCGTAGAATTTTATGCCCATTAGTGTGTGAATACCTTAAGTGCTGAAGCTTTGCAACAAAACAACAAGAGTGGATGTTACTTGCAATGCAAAAATACCCTTGTGACGATTTTCAGTATTTATGGAAAATATATATACAGAAAGATGGCATCTAAATATACCGACCTATCTAATTTGGGAATTCTGGGATATCTATATGCCGAACTACTTTCAAGATGTCAGCGCCCTTATAGTGCACATATACAGAATATAGATCTAGACTATTATTATGAATTCAGACTCCATGTAATCTAAAGAAATAACCTGATTTAAATTAATTATTTCATTCCATAAATTTTGACGGAAAGTAAACTTGATTTGGTAATAAGTACAATGTTTGTTGCAATTCCTGCTTGCTACTTTTGCAACAGAATTTTAGAGTTATGCGCACTGCGTAGTTATTTGCCAAAATCTAGATAACGTGATCCGTCAAAACAGACAGTCTATAGTTCCGAAGGATTACACTGGAAGACATTGTATTTACGAATTTTTATACGTTTGACCTCGCGTATTGGCTTTAAAGTGACATTTCAGAATTTTTTGTCATAAATTTTACTTTTTTTTTATCTGAAAGAGCATATTTCCATATGAAAATTCTGAAAATTTTAAGCCAAAATATTGCGCCGTTTACGAGAAATTTATATTTCAGTGTTAAAATTGAACAAATTGTTGTGGACAACAGTTCGGATTTATACGCAATTTATCGATTATGTCTCAACTTTAAATGCGTGTTTCTCGCTTATTGGCAACAACTTGAAAAAACTAATAGTATTTATACTCATTAGAATAACCAATCTTGGCATGAAGACATACTTCAAAAAATTGAAATTAGAATGAAATGTCCCTTTAAAAAAAATGGAAAGAAATTCGTGCAATTAATTATAATTTGGCCTTACATAATATAAGATTATGGATAGATTTACATTTAATCGGTGAATTAGTTGAATTTAGATTTTAATAGTGAAAATTTCCTGCCATATTGTCAGTCATGATTGTCATGACAATGCTTACCTAATGAATACAGAGCTATAGATAAGAAGGGACAATGACGACGTTTCATTAATTGTCCATCATACCCTATTTGATGGTTATTCCTTTGGAGAGAAAATTCAAATAAATAGTATCTTAACATATGGTTTTTAAATGAAGACAATAAGCTAAATAGATCTATATGGGTTTTAAGGCGACTTTAAAGACACTTTGTCGTAAGATTTGGACAAATGGAATGCAATACTAAAGAAATAATTATTAATATCAGGCCCGTATGAACAGAACTGAACTGAAAATCTAGGGAAATCCCAATTTAGCCTGAAACTGAGGCTGAAATAGTGGAAATGAAAGTCGTGTCTGAATGCATGTTTAGATCAGGCGATACTCGTTCTTACCGAAATTGTGAGATTTTCGAAAAGTCTGAATTTAAAGGCAGAGTGACTGCAAAAGGCATTTTTGTAGAGTAGGGAAACATTTATGCTTAAAATTGCTTATTAGCATTTTCTTATCATCGGCGATATGAAATTCTCCATGAATTGGAAACATGAAACCAGATACTAGTATTATTTTGAAAAAAAAAAAAAGAATTATAAACAACAAATTCGCATGTCAGCTTTATATTACTCTACTTTTAGCTTATCTTGAAATTTGATAGCAAATTAGAAATGGAGCATCTTTGAAATGGGTTTTATAAGCTTCTTATGTTTCTCAGCGTCTAGAATCGGGGACAGATCTGGTGATAAATCAAAATTGCGACAGAATAAATGTAAAAGGGCGTGCACTTCTTATTCGATATGGTAGGGAATACTAGTATCACGGTGGATAATTACGTGACTCAGAATTTCAGAAAATCATCAACATTTTTGTTAATAGAGTCTACTTGGCCAATTTGAATTTGGTTTGAAGCAGAGAAGGGAGAATGTCAGGAATAAGCTGGCCGTGTTGGATTAAGAAAATCAGCTGATAAAAAGTTATTGAAGATCAACAAAAATTTTTATTGATCTTCAATAACTTTTTTATCAGCTGACTTTTGAAAATTTCAACATGTCCATCTAATGCGTGACGTCTGTCCATCTTCTCTGCTTCAAACCGAATTCAAATCAGACCTGTATTAACCAAAATATTGAAGATTTTCAGAAATTGATGTATCATGTGATTATCCAACGCGAGTATTGATACCCACAATATTTATTGTTATTCGACTTTCGCCTTTAAAGTGACATTTCTCATTTGTTTCATTTTTCAAAAAATATGTCTTGATGCAAAGATTGATTATTCTAATGCGTAGAAATGCTATCAGTTTTTTGAGTTGTTATTTATAAGCGAAAAATACGCCTTTAAAGTTGAGACAGAAATGACAAATTATATATAAATCTGATCCGTTGTCCACAACAATTTGCTTAATTTTAGCACAAAAATATATATTTCTCGTAAACGGTTCAATATTTTGGCTTGAAATTTTCAGACTTTTCATAAGAAAGCATGCTCTTTCAGATAGAATAAAAGTAACATTTATGTAAAAATAATCGTGAAATGTCACTTTAAGTTAATCAGTGTGTGGTTCCCGCACCTTCGAATGATCCCGAAACAAGTGATGACTACAGCTGTAGCTAGGAAGATTTCGATGAAAAGCGAAGATATACAGGGCCGGTTTGTCCAAAAGAGGTCCACAGAAAAATGCTTAGGGTCTGCAATTTCTCGTTTTCCTTCAATATCTTTTGAACTTTAAATTGGGGATTTTACACGTGAGTTAGCATTAAATTGTGTCGTCTTCAGCTGCTTCATATTTGGAATGTCCTAAAATACTCGTACTGTCGGTTTGGAAAGAGTTGAACAATTCAAGAATTCCCAGAAGGAAAAGTCCCTATGTGACATTATATCGATAATACAGCTGTTAACCCTTCCCCAAACGTTTAATTAATAGACTGGTCCAAAGTATAAGGTGTTGAAGGCGACAAGATAAAAACTGCAGACTGAAACAGTTATTGACGTCCTAAAAACATCTTTGCGTCAAAAGGAAAGGTCTTGGCATAATTTTTATGTGCTTTCTTCCCTTTTTAATCGAACATCCTTCGCAGTTGTCAAGAACATGGTTTGTTTGGAAAATGGTTAATGCAACCATCTTTATCGTGATATCTGTCCCGAATTCTAGACGCGAAGAAATGTGACCTGCCACACTAAAAGGTGCCATCTGAGAAGTCCATAAAACTAGTATATTAGAAACTGCTCAGACTAGCCAGAGGTATCATATTTGAAAAAGAAATGAAAATCAGGTTCAGACAAAACATTTACAATATTTATTTTTCAAGTGCTTGGTTTCTTATTCATTATCATATCCTTAGAATAAAGACACACTGTGTCTAATTTACCGGTACCATCCGTTTCGCAGTTTACAGCAGCTTCCAAATCGCAACAGATCTGGCCGTTAAAGGAAAGTTTAACTACATGTAAGTATATTATCATCAGTTCGACCAGATTGAACTTTCTGTGGTACGACATAATGCACTCGAAATTGGACTATTAAACCTTAACTCTAACAGGCTGGTATAATATTCCTGTTTTCATTCAAAGACCTCGTAATTGCAGCTTGTTTAACCCTTTCCCAAACAAGACCTGGTTTTGACGTCCCTAATAGAAAAGGCTTGGGAAACATTGAAACAAAAGAAGAAACTGCTGATAACCAGCAGTTTCTCCTTTAGTCTCAATATTTTCTTTGTCATATTTTACACAAATCCTGTCTTTAATAACATCCATTTTGTCATTTGTGGCAGTGGATCACCCTAAAATTTTATCGTTTGGGAAAGGGTTAAGACCTGCAGTTACGAGGTTTTGGAAGAAAATCAGCGATATATTTTGTGATATATTAGGAGAGATAATGTCTATTATTGCCTCGATGGCTGCAGAGGGTCCCCAAAGAATTACAACTTAGCAATATTACACCATAATTGACGCTGCGAAATCATGAGTAATTCGAAAGCACTACCGATCCGATCAAAAATGTCTGTAACTTTTCCCGAAACAATCCCAGAATTTGCATGCCGGGAAAACGTGGCTTATGAAGGCATTAATCATGTCCGAACTTTTCATATTTCGAAAGAAATGTATGAATAAATATAATTATGTACCAATGCCTAAAGACATGCCTCGGCTGTAACAAAACATTAAACAACTATTTCATGATACTAACGCAGAAATTGTGCGAATGAGTATTAACATTAATGAACATCCCCAATATCTTGTATATTGTATCATGCAGAGCTACAGATAAGTGACTTTTCAAAATGCAACATTCTATTAATTATTAATCAAACCCTAAGTTGTGCATCGGATGATTAAGAGGGGGGGGGGGGTCGAGGGGGGATTTCCGGAACCCCTGGCATTGGCCGAAAATTAAGTTTTGACTATATAAATTTAGCTTAATGTTACATATTTACTACATTTTAAGCCATAATTTGGGCTTGGACACCCCCCCCCACACACCCCCACCCCCACCCCCGCCTGGAAAAAAATATTTGGCTTGGACCCCCCTGGAAAAAATTTCTGGATCCGCCTTTGTCGAGACGATTCAAATGAGCACCAACAACATAGGGTTTGGATTTCAAATAACAAATATTCTTTAAAATGTTTTCACTCCCTCTTATCTGTTGCTCTGGTTGTATGAACTGTCTGCTTTGACGCATCACTTTATCCATATTTGGCAAATTAGTACGCAGGACATATATCGCTAAATTTCTGTCGGCAAAACATAGCAAGCGGAAAATTGCAATGGAAACTACATGTAATTGCATATCAAGGTAACTTGTCGTCTCAATTTTATTTAAGGTAAACCTGTGTAATGGGCTATGTGACCAGTTATGGAACGAAATATGTATGATGCAAATAGATGATTTCAAGAGAAGAAATTTTCATTGCTCTCAAATTTTGAATTTTTGACTTTTGACGGACGATATTGCATATTACGGTACTTTGAAAATGCTCTGACTTACGGACGTCACGGAATAAGTCGAAATAAAACGCTTATACAGGAAGAGCATTACACAGGTTTTACCTTAATAAAATAATTAGTTTTGAATAAGGGTATTTAATTATATTATTAATCAGGTTTTTTCGAGAAAATTTACTTCGCGTCTGACGTCCTAACCGCTATTACGTACAAAGTAGTCCGTGGTTAACATTTCCCAGAATGTCCGAACTAGATATGTTTGTATATTTGGATGCTACCTGGCTCTAGATAATGTAGAGACCACTTGGTATCTTTATACACAGATGCAACAAGGAATTTGAAATTGCGAATTTGATATGAATGTATCATCTCTTAAAATGGATGGAAAATGTAATAAATGGGCCAATTACGAAATCAATTACCCGTATTTGAGATATCAATTACGA
The DNA here is from genome assembly GCA_963680895.1 of Fragum sueziense. Lineage (NCBI taxonomy): Eukaryota > Metazoa > Mollusca > Bivalvia > Cardiida > Cardiidae > Fragum > Fragum sueziense. Next base: position 33,381,718 of record OY804603.1, read on the forward strand.
CAAAACCATCGTTATGAAATTGATCAAAATTTATCGTTGCCCAAACAAGACCCTTACGTCCCTAATACGTGTATAGCTTAGGACAGCATTGAGACAAAAGAAAAAATGCTGGTAACCAGCATTTTCTTCTTTTGTCTCAATATTTTCAATAGTTTCCGATCTACATTGAACAACGATTCTATGCTTGTCATCATCAGCTTTGTCGCCTGCAGTAGCTTTCAAATTGGAATAGTCTAAAACATCGTTTAGGAAAGGGTTAATTAGGTCAACGATGGGATCAATGAATGATCAATTTTATCTTTTGTTTAAACATGTCATAAAACAGTTCGGTCCAGATCTGATTTCCGGTTATCAACCCTTTCAAACTAAGACCTGGTTTTGACGTCCCAAAGAGAAAACGTTTGGAAAAAATTAAGACAAATGAAGAAAATGCTGGTGGTCTACCTAGCTTGCCGTCTGCAGAAGCTTTTCAATTGGAGTACTTTCAAATCGTATCGGGTGACGGGTACATCAGCACTACTTTATCTTTCAAACATACTGGTGGTAAACTCGGCCAAAGCGAGGGACGTTTTTCGCTACAACAAGGTACAGATATTTTGCGTTTAAAAGTGAGTTTAAAGATCTGATTGGATAGTATTTCTAATAACAATGAATTTGTTCTAAAAATAGACCGGGTGTACCGATATGTATTGACAAACCGTCTGTGTTGCTATAAAATCTCGTAACTACGGCTTTATCGAAGCCGTAGTTACGATATTTTATAACAACACCGACGGAATACTATGATCGCGAAAAAACGTGCCACGCTTTGGCCGAGTTCACCACCAGTGAAACAGAACAGTCTGAAACAATGGTAAATGCACCGACACAACGAAAGTGTTTGTGAAACACCAATGCCCCGTGATGGTAGATGGTTCCTTTTTGTTTCGGAAACTTTACTTTTGTATTTGACCATGACCTTGACCTGCAAACTTGGTGTGAATGATTTTTTTTAAATGACCTATTACATATCCGAAATATGATCTTCCTACATGTATAACATACGATACTATTGATTTGTCAGTTGTTTTACAGTTTAAACATGCAAAAAAAATAGTTCGGGTCAAGCCCATATTTCCGGTTCCAATCGAAGTACTCGGATATCATTGTTTGTTCACCATTCTTTAACACGATGTCAAATATACACCCACGCTAAATGCCTTTGTCGCCTAGGAAGAATGCACTAATATTAGAATGGATGTTAATAGCGGTTCGTAACTGAGGAAACTCCACACGGGAAATGCTTCCGGGTAGTAGTATACAAACATACACTGAACAGATCTTCTAAACCGCCACAGCATATAACTTTGTATAGCTCCAATAATATTTTAGATAGGGGCTTGAAATTTTCAAATAAAAAAGATTAACCATTCCCACAGAAGATGTCAAAATTTCATTCAGGCGCTTTGACAATAACATGACTTAATTGCAAATTGAAAAGGGTCACTGTCATGTCTACATTTTCACATCAGAAAGGTAAACTGTAAGCATGGGATGTGACATCACTCTGCGTCAATAACTCTGCTTGACAACGAGCCCTCATTCAATTGTAGCTACCCAGGAAGTTCTAAGGTGTCATTCTAGACGTTTTTGTAAGCATGGGTAAGTCTGCCACACTTCCGGTTGCCTGGTATGTCTGCCAAATCTTTTTGTAATGTCTTGTGATTACTTTGGAGCATTTCTCCGATTTGATTTCATCTGTGCATTAAATCTGGGTGATATTTGTTGACTGTAAACAAACATGTCGGTCAGTCTTCACTTTTGAATGCTTTGATTCTGTTCTACGGAATACATTACGTGCTTTTAAAAAGAACAAAAAATCCAGTTTGTAAACATAACTTTGTATCCTCTCCAGTAGCTTACATACGTCAAGGATGCATTAATGATATGAATAACTGATTCATAAGTCATGTCTTTCGTCACGAAATGTGCATGTGGAATAATAATAATTTGGATGGTAGACTGTACGGGCCATGATCTGAGGTGCACTTTGAAATGGTTTTTGGGGGCCATATAACTCGATATAAAGACGCAATAGAAAAACAACCGATATATTTAACAACAATATCGACATATCTTCACTTTTGAGTGTTTTATGGCGTTCTACGGAATATAATACGTGCTAAAAACACTGAATTGGAGTTTGTAAACATAACTTTAAATCCTCTCTTTTTACACACACACGTCAAACATCCATTACTGACATGCAAAAATATGTGCAAGAGACAAGTCATCTCTCAGAAAATGTACATGTGAACTATTAATGTTTTGTATGGTGGAATCTAAGGGCCATGCTCTGTGGTGCACTTTGAGACGGTTTGAGTTCCAAAAAATCGCAAAATAGAAGGCAATCGAAAAACAGTTAATGCATTTAGCAGTATCATGATCAACCTTTTGAAACATGCACACATCACTTAAGAGGGCACAGGCCTTATTCATATTGACGTCGCTTTCGATAAGCCCAAAAGTCCGACCCATATCACTTAAGGACATCTGGCCCATTGAGTTGACATTTCTTTGCAAAATCGGCATGTCGGATCAATATGAACTTATGCTTGAGTAATGTCGTGCAATTTAACTCATCACATCGTGCACCACGTGCAAAAACCGGTTTTATATAAAAGACTCTATGTACACACAATAAGTTGTTGTTTTAATTTTGACTTTATGGCGTCAAATCGATAGCTAGTGATCACAAAATCTAATGTGCAAAGTATTGTTTCAAACGAGAATTTCGTTTTTCATTTATACAAAAAAATATGTTCTGAAAAGTGGCGGTTTAGAAGATCTGTTCAGTGTAGTTCCGTCAAAAATGGATTCGCTCCTCTTGTTGCATTGATTCTGTGTCTGTAGAATAGACATATGTATGAAATGTGGTTCTGCATACAGGCAGACCATCAGTGTACTGCTAGGATGTGTTTTAATGAATAAGTTTCTTGCACAGTCGTAACCTTTCATTGGGGTGTGTCACATGCTGATCCCGAAAGAGATGGCAAATTGCAAGGGTGGTTGTGTTCACGGAAGCGTGATTGAACCTGGTGGTTCTATTGAGCATTGAAACCACTTTCTGTGTAGTAAATTAAGGACTAAGGAATGATCTATCAGGCATACTAAGTAATAGGTACCACATAGATTTATGAGAGAAGCTAGAAGCTGCCAACTGGGCCAAGTTTGCTATATATCTAATAGGCCCGTTTGGTTAAGGAGTCGACCAACTTGTGTTGCGTATATTCGATAATAATCCTAACTAAAATTCTGATCAGTAATCAATGACGTATTCGATTTTTTCATGCAATGGCGTATGGCGAAAAAACGTCGTGTAATTTGTGTTACTATATTTTTGAACAAGATTGAATGAATTAAAAGCAATAAAATAGATAGAGCATACACATGTTCAATATATTCGCCGCTCTGCTTCCAAACCTTAGTATAGTACACCAACATTAATCTGGGACAAATACGATCAACTGTTGTCTTAAGACGCACAACCAATCTGAATGAATCCAGATAACATAATTTCATAATGTTACATCTGAAGATCGCGCATTAGGGGTCATCTTCTGTGACCTGGGAATTTCCATTTTTTTTCTATTTTTACACCAACCAATCAAAACGCTCGTTGCAAACGCAGGCCTGTTGTCCCTGACAACAACACCAAAATGGCTGCGGTCGATGGACACGCGCTTGACACCGAGCAAAGAGCAAAGTCCGTTAGTTTTGAGAGCAAAGATATGGCAATTATTAATGAAGTGGATAGGTTTCGGTATATTTTTGGCACTGTACTTAGTGGCAGTTTTGTGCGATCACTGAGCTAACCCGAAGTAGAGCGGTGTGGAATTTTGAACATGAATAAACTATATATTGGCAATTGGTATTCAATTGCTGTAGTAGTCAGATTAGCTCAATTGGTAGAGCTGCCGACTTGAAGACCGTAGATTTGAGGATCGAACCTCGCGCCGACTTCATCTTTTTGTCCACCTATTTTTTATCATCTTTATTACATTTTTCCATACCAAATTATTCTAGAAATTGCAAAAAACGAAATAAAAATACAATTTTATATCTGTGATTTCTAGAAACTTTTAGATTGAAAAAATATATAATACATAGATCTAGTAGGAAAAAAATATGAAGCCAAGGTGGGAGTCGATCTCTGGTCACCAGGCTCATGGGTCGGACGCTCTACCGACTGAGCTAATTAGAGTCTATATTACAAATAGTCAATTTGCCAATATATAGTTTATCGTGGATAGGTAGTCAAAACCTCGTAACTACAGCTTGAAAAAGCTGGATTTACGAGGTTTTGACTCCCCACCGACGTTATACGTTTATAAGTTAACATCGCTTTGTTTCGGGTTGGCGTGATGATCGTGTTGAACTGTTGCTGCCACACAGACGACTATCTGCTTCATAAATGCCATGTCTTTGCTCTCAAAATTAACGGACTTTGGTCTTTGTCTTTGTAGTGAAATCACCACACTGGAGGCGTCCATGGCAACTAGTTATCGTTAGAAACGGAAGTGTAGTGTGCACGGTAGTGCGCATGCCCGTGCGCATGCGAAAAATCTTTCAGCTTTTCCAAAGTAAAATCTGATTGGTCCAAAGAAAGGTCACAGAAGATGACCCTCAACGGGTCGTCGTTAGATCCTACTGAAAGATAGGATCTATATTTCAATTAGATTGACGCACAACTAACGGACTACGAAGACAATGTTAAGCTGTTCCGGGTTAATTTTGATGGATGGAGTATAACTATAGCTGTAGGGGTGACCCTGGCCAACACTGTACTTCCGGGTCGTTTAATTTAGGTCTAAGGGAAGTAAATAGTTTTACATAGGCGACCATTATAACGTTTTGGCTTATAGCTCAGTCCATGAGTTTGCAGCAATGATCCGACCTACCTTAAATTCTAGAACATCCATTTATATACCCAAAAAATGAATTTTGGTATGGCATGAATCCTTTTTTCTACGACCTTTGACCCCATTTTTGAGATCACGCTCACTACGGGGCTAGTCTCAGAAGCATTTCAGAGTGTAATACCCATCTTTTAAAATGGCCCAGAAATTGTCAAAATGATTCAAAATCATTGATTTTTTGCTATTAACTTGGAAATAGAATATAATCAGTCACAAATGAATAAATCGTGTTCAATTCCAGTAAAAAATAGTGTCCAATCACAGGTCACCTTGATCGTAATAATTCACCGGACCTTCCCTATAGTTTTGTCACGTGTAACGACAAACATATTTACTCCCTTAGACCTAACAATAGAAAGTAGAAGTTCTAGAAATTCTTACCCCTGTATGGAGAGGGCTGTTGGAAGTGTTGAACAGTAGATTGACTGCTACTTTCTTTGATATTGTAGTATTACTGCACCTGCTATTTTGTTATATAAAAAGTATATTTGTTGTCTCATTTGCAGGACTACTCTGTGCAGATGGTTTCTAAAAGTGTGGAGGTGGTCTGTTGGAAAAGAGATTATCTGAAGTGAAAACAAACGGTTGTCGTATTCTGCGTTGGATATCCAATAAATTCGCTTATCGTGTTATATTCAAATTACGTTTAAAAGTGCAGAGGTAGAACTTTCAACCAATTTAAGCCTTTTAAAAATGCCTGTGAGCATTGTTAAAAGTCCTGTGATATTGGAAAGTTGACTGTTTTACACAGAATAAAGAAGGGACACATTACACCGGTGTGACCCCTGAATTAGGTTTTTGAAAAGAGACGAGTTGCTTGCTCTAAAAAGGCAGTTTTTTTCCTTCGTTAAAAGAGATCTATAAAAGGCTACTTCCCGGTCGGAAAAAATGCTCGTATTTTCCCAGTGGTGCCAGAAAAATTTCCAAAACTAGTGATTAAATTTGCATTTTAGCATCAGTTTCTTCTATACATTTCATTTTGTATAACTTGCTGTTACTTTTCTAACTGACATGACCTTCGAATATTTATTCATTAACAAAGCACAGAAAATTATGCATAAATTGTCCTTAATTCTTAAAGTGACATTTCACATATATTTTTTAGTAAATTTTACTTTTATTTTATTGAAAGAGCATACTTTATTATAAAATTTAAGAAAATTGTGAGCCAAAATATTGCGCCGTTTAGATCTATGAGAAAAATATATTTTGTGCTTAAATTTAACAAGTTGTTGCGGACAACAGTTCCAATTTAAATGGAATTTGTCAATTCTGTCTCAACTTTAAAGTAGTATTTCTAGCTTATAAACAACTACTGCAAAAAACTGATAGCATCTATACACATTAGAATAAGAATAGATAGGTATCTTTCCATTAAAGGAGACGGTGCTATGCTGTCGAAAATGCAAATGTCACAAAAATTACAAACCAGAAATAACGTATGAATTTACCAACCTGAAGGGGTAGATCATTTATGTCCAGCCATAGGAGGCATCGAGCTCTATCATGTATACAAATCCGAGTCAATGACTAACGTGCAATTACGTCAGAGGTAGGCCTACGTCATTTGTGCTCAGTGAAATTCAACACACCGTACAACCGGCTGTGTCGAAGAAAGATGAGAGTCAGCGAAGGCAGATTCGGCATCTAATGTCAGGTGCACGACAGGTCAAATTGATTTAATTTTATAAATAAACTAAAGGATCTATGGTATTCTGTAGTTGATGAATACGCGTGTAAGTGTTCATCGCTTCTGCAAAATAAACCTTTCTGCGCAGCTGGTTGTACGGTGTGTTCAATGGAAATACAGGGGGGGGGGGGGGGGGGGGGTTCGTTAACCTTGACCTTGTCTCGTTCTGAACTAAAAAATAGAATCTGTAAACGCGCTTGTGAAGGATTGATCTATAGCAAAGGAAAAATGGTTATTCTCCGTGGTAGAGATTTTTATACTTTGCAAATTGTTTTTCCATGTAGAAATATGAGTTCCCGAATAAAAAATGCATAAAAAATCTAGCATGAGCCCCCTTTAAGTTTGAGTTTGAGTTTATCGGGGTTTTACGCCGTTTTCAACTACCAGGGTCATATCGCGGCGGCTGGAGCACCTACACATGGATTCCTGTTGTTTCTCAAACCAGTACTACCACAACACCCTTACCGAGCCTCCAGCTGCTCGCCCACTTAGGTTAACGATTTCAAACCCATTGGTGGGTGACAATTTTGTCAGAAAGGGTATTAGCCGCGGCCGGGTATCGAACTCGGGACCTCTCGAATGAGGGTCAGATGCGCTACCAACTGCGCTAAGGCCGCGGCCTGAGCCCCCTTTAAGACATACTTTAAAAAGTGAAATTGGAATGTTAGGGTAAGGTGGGGCAAAACGCCCCCCAAATTGTTTTTGGTCATTATTTTCCAAACGAATGGCGATATAGATGTATTTTTTGCAGTGTTACAAAGCGTAGAGTCATCTGAACATTATGACGCGTGATTTTGGCTGTGCGAATTGAAATATGCATTTTATAGGCAAAAATAATATTTTTTCAAAAGGGGCGTTTTGCCCCACACCTGGGGCAAAACGCCCCTCTTGGTGGGGTAAAACGCCCCGCATGAGCGTTTGTCCCATGCTTCAAATTTATTCATTTTAAGTTGACTGAAAATAGCTCTTATGCTTGAAATCAATATCTATCGTGTGTTCTTCGTGGTCAATGTTTAATTTTCCGGTCGAGTACGTGGGATAACAAAGATTTCGCCCATGTAACTTTTGATCCAGTGACTAACACTCTTTTGATGTTATTCGCTTAATAAACAAAAATAATGAAAACACATAGAAAGTAGAAGGCATGCAAATGTGTATCAAGGTTAAAAGATTTAATGGAATACCTATAATAGAGATTTACAAGACGTCGGCATTTCTCGGGCGTTGCCGTAATCATTCGGCGACAGATTTTCCCCTTCGTAACGTTTCCGTATAGATCGGAAACCGCCGAATGGTCTACGATCACGTCCGGAAAATTCCGAACCAGGGGGCGTTTTGCCCCACGAGACTGGGGGCGTTTTACCCCAAAGTGACCATTTCACCATTTATCAAAATATTCCAAATACACCAAATATTTTACAAATTGTTTCTTTTTCAATAAAACCACCATGTAATGTGCTATAAATTATATGTATTGCATGTCAGATAAAATATGTCCGTGCCAGATGTAACTCGAAATAAATGGCAGCAGGAAATAATAAGAAATGGCCCGAAAATGATTTTTGCAAAATATTTTCTTATTGACTAACGTTAGAGCTAAAAATTTTCTGTCAGATAATCTACACATTTTTTACAATCATATTAACGTTATAAGTTAGTTATAAATATTGGCATTTCCTAGAAATCGATGGGGGGCGTTTTACCCCGAGGGGCGTTTTGCCCCACCTTACCCTACGTCCCTTTGATCTATTACTAAACTGTGTCCGCAAATTGTTCATCAGCTCAAGCTAAGTTTTCCAAAAATTAACGTACTAAAGCTTCTTCTAAAATATTGAAAAACGGCCCTGGTAAGAAAAAAGACTTTCTGTGGTGCAACCCACTGGAATGGGAAACCAAACGAAATTGTTTCATGGTGAGTAATCCAATAATGGATGCGTGCATGTGACATGCAATTTTGTGGTTATCTCTAAATTTGGGGAATTTTTCATGTTTGATGCAGATGAAAACAAAACATGACCAAAAATTTACGCCATTTGAGACAACCATAGCGCCTGGTGTTAGGGCTGAAACGAGTACAAAATTGGTACCCATGTACTCGGCTGGCTATCCGCGGTTACCTTTGAAATTATACAACAACCCATCCGACTGGCCGAGACATACGTCTCGTCCAATCAGATGTTTTGTAATGTAATTTAGATTTAGGCAATCAATAAAGGAATGTTGGCGAGCTCGAATCTGATCAATATGGGGTCGTTTTCTTCAACCATTTCTTATTTGAGTTCCTAAATCTGAATTATATTAAAAGTCGTTAGATTGGACGAGGCGAAAGTCTCGGCCAATCCGTTTGATTGTCATACAATTTCAAAGTTATACAGCGATTTAGACTGGTTGATAAATACCGCCCCATGCCTACTATTCTCCGATAATTATAAAAGGTAATAGAAGCTAAAAGTAGCTAAAGAGCAAACACGTTTTTCATGGCTCATCGAAATTAATGTAATTTTTCGTCATGATTAAACTAAATTTTTGCCACTTTTTGCCAAAGAGGACGTTAAACCCGATACAACCAACCTTTAAATGCATTTGAATCTAACAAGATTTCGCCCATGTAACTTTTGATCCAGTGACTAACACTCTTTTGATGTTATTCGCTTAATAAACAAAAATAATGAAAACACATAGAAAGTAGAAGGCATGCAAATGTGTATCAAGGTTAAAAGATTTAATGGAATACCTATAATAGAGATTTACAAGACGTCGGCATTTCTCGGGCGTTGCCGTAATCATTCGGCGACAGATTTTCCCCTTCGTAACGTTTCCGTATAGATCGGAAACCGCCGAATGGTCTACGATCACGTCCGGAAAATTCCGAACCAGGGGGCGTTTTGCCCCACGAGACTGGGGGCGTTTTACCCCAAAGTGACCATTTCACCATTTATCAAAATATTCCAAATACACCAAATATTTTACAAATTGTTTCTTTTTCAATAAAACCACCATGTAATGTGCTATAAATTATATGTATTGCATGTCAGATAAAATATGTCCGTGCCAGATGTAACTCGAAATAAATGGCAGCAGGAAATAATAAGAAATGGCCCGAAAATGATTTTTGCAAAATATTTTCTTATTGACTAACGTTAGAGCTAAAAATTTTCTGTCAGATAATCTACACATTTTTTACAATCATATTAACGTTATAAGTTAGTTATAAATATTGGCATTTCCTAGAAATCGATGGGGGGCGTTTTACCCCGAGGGGCGTTTTGCCCCACCTTACCCTACGTCCCTTTGATCTATTACTAAACTGTGTCCGCAAATTGTTCATCAGCTCAAGCTAAGTTTTCCAAAAATTAACGTACTAAAGCTTCTTCTAAAATATTGAAAAACGGCCCTGGTAAGAAAAAAGACTTTCTGTGGTGCAACCCACTGGAATGGGAAACCAAACGAAATTGTTTCATGGTGAGTAATCCAATAATGGATGCGTGCATGTGACATGCAATTTTGTGGTTATCTCTAAATTTGGGGAATTTTTCATGTTTGATGCAGATGAAAACAAAACATGACCAAAAATTTACGCCATTTGAGACAACCATAGCGCCTGGTGTTAGGGCTGAAACGAGTACAAAATTGGTACCCATGTACTCGGCTGGCTATCCGCGGTTACCTTTGAAATTATACAACAACCCATCCGACTGGCCGAGACATACGTCTCGTCCAATCAGATGTTTTGTAATGTAATTTAGATTTAGGCAATCAATAAAGGAATGTTGGCGAGCTCGAATCTGATCAATATGGGGTCGTTTTCTTCAACCATTTCTTATTTGAGTTCCTAAATCTGAATTATATTAAAAGTCGTTAGATTGGACGAGGCGAAAGTCTCGGCCAATCCGTTTGATTGTCATACAATTTCAAAGTTATACAGCGATTTAGACTGGTTGATAAATACCGCCCCATGCCTACTATTCTCCGATAATTATAAAAGGTAATAGAAGCTAAAAGTAGCTAAAGAGCAAACACGTTTTTCATGGCTCATCGAAATTAATGTAATTTTTCGTCATGATTAAACTAAATTTTTGCCACTTTTTGCCAAAGAGGACGTTAAACCCGATACAACCAACCTTTAAATGCATTTGAATCTAACAAATTCCCCAGTGTTTCCTGCAGAGTTCGATAACATTAAATTCTGCAGTTTCGTTATCTTGACTGATTAACAATGATTAAGCTGCAAAATTGCATGTACTGAACAAGAGTCAATGTCCTATGAAAAGATCGAAAACGGGAATTTTGAAAATTCTTAAATCTAGTAATCAACTTTGTCCGACAAATACCTTTGATGGATCAACAGAATAGGAAACGTATCATTAAATCAGTCGTGACTTAATTTCGGACAAACAATATTATTTTGTCGTGTAACTCTAACAGAGCATCCATAGCTTTTAGCAAGAGATACTCTGCCGGGTCATTTATCGTGAGCTATACGGGGTGTTTTAACAGCACCAACACCAACCATTTATCAATATATAATTGTAAAACTTGTCTATTTTTAGCACAAAATTCATTGCTCTCTAGCGCCGTGCAAAATAAATTTGCAGTCATATTGCGACGGTTTTATTACTAAAGATTTTTCCTGTCATGCTTTCCGTTGACTTTTTTGTTAATGTTGTTGTTGCTGCTGCTGTTGGTGGTGTTTTTTTTTTTTTTTTTTTTTTTTTTGTTTTTTTTTTTTTTGTTGTTTTTTTTTTTTTGTTTTTGTTTTTTTTTTTTTTTTTTTTTTTGTCTTTTTTTTTTCATATAAGTGCTTATACTGAGTTCCTTGAATAAGTGAACTGTATGTTCACACCACATCCATTAACGGTCATTTAGACCGTAGTCGAGAGGTAGGGCGTCGGCCTTAAGACTAAAAGGTTCGGAATTCGCTTCCCGGTAGCGGGGTTGTTCTTGGCTTCTCATTGGCCCACACATTTGGCGCGAGTACCGGTGGATTTCCAGGAAGCTCATTCGAGAGGGATTAAAATAAGTTGAAGAAACTTGCTTCCCAATCGATGTAAAAAATGCCTTCATAGAAGAAGAAGACAAAAATTAATCATTCTGAAATTTTATTCAAACACTATATAATAGGCTTTGCAAATATTGTTATGAAATGCGTGTGTACGTAGAAATAAAACGAAAGTGCACGCTTATTCACAGAACAGTGTATAGTTATACACTGAGAATACTTCGGAAATATGGCGAGTTTAGCGATTAGCATTGTCTCCGTTTCTCTAAATGTTTGTTTGCATGTTTCCATTAATTTCGCATATAACAATTTAGCCTTAATTTAATTATCTGGGCAAGGTTTACTTTTTCCTTTTATTAAGAAACACGTGCAAAGCTAACCATCGAACTTAAGGGGGAATGCTCCAGTTTCCCAAATTTTTTCCCAATAATAGAATTTATTTATATTTTGTATGTTGAAATTACATGTTATTGCCAATTGAAAAATGAAATAAAAATGGATGGTCAGCGATCTTGTTTGAATTTTACAGGCATTCGTATCACATACCCCTACATCGAAAAAATGCACAATTTCTTGCACCTGTCCAAGGTCACTAAAATGCTAATAAAATGCTGTATAATCATCTTTTAGTCCCGAAAACGGATTTAAAGTAACGTCTTACATTTAATAAGAACAGAAAACCCAAAATATGTACCATTATAAACGCGTGTATGTATAAAACAGCATGCTCACGTGTTCGGTTAGATCAACGAAGCTGGAGTATTTTATGTCAAAATTTGCATATTTTTGGACTGTCTTGCTCTAAATAATCGATTTCCAACTTGAGGAAATCAGTTTTGCATAATAAATACACTTTTACCGTCGTAAATGATAAATTGTAATGATGTGTTATATTATTGAAAATATGGTAGCGAAACATATTGGTACGAAACGTTTAATTTACTACAGTAATGACCGAGTGTTCCGAAAAACTTGAGCATTCCCCCTTAATCTCGTTTTGCAACACCACAGCGCTGTAAACAGGTATTAATGACCAAAAGGGAATGTTTAATTAAGGTCACTATTTTAAGCCGGTATTATTCCGAGAAAAGCAACGCCTTAACCCTTCCTCTAACAAGTCAATGTTTCGATGCATCTACTATCTAACTACAAAGGCTTTTGAAAACATTGAGACAAAAGAAGAAAATGCTGAACATATTTTCAGTAATAAACTAAATACAGATCCTGCAATATCTTAAAAATTCATTTTGACGTCTGCAGCAGCTTTCAATTTGGAAATATCTTTTTTTATCGTTTGGTAAAGGGTTAATCGTGATGTTATTTCACGGGTACAATTAGACACGTGATATAACGGCTAATTCAGGTTACATAAAATATGGATAAGTCTGGTCTAATTAGATAAAAATCCGCTGAAACTGCAGAACTATAAATAGAAATGAACCATCATCTGGAAATTGGGAATTTAGGGTAGAATTCCCGTAATGTGGCCATTTTGAGATTAAAAAAACATCGGATTTATCGAGCGGTGTCGTTACGTATTCGAACCTGCATGTATTAGGGCGCGGTCGTAAACATTCGGCGATGGAACGTTCCTCCACCGAATGTTTTTGGCGTCGCCCGAATAATTCCGACGTCGAATGAATCTCATTACGACCCATCATTAAAAACACCACTTTCTAGCTATACGAAATGCATTAAATTACACACACTTGTAAATCCACTTAACATAAGTTGATTCGCCGTGTCGGATTTCAAGATTATGCCTCAAGAAGAAAATAATTCACAATAATTATGCCTCAAGAAGAAAATAATTCACAATAATTATGTTAGTCTATATTCATATGCAAGGGAGGTGATTTTAAACATTTTCGACAAATATTTCTATAAGTATGCATTAGTTCAAAATTCTAAACCTTTCAAAATGCTTATGTTTGTATTTAGAATGGAAATGTATCACAGTTTAGGAATTACGGGCACTTTTCAAATTTCGCATCTGGCTCCTTTTAAGATATTTAAACCAATATGGATCGCGTGATTTGGTTGACAATCTTCCGATCCAGACTATAGATCAATAGCAGATCTAGCGGGGTAGGGGGTTCGGACCCCCTGGCATTAGCCGAAATTAAAATGTTGGGCTCAAAAACCTTACATGACCTTTTACCAGATTCCGGTGTAATCTTTCACTGACATTAGAGTATTCTATAAATGGAAACAGACAGAAACATAAACATGCAATAGGTAATTTGGATGAAGATGAATTTACTACCAAACGGCATTATTCTAGACTGGTCAACATTCAAAGATGTTGCAAACGCAAATTTCAAGTGAATGAAATGTTATTTATTTATCTACTTATTCATTTATTTATATTTTTATCTTTTTGGATAGACACCATTATGGGAATTGAAGAAATTTCGTGTCACAAGCAATGTTTTCTTTTTCCACATTTTTTTCCAAAACATTTATTCTGTAGAGCGTCAAAAAGCGTCTATATGTGGGAATGGTTTTACCATTTTTCAATCAAGCCCATGGCTTGCCGACCATGTTCAGATTGTTTGTTCAGAAAACTTCTGATGGATAAGAAATTATGCTTCTTTCTGGCATATTCTTTTTTTCCTCTAAGTACTTCTAGCTGCTGCTGCAAACTAGTTTGTAAACTTTCCGTTAAATATAGGCCTATCAGTAGACTTTCGTTTTCTTCAACAGCTGTCATTTAGGACCGGTCTGGAAATGTGTTTCATTCAGAAAAGTTTTATCTTTAAATGGCACGACATAATTCTATAAATGGATAACAGAAAGAAATGAAAAACCATCAATAAGTAACTTGATGAGGGATAAGCTATGTTCTATCAGACATTTTCATCGATCCCGACAACAGAAAATGGCAGTAAGTAGTTCTTTGCGTGAGATATATCCACTCGTAATTAATACACCTACTGGCAAACGTAATAATTACCTAGTCGTGATCAATACTCTTTTGATGTTTGTATCCCCAGGTCTAAAAGGCCATCACTGTTGATACCAAGTATAAATGTATGTCAAATGTTAGAATGACACTAAGAAATGGTCGCTTTTCTTCAAAAACCTTGCTAATAAAGCTTGCCTAAATCGGAACTTGCGAGTGTGTGTGTGGTTTTTTTTTTTTTTTTTTTTTTTTTTTTTTTGATTAAAGTTCTAGATCTTCAAAGGAGAGAAACAGTTAGTGACTGTAATAATCTGTAATGGGGTTTTATAAGTCATTTCAGTTATCAAGCTTCGTTAAAGTTATATAGTAAATGAAAATTACATTTATTTATTATACTATTGACACACTGAAAACGAAATTTGGTAGAAAATTGAAAGTACGAGACAGTATTTAGATCTAATAATCAATGATTTTCTAGAAAAAAAAGATCACGAAACAGTCACACGTGGATTGTATTTCATATGTAACAATAAAGTATTTGAGTATCGAAGTCTATATTATTGGGTGGCCATTTTAAACTATACTTAGAATTATTGCCTATCAACATCATAATCATAATTCGAGTTCTTCAAAATATTCAAGATGGTGGCCATTTTGGACGCCATCTTAAATATTTTGAAGAACTCGAATTATGATTTTGGATGGCGTCTAAAATTGCCACCAAAATGTTTCTGCTCATTTAAGAATAGCAAAAGTTTCAGATAAGAATTCCAGTTGGTAGTACAACACCATAGTCTATCAGGATTTCAAAATATACATCATGGTGTCAAAGATAGCAACATCCAGGTTTATAAAACATTTCTAACTCCCATCTCTACTTTTGCTTTAATATGAGGATAGAAGACATCATGAAATGTTTGTGTGTATAATTATATAATTTGTTCATTTTTAGCTCACCTGAGCACAAAGTGCTCCAGGTGAGGTATTGTGATCGGTCTGTTGTCCAGCGTCCGTCTGTCTGTACGTCCGTCCGTTCACAATTATATCTTCTCCTCCTAAAGTACTGGGCAGAATTGGATGAAATTTCACAGATATGATCCTAGGGTCATTTTTTTTTCAAACTACTTTCAACGATTTGGATCGGGGTCAGAATGGGGTAAAAAAGTAGGTCACTGTGTCAAATTTTATTTTTGCTCTAGGAGTCACAGTATTGGCTCAATTTTTGTGAAAATTGGTCAGAATCTTTGTCTATGTGATATTTAGGTCGTGATAAAAAGTAGGTTATGTCAGGCCAAAAACTAGGTCACTATGTCAAATGATTTGAAATCCTTCTTTTTGCTCTTAAAGTGCCAAATTTGGCTCAAAATATTTTGAAAATTGCCTAGATTGTCTTTCTTGTAGATACTAGGTCTGGTTAAAAGTTGTGTCATGTTAGGTTAAAAACTAGGTCACTGGGTCAAATGTAATAAAATCCTTTATGCTCTTAAAGTGTCCATTTTGGCTAAATTATCATAAAAATTGCCCAGAATGTCATTTTCAACGACTTCAATGTCATGTAAAAAGTTGGTCTTGCAAGGTCAAAAACTAGGTCACAAGGTCAAATGTCAAAAATCCCTCTCTTTAGTAAAAAATGCCAATTTTGGCTCGAATCTCGTTTGAATAGCTCAGAGGTTTTTTCCTGTGGGTACTTAGGTCCAGTAAAAATTGGGTCAAGTCAGGTAAAAAAACAAACTAGGTTGCGAGGTCAAATGTTATAAAATCATTCCCTTTGCCCTAGAATTTCCAATTTTGGCTCAATTATTGTGAAAATTTGTTCAGAATGTTTAACTTCATGATAATCTTGGTGTCTTAAAATTGAGCCATACTATTCCAAAGAGCTAGGTAACTTGGTCATTTTTTATGCGCTCAATTATAGTGAAATTTGTACAAAATGGTTATTTTGATGGTCTAGTTCATTCTGCATGTAGTTTGTCTACAATTTCTCTCAGGTGAGCAATCAAGGGTCATGTTGGCCCTCTTTTTATTCTAAATCTCTCTTTACTCCAAGATATCGAAGTTTTTATGACGGCATAATTATTATATAATATATTATAAATTAAAAAGATAATCAAAACTTTAGATTTTTTTTTCAAGAATTATCTCATAGTTACGCTGAGTTCATGGCCACACTAACATTTCATACGCAACATCGTTTGGATACCGCAGGCGATAAAATCGGGTGATTAATTCTGTAATAGCATTTCTATCTATCAGATTAATATTCTTTTCTTCCCTTTTATGGAAATCATGATTCTTTATGATAGGCATAAAGAATTGCAATCACTTTTGCTGTAACACAACACCTTCTTAGATTGTTTATCAAAGTTTTATTGCTACAAGATATGACAAGAACCAATGTCAATGTCAATGTCAAGTCCACATTCTAATTGTAAACCAATTTCCACATGAAGAGACATTTTGAAGCACAGCGAGAAAAAAGCTTTGTAAAACATTAAAGGAGAAGAATTTGCTCGTGACTCTACTTAGAATTACCAAAATATGTAAAAAGAAATGAAAGAAAGAAAACAAAGGAAAGAAAGTGCAGTTTTATATGGATCATTCTTTTTTGGAGTCGCCTAAACTTTACTTTAAGAATTGTTGCATTTTATTTAACGTATTCTCAGATTGTTTCAACTTTTATTGCTAGAGCTCTTAGGCGCGTTCTTTAGAGCGAGATTTCTTGAGATATCTTGAGATGTTTAGGGTAAAGCGTTCTTTAGAGCAAGATTTTTAAGTCGCTCATTGGGAGGCGCCATTACCCTATACTTCGTGCGGAACCCCTCGGTTAATTCTGTAGAAACAATATAAGAGAGAATATTGGCCGAGTTGCTCCGAATGTTCCATGGTACCGTGGTAATGCTCCATATTTCATACAAATGACATCATCATGACGTCAATTGTAGTGAGCATTTGGAACATTTCGGCAAGAACGCGCCTCTAGTTCCAGTTCTGTCTTGTTTTCTTCGACCGCTTCTCAGTTTGGATCTAACCGAGGTGATCAACCGATTAGCATGCACTTTTTATGAGAATCATGAAAAATCAAACTTAATAAAATTTACTGAAAAAATGTTGGTTTTAACGCCTTCTCAGGACTATATCTCACTGATTTATGACGCAGTTTATTTTTAAGAACATGATAAAGAATTTTGTTTTTGTAACGCCTTCTCAGATTGATATATCAAACTTTTATTGCCAGCAATTTCATTTTCAATGCTATTAAGCCAAAAAATTTAACACAGTTTTTTCTTCTTATACCTTCCAAACCCATATGTAGCATTTCGCCATGTTTTGTAGGTTAATATATACAGTTGTATGTTCATAGGATGATCCGTGTTGAACAAGATGTGTTTGTGAAACACGAATGTGCCACCGAAATGGCCAATTATAAGTTTTCGGACAGACGGACGGACAGACAGACAGACGGATACGAGTAAAACAATATGCTCCCGATGTTTCCATACTGGGCATAAAAACTGTAAATATCTATACTGTATTTTATTACAACATTTCTATTTCAATTTAAATATTACAGTGTTCATTTGACATGTCGCAGCTTTAGATTTTATTGTCATAAATAATGAACTTTAGTTGTTGTTTTTTCCTAAAAATAATTCAGTAATGCTGTCTTACCCACCTATTATATCTGTATTATAATACAGTTTGTTTATGTATGATAGGTTATTTGCAAAAAAAAAGAACATGTTTTGCATAAAGGTCAGTGCCATGTTAAATGAAATCAGCTATAGTAAACACTGGCCAATGGTGGAAGTAAGTTTAGTATTGAAGTAGGAGGTTTTTTTTTTTTTTTTTTTTTTTTTTTTTTTTTTAATGTAAAATGCCCATAAAGTAGCCATTTTGAGATTCATAAAACATCGGATATTTTCAAGCGTCGTCGTTACGTATCCGAACTTATTCGGGCGCGGTCGTAAACATTCGGCGGTGGAAAGTTCCACCGTCGAATGTTTTCCACGTCGCCCGAATAATTCCGACGTCGCGCGGGTATTGTGTCATTACAGTTAGACTACCTTAAAGTGACATTTCACAATTATTTTACATACATTTTACTTTTATTCTATCTGAAAGAGCATGGTTTCTTATGAAGAATCTGAAACTTTCAAGGCAAAATATTGAACCGTTTACAAGAAATATATATTTTTGTGCTAAGATTTAACAAATTGTTGTGGACAACAGTTCAAATTTATATAGAATATGTCATTTCTGTCTAAACTTTGAAGGCGTATTTTTCGCTTACAAATAACAACTTAAAAAAACTGATAGCATTTCTACGCATTAGAATAAACAATCTTTGCATCAAGACGTGCTTTTAAAAAAATAGATAAATGTGAAATGTCACTTTAATGGAACGGTTTTAACGATTCATTTACATTTACATTTACTCAGGTATCAAGAGGGGAATTCGATCAGTGCGCTAAGATCAAGCAGTACCTCCCCCATCATACCCAGCCTTGAAAAGAATCCATAGTCCGCGCTTATATTTTCACCATTGTGCTCTTATCAATCATCATACTGGTAAGCATCAGGGCCGCGTTTTACTAACATATATTTTTTGCAAAAACCTTGTAACAACACATCTGATTGATAGAGAAATAATAACTGTAATTATTCGGCCAATCAGATTTGTTGTTGTTTTAAAAATGTTCGTAAGTTTGTTAGTAAAACGGGCCCCAGAACTTTGTTGTTTAGAAACGAGCCAGCACGTTGCATGCTGTGTGACCAAATTTGTGTGAGCTATATTCGTCGGTAATGGATAAAGCCATTCTCGTCTTGTTTCAAATTAATTTTTAATCAATTAACCATTTCCCAAATGATAACAATTTTAGAGTATTCCAATTTGAAACGCATTGCAAGCCACAAAATAATTGGCGGCAAAAGTACAAACTGTGTTTGCTAAAGTAAAGAAAATATTACAATTGAGAGAAAAGGATAGATGGCTGATTATCAGCAATTTCTTCGATTCTTTTAATCATATAGAATTAATGTTTTCCTTATATATTTCTTGATTAATTCTTTATTCTTGAAATATTCTCAACGCCAGTCCTTTCGCAATATTAATGTATATCGCTGCTTTTCTTCGAAAATCACGTATCTGCAGCTTAAAACGAGCTGCAGATACGAGGTTTTCGTAGAAAAACGACGATATTAAACATTGATGTTGTTTCATTTTATGCTCTCATTGAGTTTTCTTGAATAAAAGAATTTGAATTTAAATTTTGAATTTTTACCAGGAACATCCAAAACCAGGGTTAGTTTGTGAAGGGTTTATACTAGGTGAATGTCCACTATCAACAACTAATGATCGAATAGGGAACGATTTTTATCGAGATAGCCGTGACGTTATTTCGGACAAGCATTAGTTTTTCGTGGGAGTTGTTAAAACTCGTAACTATGGCTTGATTCACGCCGTAGTTACGAGATTTTATAACAACATCGACGCTTTATTAAAACATAATGGTAAACTAAGTGTATCTTTAGCACAAAATTCATCGCCATTCATATTTCAATTATTATCAGAAACTCTGTTGCGCGGAAAACGACATAGAAGCTTTATGATATGTGACCAAAGATGTCTGATTTTGCCGGAAATGACGTTACCTTTTTCATTTTAAACACATCATTTTCAAGCGGATAGGGTTTGTTTGGGAAGGATCATTTAAGCAATCACGTGGTATGATGTGTGACCAAAGATGCGTGCTATTTTCGTCCGTGATGGATTAGATATTTTTTCGTCCATCAATCCTGTTTTGTAGTAATTAGGCCACTCTATAATTGGCGTCCTTCCATGGTAACTATTTTGTTAATGAGCATTTTCTTTCAATCAACTTTGTCGAAAGCAGTGCATGTTCAGACGACGACAAAAGAAGCTAGGTATATGTCACGATAAATGACCTGGCAGAACATCTCTAGCTATTTGCTAGAGATGCTACGCCAAGTCATTTGTCGTGACATAAACCACGTGGTATGATATGTGACCAAAGATGTGTGCTATTTTCGTACGTAATGGATTAGAGATTTGCTCGTCCATCAATCCTGTTTTGTGGTAATTAATCTATAATTGGTGTCTTTCCTTGGTAACTTTTTAATGAATATAAATCATCATAAGGAGAAATATCAAATACATGTAGTGGTAAAAGTGCGGGTGTCAACTTGAAGATTTATGACAAATGGAGTGTCTTTGTATTTAAGGTAGTAGGCTACATCCGTAATGAGATTCGCGCGACGTCGTAATTAATTGGGCGACGTCGAAAACATTCGGCGGTGTGGCTTTCCACCGCCAAATGTTTGCGACAGCGCCCGAATAAGTTCAGATACGGAACGACGACGTCCGAAAAAATCCGATGTTTTATGAATCTAAAAACGATTTTCCGACAATGCAGTAGTTTGTTCGCCATGTACGGGTTTCATAATTCTTAGAAACAAAAAGAAAAAAAAGTTGGTTTATAAAAATGTGATATAATGTGGGATTGGTTAAGGTAGTCTACCCCTAATGAGATTCGCGCGACGGCGGAATTATTCGGGCGACGTCGAAAACATTCGGTGGTGGAACTTTCGGGTATTCTACCTTAAAGGGGAAAATAAAACAGGGAAATGATCAAAATGGAACCCAGACTAGATTCTAATAAACAAGTGCAACAAGGTAACATATGAATTGTCTGCACCTAAGACTGGCATCTATTGTATTATCTGTCTTAGACTTTGTAGCATTTTCACGGTGGATAATCACGTGATACAACAACTTCAGAAAATCTTAAATAAAATTGTTAAAACGAGGCTGAATTGAATTCAATCTAAAGCAAAGAAGGTGGACAGACGTCTGGCATTAGATCGACGTGGTGGAATTTTGAAAAGTCAAAAATCAAAATTTTAGTTGATCTTCAATAACTTTTTCATCAGTTGATTTTTGAAAGAAAAAAGAATCCATCACGTCAAGCTTATTCCTGGCATTTTTTCAACATTCTCTGCTTCAAACCGATTTCAAATTGGTCAAATATAAACAAAAATAGTGATGATTTTCTAAAATTCTGAGTCACGTGATTTACCACCGTGAATTCGGTAGAAATGAGTAACGATGGATATCCTTACAAATCTTGTTGAGCATATTGTCAGTCTGTCTAGATCTGTGAAGCCATTTTGTTAACCCTTTTCTAAATTGCAAAAAATGGACATTTCTAATTTGACGGCAAAATGCTTGCTGATAAAAAGACAGAATTTGTGCATGATATAGCACGGAAAATATAGAGACAAAAAGGATAAAATGTTGATTATCAGTGGCGGGCGGATATTCTTCCCACAGAGAGATCGTTCGTTGATCTCACTTTCCGAATTTAATGAATAAGTCACATGGACGAGAGTGGATGGCGGGAGGTATAGCTCACGATTAATGACCTGGCAGAGCAGTCCTGGTCACTATACTCACGATTAATGACCTGGCAGAGCAGTCCTGGTCACTATACTCACGATTAATGACCTGGCAGAGCAGTCCTGGTCACTATACTCACGATTAATGACCTGGTAGAGCAGTCCTGGTCACTATACTCACGATTAATGACCTGGCAGAGCAGTCCTGGTCACTATACTCACGATTAATGACCTGGCAGAGCATCCCTGGTCACTATACTCACGATTAATGACCTGGCAGAGCAGTCCTGGTCACTATACTCACGATTAATGACCTGGCAGAGCAGTCCTGGTCACTATACTCACGATTAATGACCTGGCAGAGCAGTCCTGGTCACTATACTCACGATTAATGACCTGGCAGAGCAGTCCTGGTCACTATACTCACGATTAATGACCTGGCAGAGCAGTCCTGGTCACTATACTCACGATTAATGACCTGGCAGAGCAGTCCTGGTCACTATACTCACGATTAATGACCTGGCAGAGCATCCCTGGTCACTATACTCACGATTAATGACCTGGCAGAGCAGTCCTGGTCACTATACTCACGATTAATGACCTGGCAGAGCATCCCTGGTCACTATACTCACGATTAATGACCTGGCAGAGCATCCCTGGTCACTATACTCACGATTAATGACCTGGCAGAGCAGTCCTGGTCACTATACTCACGACTAATGACCTGGCAGAGCAGTCCTGGTCACTATACTCACGACTAATGACCTGGCAGAGCATCCATGGTCACTATACTCACGATTAATGACCTGGCAGAGCAGTCCTGGTCACTATACTCACGATTAATGACCTGGCAGAGCAGTCCTGGTCACTATACTCACGACTAATGACCTGGCAGAGCAGTCCTGGTCACTATACTCACGACTAATGACCTGGCAGAGCATCCCTGGTCACTATACTCACGATTAATGACCTGGCAGAGCAGTCCTGGTCACTATACTCACGATTAATGACCTGGCAGAGCATCCCTGGCTACTATACTCACGATTTATGACCTGGCAGAGCATCCCTAGCTATAAGCTAGGGATGCTCTGTCAGGTCATTTATCGTGAGCTAGATATGGTGTTTAAAATGTATATCTATTCTGATCTAAAATATGCATGCTCTTCTTTTTTCCCTGTATTTACTACAAAGCTTTCTCATACAAAGAATTCAAGACAATGAACTGTCTGGGAAAAGGTTAAACATTGTCTACATCTAAATCTCCCATCTATTTTCTTACAATATCCGTCCTAGACACTTAGAATATTTAGGTGAAAATGGGAAACCAAGAAATACCCATATAAATCTCATTACCCTGGCTGAGAGCTTACAAGAATTTGCGAATGTCTCCTGATAATGTCTTCTGAACATCCAATTGACAATTTTGATACTAAAAAAATGCAACAGGTCAATGGCCAAAAATAATACGCTTAATCTGTCACGCTAAACCGTATCGTCTGGCAAGTGTGAAATGTATCGACCCTAATGTCGACAGACTAAAGGCCCAGTCACACTACAGCGTATGGAGCCAGCGTATGAGTAACGTATGGAATTTTAGGGCATACGCTGGTATACGCTGAAATACGCTGGAGATACGCTAGGCGTACTTTGGTATACGTTACTCATACGCTGGAGTACGTCGGTATACGCTGATGTACGCTGAGGGCCAAAATAATTTTTGAACATGCACAAAAATTTCAGCGTATGCCAGCGTATGAATTTTACGCTCGTCATTCGTTTCTCATACGCTGAATACGCTAGAGGTACGCTAAACATACGTTACTCATACGTCGAGTACGCTGAATGTACGTTTCTCATACGCCGAGTACGCTTCTTATACGTTGAATACCGGCAACGCTAATGTGGAGGTTTCAGTGCTGCAACACCACAAAATTCATTAGAATTAGCAGTTTAAATGCTACACATAAAAATGATAATGATAATAATAACAGAAGAAGCTGTAGAAGATAACAGAGGAGGAAGAAGAAAAAGAAAAAGAAGAAATAGAAGAAGAAGAAGGGAAAGAAAACGGAGAAAAGAAGAAATAGATGAAGGAGAAAAAGAAGGAGAAGAAGAAGAAGAAGGAGGAGGAGGAGAAGAAGAAGAAGAAGAAGAAGAAGGAGGAGGAGAAGAAGAAGAAGAAGAAGAAGAAGAAGAAGGAGAAGAATGGGGGTAGAAATAGAAGGAGGAGGAGAAGAAGAAGGAGGAGGAGGAGAAGAAGTAGAAAAAGAAGACTTTATCCACCTCCTTCTCCTCCTCCACCTTCTTCTTCTTCTCCTTCTTCTTCTTCTTCTTCTCCTTCTTCTTCTTCTTCTTCTTCTTCTTCTTCTTCTTCTTCTTCTTCTTCTTCTTCTTCTTCTTCTTCTTCTTCTTCTTCTTCTTCTTCTTCTTCTTCTTCTTCTCTTCCTCCTTCTTCTTCTTCTTCTCCTTCTTTTTCTCCTTCATCTATTTCTTCTTTTCTCCGTTTTCTTTCCCTTCTTCTTCTTCTACCAACGTACGCCTAGCGTATCTCCAGCGTATTTCAGCGTATACCAGCGTATGCCCAAAAAATCCATACGTTACTCATACACTGGCTCCATACGCTGTAGTGTGACTGGGCCTTTAAATGCGACATCGCTCTATATAAAATGTGAAAATAGATTGGAAATAGGACCTTTGTGGCATTCGAGACTGACATAGATCCAGATCCAGATCAGCCCGCGTTTACACAGCCTGGTCAAGATCCATGTTGCTCTCTTACAGATGTTGTAAGTCTGGAAAACAGTATGAATCTTGATAAGACAGAGCGTACGCTCGGGTGAAAGATTTCTTGGCATAGATCTACATTAATTAAAAAGGCGTCCACAGATAGCAGTCACATGACTTGTAGATTTTGTGTTTATTTTGAGGCACAAAATGCTCTATGGAATCAAATGCCAAGGTTACAGTTTTCTCTAAATTTTCAAAGCAAAATATTCCTACTACATTGCTGTCTCGGAAATCAGATTTGCATGTATTTTCAGTAATCGTCGTTTTTCAACAAAAACCTCGTAACTGCAGCTTAAAACAAGCTGCAGTTACGATGAGTTTGTTGAAAAGCATCGTAATGCTGTTCACGAGACACGTGGATTATAAGCCACGTGTGAGATTTAGCCGTGAAAACTGTAATTCCATTACGGTGCATACGTCTGCAAGCAACAAATCAAGAAAACAGTATTGTCAAATTTGTGTCGCATCAAGACAAAATTGGATTCGTAATTTTGTATTACAAACAATTTGAAACAACGCGTGAATTCGACGCCAATATGAAACAATGTTTTGAGGGAAAATATGCAGAAGAAAAGAATACTGATCAATAGCCAGCATTTTTCTTCTTCTGTCGCAATGTTTTTTATGATATTAGTCATATTACATTAAAGTAGTCCATCCCAAATGAGATTCACAAGACGTCGGAATTATTCGGGCGACGTCGTTAACATTCGGTGGTGGAACGTTCTACCGCCAAATGTTTCACGACGTCGCCCGAATAGGTTCGGATACGTAGTGAATGTTTTGCGACGCTGTACGAAAAATCCCAATGACACGTGAATATTAGTAGGGGTGGATTACCGAAATGTTCCTCTGACTGAACTTGAAGTGATTTGCAAGTGATTATATCTGCACTATATTTTGAATTACAATCAGTTTAGAAATTGACGTCTGAGAATGCTTTTGAATTTTCGAAAACTAAACAAAAAAGACAAAAAAAAATCATAACTTTATAAGGACTTGTTTGGATAATGGCTTAACATACAAAAATGACAATAAGTGAAAAGTTTAGATCTTGGCCAGTCTGATAGGGAAAAGACGCTGCTTTTTCAATAAACCTTTTAATGGTGGAGTAAAAATGTATTTCTCGCAGAAAATTGGAACGACATTTGCTTGGGTTGTATGTTTAAACAATTTACAAGTATAGACAAAGCTGGAATTGTTATCCTTATTTTGGTCAAGTTCATATTATGCACTATGCACTATGTACCACAATAATCAGATTTTATAACATTGAATTTATTTTGCGCAATGCAAATTTTAAGGGTGATCATTTAAATGCATTTGGAGATGACAAAATGGTTGTTGATAGATCTGTACGTATTAAAGATGTATGTATGCCTACAATATATAGCACAGACAAAATTGGTGGTCGGCATTTTAATCATTTGTCTCAATGTTTCCCAAGATTGCTTTGCAAGGTACGTCAAAATCATGTCATGTTTGTCAGAGGACTAAATGTTTCACGGGTTAAAATGACTGATTCAGTTCAATTCAAGGGTCTTTTTCATACTTTGCAGTCCAAAAGTGTTGAATTTTTAGGATTGTATTTTCTCTTATAACTTTTGCTGCATGTTATTCAGCAATTTCTTATGCACACATTATCAACTGAAAAGACATAGGACATTTTATATTGAATGTAATGGAATTTGACGTGAACTTCTGCTGAATACTTGTTAAGTGCAATGACATCCAGAGAAAATTAATGAAAAAATTGCGTGAGACTCTCGTTTCTAGTGTTGTGTGATGTTGGGCAATAATATTCCAACTTTCTTTTTATGCACACATCATTAAGTGTATATGTTGTGCCGATTTTAAGATTCTTGCCTAAATTCGAAATTGGGCATGCCCAATTTCGAAATTGGGGACGGAACTTTGCCCAATTTCGAAATTGGCCATCCATTTTCGAAATTATGATTCAGTTAGTTCCGTGTGTCATGCAGAACTATTTCTGTCGATCTTTTTCGACGATTTATTGATAATTGAATCATACAACGATCGAAATGTTAATATTATTTACGGTTTACTGCGAAACTGTCATGCAGAAATATTTCTGTCGATTTATTCTCGTTTTTTCCTCACCGATTTATTAGTAATGAATCGAACAACGACATAATGATTATTTTACGGTTTACTTTGATTTTTGATACTTCCTACGTACTCGTTGCTGCCGCGGATCCAGGATGTCTGTGATGGGGTTCGAATTTACAAATAGAGAGGTTCGTTTTCCCAAGTATTACACAATTTTGACCGAATTTCTGCATTGAAATGAAATAATCAGGCTGCGGAGACAGTGGCAGATCCAGAGGGGGGTGCGGGAGTCAAACGAACCTCCTCTGAATCCTAATTATTTCAATTTCATGTAAAAATCCAGTCAGAATTTTGTAATAATAAGAGAACGAACCACCTATTTGTAATTTCGAACCCCCTTACAAAGTCTGGATTCGCCGCTGAGAGGGGTTTCCTTTGAACCTCGAAAACTCCCCTACCCATTGGATACGCCGCTGCATTGTAAACGTGTACACCAGAATGTAAAAACTTCATCTGCGGGTCCAAGTCGATATCAAAATCCAGTCTATTTTAAAACGAAAGTACAGTGCCATTCAAGGATAAACGAAACCTGTCACATGGTGTATAGATATTTATCCACATGCGAGAAAGAAATACGGCAACATTTTATCTGAATTTTCCGATAGAATTAGGTCACAGGATAAAATTAATTATGTCATTATGACGTTGCGAGGTCGTACTGTAAGCGGAAAATGATTATAATAGTATAAGACCTATTTCTCGCTCTGATTTTATTATCATTATTGTTCCAATGCATTTAAGCCGGGCATTAAATCAACAATTTACCAATCATTTATCTCTCATAAATCATATTTAATTTCAAATATGATATACACTTTTGGGGTATTCTTTATCAATTTAAAAATTTGGCCTTTTTTGAACTGGGCCTTTTTGGTCATTTACACTAGAACTAGGCATTTCTGGTTTCAGGGGATCAATTAGTTTGTCTAGGTTGGTCGCTTGTTCTGGCCGGCATGATGGGAAGAATCGGCTTGTTCGGCTGGGTCGGTCGCTAGTTCTGGCCAGCATGGTGGGAAGGATTGGTTTGTTCGGCTGGGTCAGTCGTTAGTTCTGGCCAGCAAGGTGGGAATGATCCGCTTGTTCGACTGGGTGGATTGCTAGTTCTGGCCAGCATGGTGGGAAGAATCGGCCTGTTCACCTTGGTCGGTTACTAGTTCTGGCCAGCACGGTGGGAAGTATCGGCTTGTTCGGCTAGGTCAGTCGCTAGTTCTGGCCAGCACGGTGGGAAGGATCTGCTTGTTCGGATGGGTTGGTCGCTTGGTCTGGCCAGCACGGTGGGAAGGATCTGCTTGTTCAGATGGGTCAGTCGATAGTTCTGGCCAGCACGGTGGGAAGTATCGGCTTGTTCGGCTAGGTCAGTCGCTAGTTCTGGCCAGCACGGTGGAAAGGATCGGCTTGTTTGGCTGGGTCGGTCGCTTGTTCTGGCCAGCACGGTGGGAATGATCAGCTTGTTTGACTGGGTCGGTCGCTAGTTCTGGCCAGCACGGTGGGAAGGATCGGCTTGTTCGACTGGGTCGCTTGCTAGTTCTGGCCAGCATGGTGGGAAGATTCGGCTTGTTCACCTGGGTCGTTTGCTAGTTCTGGCCAGCACGGTGGGAAGTATCGGCTTGTTCGGCTAGGTCAGTCGCTAGTTCTGGCCAGCACGGTGGGAAGGATCTGCTTGTTTGGATGGGTCGGTCGCTTGTTCTGGCCAGCACGGTGGGAAGTATCGGCTTGTTCGGATGGGTCGGTTGCTAGTTCTGGCCAGCACGGTGGAAAGGATCTGCTTGTTCGGATGGGTCAGTTGCTAGTTCTGGCCAGCACGTTGGGAAGGATCTGCTTGTTCGGATGGGTCGGTCGCTTGTTCTGGCCAGCACGGTGGGAAGTATCGGCTTGTTCGGCTAAGTCAGTCGCTAGTTCTGGCCAGCACGGTGAGAAGGATCTGCTTGTTCGGATGGGTCGGTCGCTTGTTCTGGCCAGCACGGTGGGAAGTATGGGCTTGTTCAGCTAGGTCAGTCGCTAGTTCTGGCCAGCACGATGGGAAGGATCAGCTTGAAAAATGCTGAATATGGTATTTTTCACAGAAAGGGATTCTCCTGTTTAAATGGTTTTACAATCAGCTCACTATTTTGAGTTAGTTATCTTCAAAGTCTAAACGAAATTAGAACATACCAAATTAATTAACATAAGTATGCAGAATTATGGTAGATCACATATATTTAGCAGATGAAAAGCTTCATAATAAATCTTGTTTGCTTTAAAAGAACCATTTCTAAAATGTCGATATTTAACTTTAAGTAAGTGAAACCATTTTAATTTCGGTGGTTAGAAAGCCCAAAGCAATGGATCTAATTCAGGCTCCGAAAAAATATGGAACTGCAACTTTTTGAATAAATAAATGAAATCGAGTGTAGATATGATTTTTATGGCAATATTATCTATAAATTTGATGTCCTGCTGAACGTGTAAACGAATTGATAAAAGCAGAGACATATGATATAATGTTTATCTATGTCTCTGATAAAAGATAAGGTGCGAATTGCTTAGGGTACGAATCAACTTCCGCGCAAACGGAAGAAGAATGTTCCGTATGTTCTGTTCGGTACGGAACTTTAGCTGTTCCGTACCGAACTTTTATTGGACTAAAACGGCTTAAAATGATTTTGTAAGTGCTAACTGTGACACTTCCCTAAAAACGGATATTTTGAAGATGAGTTCTGCACAGAAAATGGCCCGATATACCATAAACTAATTATAAATAAGCTATTTCGCCGAGTTTCGAAATTAGGCAAATGAGTTCTGCAGGGATTTGCCGAATTTCGAAAATAGGCAAAAACGAAAATCGGCACAATATATAGACATAAGACGCAATACTGCATCTAATGAAATTCGATCTTAACCTTTCCCAAACGGCAATATTTTAGACTGATCTAGATATTCAAAACCTGCAGCAAACAACGAAATACATGCTAATAGGGATGCAATCTGTGTACAGTATAGAATAGAAATATTGAGACAAAGAGAGAAATGCTGGTAATTAGTAGCCTATTTTCTTCTTTTGTCTCAATGTTTTCCCAGGTCATTTCGTATAGGGCCGTCAAAACATGTGTCGTTTGGTAAAGGGTCAACGTCTGTTGAACACTAGTTAAGTGTCAATACATTCAGAAAAAGTGACAAAATTAATGATAACATTGCGTGAAAAGGTTTGTAGTCTTTTTGTGATTATCTTACCACATTTAACATCTTAGTTTTTCATAATAAATTGACTGTTTAAAGCCAAATTGAACTTCGTCACTTAGGCTATCCTTAATACTAGTAGTTGCCTTGCCTGAGAAGCAGGCCCATGGGAAGAAATTTTACAGGGGGATGAGGTTGGGGGCTAAAGCCTCTGACTAGTGTCTAAATATACTAGGACAAAAAAAGATACGCAACCCCAATTTTGCATAATATTTTCGACAAAATATGTTTTTAATAGCTGTTGAGTATATTTTTGATATACCTGCATGCATACACATAAATACAGTACCATTTTCTTCAGATGTCGTACATTCATCACGTGATACATGGTAAATTGTTAAAAACTGATTATCCCCTGCCGTGTTTTCTAGATGACTACTATCAAAACATTTTTTTTTATCAAACACAAGCTAGAACATAGACAAAGAAGACGGCAAAGCGTGCACACACTCTTCACTTCGCTACGCATAGCAATGCTAGGCCAAAACCAGCGCCTAACTGCAGTACAGATGTTGTTGGTGGAAAAGGTTCAAACTGTTGTCGTAAGACATTGATGGGGCATTGACACATTTTTGACTGTATACGTTGTTGACTCTCAATTGGATCACAACCGATTGAGCACGAGGCAGACGTGCAAGAGATATGACGTCAAGGCAGGACCGAATAATCACGTTAACCCCACTTACGGGATAGGTTTAAGACTGCAACGGAGACCGCTAATAACTCGTATGGACTTCACAACATTCAAATATCGGACAAAATTGAACGAAACAGATTGTTTTTTTCGACCTCCGTCCAATTTTTTTGTCGTATTGTGTTGACGCTCGGTTTAAACTGGGTGTTTTCTTACTAATGAAATTGACTACCAACAAGATTTTGTGAACTTTACAAGGTGAAATGTTATTGCTTTAAATGCATTAAGTTTTGTTTTAATCTGATTTGATGTCTTTGCGTAAGAAGGAATTGAAAATGAAGTTGCGTTTCTTTTTTGTTTCAGTATATTTGAGGGGCTAAATTAGCTTTTTCCTAAATTTTCATTTTAGAATAAGCAAAATTCGGAATGTGTGGCTATTTCTGGCGGCGGCTTAGCACCCCGCCAGCCCCAATCCCGTTCCTACGTCCTTAGAAGACAAAGGTCTGACCCGACTATTCCTATTTTTAAGTACAATTGTATTCCGTAAATTTACGAAATTAAGAAGGCATTGCATGAAAAGTCCTCTCTTTTTAATCAAAAAGATATTCAGCTTTAACACCTATATCTTAAAATAAATGGTATAAATGTTGGCTGGGCTTTACAGTCATTAGAAGTTTGCTTGGTTCAAAATACATCATCCTCGGAAACCCATCGGTGTATTTACGCTATGTATGGAAAGACCCCTGGGTTAATCTATTGAATTTCCTTCGTATTTCAGATGACCGAATAGTCATTTCATTGGTTCCCTTAATTTTTTCAAGTCTTGGACTTGTGGTCCAAGTAGGCCTTGGTAATGCACTGTCTGATTTTGAGCCATGTTTTTCTGAAATGCCATACGAAACATCTGTTACCAGATCCTTGCTATTATCAATATATTATCCTTGATTATATAAATCCAAACAATCGATAGAAGCAATTTGCGATATTAGAATACAAAGTCTATCAATATATTCATATAATAATAAATTGCTACACTTACTATTGCGTCTGGTGATATTTCATATAACAGGAACATGTCTTTTGTTCTATTGAAAGTCTACAGTGGTTGGCCTTGATCCATGTTGATATAAAATACTATGGTGCACTTTTTTAACATTCCCACTCATAATATCGTCGCTTTTCAACAAAAACCTCGTAACTGCAGCTTGTTTTAAGCTGCAGTTACGAGGTTTTTGTCGAAAAGCGGCGATAAATAAACCTCCTCAATCATAACTAGCCCTTTGTGAAGCTGGAATACAAGATGTATCGATATCTTCACAAATGTCTATACACTTATTATCACGTCTGGTGGGAATGCTTTTGAAAAGGAACATACTCTTTGTCCTCTTGATCGTCTGCCAATGGATATGGCTTTTCAGAAAATCAAGAAATCACACCAATAGACAGATACAATTGTATTCCTTTATTTGTGAACGGAATTTCTTTTCCAAATAAGGCTCAATTAACCCTTTCCCAAACAAGACCTGGTTTTGACGTCCCTGATAAAAATGGCTTAGGAAAACATCAAGACAAAAGAAGAAACTGCTGATAACCAGCAGTTTCTCCTTTTGTCTCAATATTTTCCGTGTTGCATTGTACACACATTCTATCTTTCACAACATCTCTTTTGTCGGCAGCAGCGGCTTTCAAATTGGATCATCCTAAAATTTTGTCGTTTGGGGAAGGGTTAAGGTAGAATACCTGTAATGTAACCATTTTGAAATTCACACGACGTCGGAATAACTCGGACCAATGTTCGGCAGTAGCCTATCTTTATGAATAAGTAAAGAAGAGGAAAAACGGCGCACTTTCAGCTGCCGAATAATAATGATGTCGATAATGATCATCAGCAGTTCCTTCTTTTGCTTCAATGTTTTCTCAAGTTCCTTTTATTTGGGACCTCAAAAGCAGGCCTTGTTTGAGAAAGGGGTAAAACTAAATTTATTCGGATTTAGTTCATGAGTTGCTGTCTGCACCGGTTTGAGTCACATCAATGAGAAACAAACTTCAATCAGAAAAACGTCGTAACAGAGACCGATAATTGGGTTTGTCGTCTGCCAGGTCTGTGATAATTTGGAGACAATCAGCAGACGATAAGTGCATTGTCGTTTGGTAAAGCTTGTAAAGGAGATTTGTTCGGCTGCCAAATTACAACAGACGTAAAATTAAACCCTTTCACAGACGACGGAAATTGAGACTGGTCCAATTTGATAGCTGTTGCAGACAACAAAACAGATGTTGATTGTGATATACGACGTGTGCCTATGTAGGCTATAACCAAAATAAGAAAATATTGGTCATCAGCATTTACTTCTTTGGTCCAATTTTTCCAAGCAGTGACTCAAAACCAGGACTTATTTTGGAGAGAAAACGTTTGTGTCAAATGGATATCGCAGCAAAGTTAAATCGTTTCCCAGACAGCAAATTAAGATGGGTCCGAAATGAAAGCTGTTTCATACTTGTGATAGGATGCAAACATTGGACAAGTTTCACTGGTGGGGAACTCGGCCAAAGCGAGGGACGTTTTTTCGCGAACAATGTATTTAACAATTCCGTCGGTGTTGTTATGAAATATCGTAGGCCTAACTACGGCTTTATCGAAGCCGTAGTTACGAGATTTTATAACAACACCGACAGTTTGTCAATGCAAAACGGTAAAACCGGTCTGTTTTTAGAACAAGTTCATTGTCATTAGAAAAAAAATCTATAAACTCACATCTAAACGTAAAATATCTATACCATATCTATAACTTGTTTTAGCGAAAATTGTTTTAGTTCACCATGAGTGAGTTTCAGTTAGTAATTCCGTCGGAAACTTTTGGCAGAAGAGGAAAATGTTGACTACCATCATTTTCCTTTTTGCGAAAAAAATATTTACCGGAGTTTTCTTATTTCACGAACCCCAAAAAGCACAGACCTGACAAGTGCTTTAAATCGAATGAGGCAGACTTCGGAAGCAGTGCTTTTGCGGGTTACAATTCATTTATAGGTCATAGGGAAAATGCAGCCTAAATAAAGGGATGCTGTTGATGGCTTCGAATTGAAGAATTCTTAGAATAGATGAGCTATATATACTAAAACAAAAAAGAAACGCAACTTCATTTTCAATTCCTTCTTACGTAAAGACATCAAATCAGATTTAAACAAAACTTAATACATTTAAAGCAATAACATTTCACCTTGTAAAGTTCACAAAATCTTGTTGGTAGTCAATTTCATTAGTAAGAAAACACCCAGTTTAAACCGGGCGTCAACACAATACGACAAAAAAATTGGACGAAGGTCGAAAAACACAATCTGTTTCGTTCAATTTGGTCCGATATTTGAATGTTGTGAAGTCCATACGAGTTATTATCGGTTTCCGTTGCAGTCTTAAACCTATCCCGTAGGTGGGGTTAACGTGATTATACGGTCCTGCCTTGACGTCATATCTCTTGCACGTCTGCCTCGTGCTCAATCGGTTGTGGTCCAATTGAGAGCCAACAACGTACACAGTCAAAAATGTGTCGATTTTTTGCCCCATCAATGTCTTACGACAAAATTTTGAACCATTTCCACCAACAACATCTGTACTGCAGTTAGGCGCTGGTTTTGGCCTAGCCTTGCTATGCGTAGCGTATTGAAAAGTGTGTGAATGCTTTGGCGTCTTCTTTGTCTATGTTCTAGCTTGTGTTTGATGAAAATTTGTTTTGATAGTAGTCATCTAGAAAACACGGCAGGGGATAATCAGTTTTTAACAATTTACCATGTATCACATGATGAATGTACGACATCTGAAGAAAATGGCACTGTATGTATGCGTATTAATGCGGGTATATCAAAAATGTACTCAATAGCCATTAAAACATATTTTTTCGAAAATATTATGAAAAATTGGGGTTGCGTATCTTTTTTGTCCTAGTATATATGTCTTTACCACTAAGCCACACAACACTTCCAGAAAAGTATTCCTATCCAAATTTGACCTTTTCAGGAACTTTGACAATGTGTGCTGTTTAAACAACGGTGCCGTGTGATTAGACGGTCTACGATAGATAAGACATTATAAATAATTGATTCCAATATTATGCCTACTGAACGATTTCCCAAACAAGCCATGATCGAGCTTAACCCTTTCCCAAAACGGCAAAGTTTTAGGGTGATCCATTTAAAAACCTGCCATAAATGACAAATTGAAGTTATTAAAGATAGAATTTGTATAAAATATGACATAGAAAATATTGAGACAATAGGAGAAACTGCTGATTATCAGCAGTTTCTTCTTTTGTTTCAATATTTCCCCAAGCCTTTTCTATTAGGTACGTCAAAACCAGGTCTTGTTTGGGACAGGGTTAAATCCTTAACTATATATAGAGTATTAGCCAGTCAGCATTCCCATAAAGCCATCTCTATCCATAACGGAACTATAGAGATATGCGCTGTTTAAACAGTGATAACATATTAAGGTTAAACGGTCTACACTAGATACACTGGTGGTGAACTCGGACAAAGCGAGGAACATTTTTCATGAACACAAGGTACAGATACTTCATGTTTAAATGCGCGTTTAAAAACCAGTTTTACTAGTTTGAGCATGTACACAACGATTTGCACGTGTTTATCCGCCCAAAACAATATGGATGAATCGGAGAGACACTTAGAGGCTATTGTAAATTTTGTTATTTCATTTCTCTGACTGATTCTGAAGTTGGTATTACAATTCTTGGAGTAGAAGTTTTTTTCCGATGTGAAAATCGTAGTTAACGTTTTTTGAAGGGGACTTGTACGGTTTATTTATGATCCCGTGAACATTTTCAATGGCTGTTCGAATTGCAATGACTTTTGTCCTAACAATAGAATGGGTTTTCGGTTAAATATGGATAAATCGTAGATGTTGTTATAAAATCCCGTAACTACAGCTTCAATAAAGTAGAGTTTGTGACGTTTAAGATTTACACCGACGAAGCACTAGTGTTTGTCCGAAAAAACGTCACTAGGTCTATATATAGTAGATAAAATTTATTCTTTTTCAAAGACGAATTAATGGTATACAATAATCATTTCCAAAACAATAGGCCAATCTGGTATTGCAGCCCCCAATTAGAAGGCTTTCAGTAATGACCACCATATAGATAGTGCTTCGTTTGCCCGTCCGTCCGTTTTTCTACCCGTCCGCCAATTTCTCTATCTGACTGCTCTTGATGTCAAAATACATTAATTCTATATGTTGAGAAGTTAAAATGTGTGTACTAAATAAGAAAATATGAAAAACAAATATTAAGGAAAAGGAGCTAAATTATTTTCAGTATAGATCTATTCTTCTTTTGATTCAATGTTTTTCCAAACCCAAACTAAATGGGGGAACTGTTTCGGAAATACATGTACATTATGTATTTAATTGCTTCCGTCTTTCAATATGGATAAATTTTATCGAGAAAGCAGCGATTAATTTCGGACTACGATTGCATTCCGTAAATGTAAATGTCAAACGTCGCAACTAGAGCTTGTTTGAAGCTGTAGTTACGGCATTTTATACCAATACCAACGGTTTATAAAAACAGAACAGTAACCAAGTCTATTTTAGCACACAATTGATTGCCATAACCGATATCTCTTATTCATGTGTTCTTCCTATTGATAAGTGCCTTAAAAGGAAAAGTATCATTATCCTTTCCCATGAGTGAAACATTTTAACCCTTTACCAAACAATGATTTTGACGTAATCTGCCAACAATAATATTGGGAAAAATACAAAAGTCGGAATGCATAGCGACGGAAATTCTCTTGAAAACTGTTTTTTGGACTGTCATATTTACAATTATTGAAAGTAAAAGATTAAATGTGCATTTGTAAAATTTTATTCATGTACCGTATGCAGTCAATGTGTTAATTAAAAAGGAAATGCGCACTGTTACTTTTCCCGTTAGTATACTTTAGAATGCATGCCCGTAGAAAGCAATTCCATATGGGCCCTGTCTAGGCCAGTGTCTAATATTCGGGGCGGGGGGGGGGGGGGGACTAAATAAGATTTGCCATAAGTTTTAAATGTGAAATGATGAAAATTCGAAATTTTTGCCAACTATGAGGGGGGGGGGGGGGTTGGCTCCAGAGTCCCCCTGTTCGTACGGGCCTGGGATGTGTGAAACAGTGGATCCTCCTTAGAATAAATGGTGATAATGGTAATGACAAACATTACAGTATAGATCTGGAAACGTTCATTTAGGCTTTTGCGACCAACATGGATCCAGACCAGACTTTGCATGTGCACTGTCTGATCAAGATCCATCTTGTTCTCATTTAATAGCTTATTCTCCACCTGTACCAAATTTAAGAAGGCATAACGAAAATCTTACCGGTGAAACTCCAAGGTAACGATAAAAATGATGATGATGATGATGATGATGATGATGATGATGATGATGATGATGATGATGATGATGATGATGATGATGATGATGATGATGATGATGATGATGATGATGATGATGATGATGATGATGATGATGATGATTATGATGATGTCATCTAATTGTCATCACCTGTCAGTAATATGTCTGAAAGGGGAGTTAGGCAGTACATATTGATATATATTGAAACAAGTACCTGGTGCTCGAATTTGATGCCGGAAATCTATGGTTAGATGCTAAAATCAGTGCGATATTACCGAATAAATGTTTAAATGTGCCGTTAAGTCCAGTGAAATCGATTAATTTATCAAACATGTGCTCATAAAACACCGTAGCTGGAAAAGATAACATCGCAAACATGCTGTAACGTTGTCACGAAGAAACCGCACAATGATTTTCAATGACATGACACCGAAAACTGCCATTTACAGCCTTTATTTGTACATTTATGTCTTTTTGTTTACTTGCAATGCAAATAGATGAACACAAACAGTGATATCGTACCATTTCGTTCGGGCGATTAAGATCAACCCACATGATCTCAATATGCGCTTTGTGCACTTGCAATCCGTTTATACCATTTGAAAATAATGATCGATAAAACTGATATTTTCGTGCGTATTATAAATCATATCTACATACCTTAGTAACTTCCATTTGAGTGCATCCTTTAAAAAAAGACGGAAAGAGAAGTAAAACAAAATGCCACGTGTATTGTTTACAAAAATGCGGATGTGCAATGAAGTATCTGTACCTTGTGTTCATGAAAAATGTTCCTCGCTTTGTCCGAGTTCACCACCAGTGAGATAAGGCTTTATAAATGATTGGTTCCGATTCTATCCCAGCATTAATCGGAAGAAAAATGACAAAACCAAATAGAGATACATGTACGTCTACATTACGCCGTCAATGTCCACAACACCGTAACTCACTGGTGGTGAACTAAAACAATTTTCGCTACAACAAGGTAAAGATATTTTGCGTTTAAATGTGAGTTTATAGATTTTTTTCTAATGACTATGAACTTGTTCTAAAAACAGAACGGGTTTCCGTTTTGTATTGACAAACTGTCGGTGTTGTTATAAAACCTCGTAACTACGGCTTCGATAAAGCCGTAGTTACGATCTTTTATAACAACACCGACGGAATTCATTGATCGCGAAAAAACGTCCCTCGCCTTGGCCGAGTTCACCACCAGTGTAACTTAGACTTTTGCAGCTCATCGATGTTCAGTATCCTTTAACCCTTTCCTGATCAATGACTGGCTTTCGTGTATTTCAGTCGTCCGAAAGGTACAAAACATGAAATGACTGTAAACTCACGCGATCGCAGTCGGAGACTAGATCTAGTTCTTTGACGGCCTGATATTTCGACGATATTTCATGCATTTTATTCGCGATTCGTGAATTGGTCCGAGTCAAAAATTAATGTCAGCAAGAATTGTACTTGCATCAACTTCTGAAAACAGTGCAAAAAGCACTAGAACAATTTCAGCAAAAATCTCGTAACAAAAGCTTTAAACAAGCTGTAGTTACTATGTATTTGTTGAAAATCAGCGGCATGCTGGTAATCACCATTTCACTACTTTCCATTCCAAACATCGAAACAACAGCTTGTCAAAGCTATAGTTACGATGTTTTTGAAGAAAAGCGACGATCTACCCTTTTTCCATTCTTAACCCTTTCCCAAATGGCAAAATTTTAGGGTGATCCACTTCAAAAACTGCCGGCCGCGGCCTTAGCGCAGTTGGTAGCGCATCTGACCCTCATTCGAGAGGTCCCGGGTTCGAGACCAGGCCGCGGCTAATACCCTTTCTGACAAAATTGTCACCCACCAATGGGTTTGAAATCGTTAACCTAAGTGGGCGAGCAGCTGGAGGCTCGGTAAGGGTGTTGTGGTAGTACTGGTTTGAGAAACAACAGGAATCCATGGGTAGGTGCTCCAGCCGCCGCGATATGACCCTGGTAGTTGAAAACGGCGTAAAACCCCAATAAACTCAAACTCAAAAACTGCCACAAATGACAAAATGGTAGGTATCA
Organism: Fragum sueziense; assembly: GCA_963680895.1. Taxonomy (NCBI): domain Eukaryota; kingdom Metazoa; phylum Mollusca; class Bivalvia; order Cardiida; family Cardiidae; genus Fragum; species Fragum sueziense. Next base: position 33,420,917 of record OY804603.1, read on the forward strand.
AAGATAGAATTTGTGTAGAATATGGCATAGAAAATATTGAGGCAAAAGGAGAAACTGCTGGTTATCAGCAGTTTCTTCTTTTGTTTCAATGTTTTCCAAAGCCTTTTCTATTAAGGACGTCAAAACCAGGTCTTGTTTGGGAAAGTGTTTTGATTAATGTCAAGGCTTTTGAAAAAGCGTTGCTTGTCGACAAGAAAAAGCACAAGATAGTGGTACTTTTCGTGTCATTTACTCAAGTACGAAAGTCTTTCAATGTGATATTTTATGTAAGACAAATATCATTATTTTGGAACTTCCCGGTAATTTTCAGTCTGCACAATTCTCTGCAATTTTTGACGGATAACAAAAGCCGCGTGCGATTTAGGCCAGAAGTTGTCTTCTGGAAGAAGAAGAGCTAGTCTGGTTCCCGCCCCTGATTCACTACGTAGTATTTTTTCTACTACGCAGTGTATCAGAGGCGGGAACCACCCTCTTCTGGAAGAGCTCTACCGGCCTAAATCGCACACGGCTCAAATAAATTTCAATTTCTATAAACCTTGATGCAGGCTTACAGTCATTGCCAATCGTGACAATTTACGTAATCAAGGTGTTTTCTTGAACCAACTGTGCAAGTCGCTTTACCCGTTACCAAAGGGCAAAATTTTAGACAGGTCTAAATTCGAAGATGTAAACAATTCAAAGTGAATAAGGTTTTACATTTTTGGTCTTTCTGAATGGAAAACATTGTCAGAATTGATGAAATTGTTCGTCACAATTGCTTTTCCGCAATGTTTTCGGAAATTTTGAGGGGGCCATTATGCGATAATGGATTAGACCATTAAAGTTAGCCGGGTCCTTGTGGTATTGGGAACATGTATCCAGATCAGCCGGTGTGTACACGCAGTCTGATCAAGATCCAACTTATCTTCATAATTTGCAGCAAGACTCAACAGCATTAATCCTAATCACACTGCAACAGACTACAATTAATTGGGGCTTAGCGCCTCTTTCTACTTCTTTGGTCATATCACGCAGCTTGAGCACATAAACATCGATTCTTGGCATTTCTCTCACCAGTACAACAACAGTATCCAAACTGAGCTTCCAGCCGCTCTCTCGCATAGATGGTTCACACTCATCGGGGAGGAACAAATGACTTGTCAAATGCCAGCAGAGATATTGGCAAAACCGGGGTTCAAACTCATGATCGTGGATTGAAAGACTACAACGTTACCGACTGAGCTATATGGGCTAACCCAAATTGAGTGAGTGCTAACTGATCTGGATTCGTCCGCATTTAGGTTGTCCTAAAATTTTGCGATTTGGGGTAGGGATGATAGGTATAAAAGTTACAATCCGTCCAGTGGCATGGCAACAGATAAGGGGGGGGGGGGGGGGGGGGGTAAGCATTGTAACTTATAATTTCAATTCCAAACTTTGAGTTATGGGTAATCATCTCCACAGGAATACAATGACTATCCACTTCATAATACTTTTTGATTTACCATAAAAGAAATGTTGTATTTCGAAAAGCCCTTTCCCCCTTTTCTGTAGCCCAGTATGTTTAACAATGCGTTCGGTGGTGAGCAGTAACAAAAGAGACAGCGCTGATTTCAATTTGGACATTTATTTGTTCACAACATTTTTTTCACAATACTTTCACGATACTTCAAAACATAGCAGTTCAATAGATGAACATGGATACATTCCCAATCAAATCTGACGGTCATTTGAGAGAAAAGTTTTGAAAATGAACAGGAAAGAAAACATATTTTTTCCTTCAGATTTTTGGCGAATTGCTCCAAGATAATATTTTTTTCTATTTATCAATTTATTATTAAGTATAATTGATCTGCAATAGACATAACATGAAAAAAACACTTTTGTTTTTTTTAATTTTTGTCAAATCACTCTTTAAAAAAAAAGCTATCAAAATAACATGTTTATGAAGTTCAGACATGTCATATTTCACAATTTGAAACATGTATATTTAACCCTTTCCCAAACGACAAAGTTTTGGGGTGATCCACTTCAAAACTGCCACAAAAAGACAAAATGGATGTTATTAAAGTTAGAATTTGTGTAAAATATGGCACAGAAAATATTGAGACAAAAGGAGAAACTGCTGATTATCAGCAGTTTCTTCTTTTGTTTCAATGTTTTTCAAAGCCTTTTCTATTAAGGACGTCAAAACCAGGCCTTGTTTGATACATGTATATTTAATCAAAACAACAGCAATATAATAATTATATGAGAATTCAATACAAAACTTCTTGTTTTCTTCTTTTTGGTCACAGAGAAAAAGTTTCTGATGTTGGAAGACCTTTATATACTGAAAGAAACTTCCAACGCAAAACTAGCTTCAATGTTGTATATTTCATTTATGTTTGTATAACTCGTAACCAAAAATGGTATATGCAAAGAACAATACATTATACTGCCACTGGCAGTAATGAAAGTCCTGAAATGCACCGTATCGCACAACGCAAAGCGCCGATACACACAAGGGGTCAATTTTGAGATCCCAGGGTTTCAGTATCACATTGAGTTGTTAGTCTGTTATCTTGTGCCACAGTAGTTACTCTACCTTTGCAATCAGCCACATGACCTGAAAGGGCAGAAAATGGGTCTAAGGCATTTCTTGGTGGGTGGGGGTGTATGGACTAATAGTGCAGTATTTCATTAAATGCTTTGATCAGCTAATCAGAATTTCATAATGGTGTGTTCCTACCTGACGTGTTGAACGTTTGCCAAAGTCCGCCAACAGTAGATATTGCACAATACAACGAAACGGCTACAACTATGAATGTCATTCCCGCCTGGTGCATTCCAATGGCGCGCGCTCTGACTTCAATGCTCAATCTTGGCATATTGTGAAGAAGAACTTTGAAGAAATGATTGTAATTTCATTCAGCTACCGTTTAAGAAAATCGCCGCATACATAAAGGTTGAAATCGGTGTTCGATTTGCACGTGCAACACTAAATTGGGTATTTGTGAAAAGCCGCACGTGCGCAATGATGCATGACAGGACACTCAATTTTTCAGTGAACAATCATAGTGCATGTGTAGGGATACCAATTGCAATAAATATTGGTGTCAAAAATTCAGACAGAAAATTTATGCAAGCAAAAAAGCATCTTGCGTTAGAAGTTTCCTTCAGTATAGTATTATTATTAAGCTTTTTATCTAATACACAAAGAAGACTAGAATTCATTTCATTTGCACCAAGCATAGCCATTAACATTTGTTTGTATGTTTGTCTTAGATTTTATGCTGTTTTAAATACTTTCTCAGACAAATTCCCCACGGTTCCTGGCTTTGAAGTCCCTAACAAAGAATCGCTTGGAAATCATTGATGAAAACATAGAAATGAAATAAGCAAGCATTTTTCTTCAACTTCCAATGTTTTAAAGCTGTGAGCATACAAATGCCATATGGGATCTTTTTCAGAGTCCAGCTTAAATAATTTAGAAGCACAGAAACAAAATGTTTACATTCCCTGATTAGATTTGCCCTGCAAAACAATTTGGACCATTGATTGTTACTGAATAAGGAAACATGCAAGAAAACACTTTCTAAAACTTTCAATAAATAAACAACAACATAAGCTCCTGCTTGTGAACGTCTTTGTATATAAATCTGTTCAATGTGTCTGAAATGAGAAAACATAACAAAAGGTAGGTAAATTGTACCAGTGTATGATTTAATCTGAACCCTAAATAATGAAATTAAAAACTGGTTCAATTCAAAAGCTTCTGCAGATGACATGAATATAATTCAAAGTTAAATTTATGTACAATATAGCTCAGACAAATAAATGAAACTTTACATTATTTGTGCTTTAATGGTAGAAAAAATATGGGAAATGAAGAAATTGCTTGTCACAAGCAATTTCTTCATTTTCCACAAAGTTATCTAAACCATCATCTTTTGAGGTGTCACAAGGCATAGAAACCACAAGAACCATGTTTTGATGCTCTAGCCACCTTGATATGATCATAGCAGTTGAAAGAGGTGTTAAATCCCAATCATTCACTTAATTAATCAATCAATCAACCATTATGCCTGATCATTTGCCACATACAGGTGAAAGGGAGACAACTGCTAGTTTACAATATGTGACACTTGAAAAGGCTCTTTCACCCTTTCTAAAACAAAATCTGGTTTTGACGCCCCTATTAGATACGCCATTGGAAAACATTTATGCAAAAGAAAATGCTGGTCCTTTTGCCTCAACATTTTCTCTGCTATATTGAATGCAAATCTGTTATATACTAACACAAACCAATTTCGTTGTCTGCTACAGCTTTGGTATTGGAACACAATAACTTTTGCCATTTAATAAAGGGTTAATAACATTCCAGAACTTATTTCCTACATTTATCAATTTTTTGAAGAAGCCTGAACAGTTTGGTTCGATTGAATGGGTTTGAAAGCCACTCCCATGAACAATTTGGACAAGTCTACAAACATTGTGTAGTCCAGAGGAAGGTAAAGCACTGAAAACATACTTACAAACAAGTTTTGTACTATAGTTATTAGAAGGGCCAGACTTGTAGATGATCAAGAGCCAATGATACTGTAGATCCAAGCAATACTAGATCAGCAAAATTTTGAAATGTTCCAAATTCAGAGATCATGCAGACGACAATTTCAAGTTGATAGAATTTTACATTTTGTGATATTTCTAGGTAGAAAACATTGTGGAGAATGAAGAAATTGCTTGTAACAAGCAATTTCTTCATTTTCCACAATGTTTTCCAAAGTATTTCTCTTGAGGGGCGTCAAAAAGCATTCCTGTATGGGAATGAGTTAAGCACTGACAATATACTTACCAACAAATCTTGTACTCTAATTGTTAAAGGGCCAGACTTGTAGCTGATCAAGAGCCAATGATACTGTAGATCCAAGCAATACTAGATCAGCAAGATGTCCAAAGGCTCCCCAGTTTCTCTTGGCTGGTTCTGAAAAATGATGTTATAATCTAGCACTAGAAATTAAACAATTTCAGCAAACAGGGACTGAATGTGATTTATTTTACTTTTGAAAACAAGATGTGTTTGTGAAACAAGAATGTCCCCGAAATGGCCAATGGGAAGTTTTCAGACAAACAGATGGACAGATACATTTGTAAAGAATTGATATCAAAAAGGGTTAAATGAGAAAGGATGCTACATTATCCTAGCTGTCTCTGAAATGACGTTGTTCTAAAGCAAATAATTTTGTCAAATAATTCATTTAAATGTATTTGTTTTGAAAGAAAATTGATAATAATAACAAGGGCTGTCCGAAGACAGCACACTCGACTTTCTAAGTTGCTTAGTATAAAGGGGGCATAACTCCAAATATAGCGGAGCAAGGGTCATGGGCCCTGGTAGTAAGGTAGAGGGTGTGATGGTGAATACTTATTCCAAGTTTGGGTTGAATCCCTTTGATAGTATGGAAGTTATTGATGTTTGAAAAAACTTTAACCTTTGTTGCAACGCTGACGCCCGGGTGACAGTATAAGCTCTCATTTTCTTTGAAAAGTCGAGCTAAAAAATCATTCATTTCATGATTTCAGCAACATGTAATTTAAATCAGTATGTTCTTGTGACACTATTAGAAGAAGCAGTTATCAGGCAAAATGGAAATATGGTTAAAGCATTATCAACTCAAATATAAGTTTTTAACCCCTTCGCTGCCAGACAAATATTCGAAAATTGGTTCCTATTTGCCAAGTTATTTTCCAAGAAATTGACGGTAGTGTAAGAAATCAACTTATAACTAAAAAGCTATTCAATAAAACTATATAAAACCTTATATTTTCTGAAAGATAATTGAAAATGCTATTCAGTGAATATATTTTTATTCATTTTGGAAATTACATTTGTTGTTATTAAACTTTGAAAGAAAAACATCGTTCTCCCCTCATGACGGCTCAGGCCGTCACGGGGCAGTATAGCGACATTTTCGCATGACGGCTCAGGCCATCACGGGGCAGCGAAGGGGTTAAAACACATGTAAACAATACTGCACCTGCAATCCTGCATTTTATAGAGAATATTTTCTTATAGCAATGAAAAATTCTTACATTCAGAGAAAAACATTTCAATTCTTAATTACTTTATCAAACATTGGAAGTATTTGTCTTATACATAAGGATAAGTCAGTTTATCCCTTTTCCAAAGAAGACCTGGTTTTGATATCCCTTTTAGAAAGGGCTTGAGGGAAAAAGCTCTTTTGCCTCAATATTTTCTGAGCTATATTTCATACATAAATCCTATCTTTATCAGTATTTTCTCCTTTTGCCTCAATATTTTCTGAGCTACATATTTCACACATAAATCCTATCTTTATTAACATAAATTTCATCGTTTGCAGCAGATTTTGAATTGGACTACCCTAGAATATTGCTGTTTCAGAAAGGGGTAAATGTTGACTGTTCTCAGACCTGAAAGTTTCAATTAGATATGTGTGTGCCTACCTCCTGTGTAATAGCCAAAAGCAAAAGCAACTCTAGCTGCTATGTAGACTACACCAGCTGCAGCACAGGTTTTCTGGTGTGGGAAAAGCAAGGAGAGAGAATATTATAAGGTATATATATCGGTTTAATTGTGTAAGCATGTGCCATAATTCTGATGAAATATTTGTGTGCCTACCTCCTGTGTAATACCCAAAAGCAAAAGCAACTCTAGCTGCTATGTAGACTACACCAGCTGCAGCACAGGTTTTCTGGCAGGGAAAAGCAAGGAGAGAGAATACATTAAGCATGGTGTATAATCATGTGACTCAGAATTTGCCATAATCTTCAATATCTCTTTTAATACTTGACTGATTTGAATTCGGTTTAAAGCAGAGAAGGTGGGAAAATGTCAGGAATAAGCTGGACGTGTTGGATTTTTGAAAAATCAACTGATAAAAAAGTTATTGAAGATAAACCAAAATTTTGGTTTATTTTCAATAACTTTTTTATCAGTTGATTTTTCAAACATCAACCATGTCCATCTAATGTGTGACATCTGTCCTCACTCTCTGCTTCAAACCGAATTCAAATCGGTCCAGTAATTACAAAATTATTGAAGATTTTCTGAAAATATTGTATCACATGATTATTCACCGTGATAAGGTAAATACAATGTACAAGGTTAAGAAATTATTGTAGGCTGGTCAAAATTCAAAGATGTTGGGTAGAAAAACATTGTGGAAAATGAAGAAATTGTTCATCATGAGCAATTTCTTCATTTTCTACAAAGTTTCAAAAGCTTTTTTCTTTTTGGTAGTCAAAAGGATTCAATGTGTCGGAATGGGTTACAGGATAAAAAGTTTGCTTACAATAAGGCACACATTATGTACAAATTTTACCAATGTAATCAAGGAAAACATAATTATGTTCATAATTTTCAGACACTGTTGCCAGCCTTACTTTGAATCTTGTAGTGGTGAGATTCAAAGCATTGTATAAATTTCAGTAGTTTTGAGGTTCAGTATTGTAATGTACACAAAATATGTGTATTTCGCTTGTTTAAAAGGTAAATTATGTAAACATGTGCCATGATATCTTAACATGACTCTTAGTATAATAAGTTGAGTGGTGAAAGAAATAGGGTAGTCAGTTTGGTACTCTTTGATATATATACTGAGAGGCAAAAGAAAGTATACACTTTTTGTCTTTAAATATCTCTCTTAATTTCCATCATATCGACTCAAAATTTTGTATATTTTATTTCTACCCCGAAACCAATAGTACTGTTGTAATAAATGTCACCTGAAATTGCTTTGACTACCCATACTCCTGCTACATGCCGATTAAGCAAACTTTGCACGTGCGACTTAGCGGGGCATCAAATATTGCCGTTAATCTGTATTTGGTGTCTTTAATCTTTATCACAACAAATCACAACGTTAAATTTTCTCTAACATTCTAACCCAATTTTCGGTGGCTGGTAGAAATCGATCAATATGTCACTTTTTAATTAAGACCCATTTTTCTATGACGCAGCATAATAATGAAAGAAACGTGACTCTATATTCACTTAATGAGGTGACTAGGAACATTCTACGCAGATTTTATCAAAATCCGTCAATAAATTTAGAAGGAGTTATGTCAGATAACCCGTTTGCACCAAGTCCCATTTTGCCATGACGCATCGTAATATGGAAAAGCGCTAACAATGTACGCATATTCATAGCTGATTAGACTTCTTCTGTGAAAATTCCATAAAAATCCGTTCATAAATGTAGGGGATGTGTCAACGTATATGCTTGCATTAATTAAGCGATTAAGTACCCTTTTTCGATGACGCTGTATGCTATGAAAAAAACGTTGCACCGAAAGAAAAGATAGATGGACGGATAGGCTGAGAATGTTACATCAATCGACGAATACCTTCGGCGGCGTTTAAAAATCGTACACAATATATTAAGCGGTTTCTCCAAAAACGTGAAAAAACTAGGGTGTATACTTAATTTTGCCTCTCAGTATATATGTAAACATGTAGATCTACTGTAGGTCAATTGTCATGGTTGAAGATAAAGGTCAAACAAATTTTATTTCGAAACACAACAGTCAAACCAGGCATTGAATGCAGCAGGAGTATAAATCTTGGAATGAGATTCACCAATTCACCAAATTAGCTTTTGTACTTACAAACAAAGAAATGAGAGTCAAGGCCAAATCCAGCAAAACACCCATTTACAGCCTAATCACTATTTCAGCTCATCCAAACAAGATATGGTTGTGAAACATGAATGCCCCCGAAATGGCAATGTTAAGTGTTCATGTTAAGAATTGATAAGGGTCAATGAATGGCCTTGAGGAAGGTCATATTGCAAGGAACAGATAGATATCATTTAAAAGAAGGTTACATACCAAATTTGAGCTTTGTATGTCAAATACTTATGGAGAAAATGGCAATGTTAAGTTTTCGGACAGACAGAATGACAGATGGACAGACAGACATGAGTAAAACAATATGAACCCGATCTCTCAATATGTGGGCATAAAATCAGGCCGTCCCTGAGGCTTTTAACTTCAATTTGCATTAGAAATTCTGTAACTACAGCTCATTAAAGGCCCGGTCCCACTGGCGGATTGACAAAAACGTATGCAAAAAGGACACAGCGGAAGAGCAAAATTTCAGTAGTGGTACCATCCGTTTTCATCCGCTTTAGAAAATGGCGAAAATATAACGGAAAAGAGAGCACGTCAGTAGTATATAGCGGGGATGTTAAACGGATATTCGTGGGAAGCCTGGCGGATGGGAACGGATGTCGGCTAAATATACAGAATACATCCCAGATAAAAACTCTTTTTTCCATTTGTATACTTTATATACGCGATGCATATGCTTACATCCTTTCTATTTCCGTGCTGCTAACGATGTATAGACGTTCCATGTACCTTATCGTTCCCCTATCAATCCCTTTTCAGTTTCGGTTGATTTGAGTTTCAAGGATGCCTATAGGATGAAGAAAGGATACAACGGACTGACAACGGACATATAACGTCTGTTGCTCTTATAAATTGCGGATTTATATCGTACACGACGGAAGGTTCATCCGTTCTTAAAGTTTTGGGCAGCCCAAAACTTCTTGCGCGGATGAAATTATGGTTGACGGATACCCGTTGGATAAAACGTATGCAATAAGTACACATCGGACTTCCAACGGATGACAAGGGACTTCTAACGGAAAGCAAGATTTTTTGTATGTTTTATATCCTCTTTGCATCCGAAAGTGCAGTGGGACCGGGCCTTTAGGCTATAGATATTTATTACCAATTCATTTTGGATGTAACGCGAAAGCAGAGCTATATGTGACAAGGCCTTTACATAAAGTACCCACACAAACACACACGTAAGAGTACAGACCAACAGATAAGAAGGGGTAAATGCATTCTAAATTTGTAATTTCAAATCCAAATGGTTTGATAAACAATGAATGAAATATTGCTTGTTGAAGACTCTTTACCCTCTCTAATCTGTAGTTCTGGAAGTCATTGTAAGCTTGTCAAAACATCACACGAAAATAGTCAAGTTTCAGAAGTCTAACCAAATGGCAAACAATTATGCCAGTTCCAATTCCAAAGCTGCTGCAGATGACAAAATGAACTAGATAACACAGTGGAAAACAAAGAAATTGGCACAAGCAGTTTCTTAATTTCACCAAAATTGTTTTATGAAGCCTTTATCTTGTGTAAAATCAAATAGCCAAAAGAAGAAAATACTGAAATCACCATTGCTACAAAGTTTCTATGCATTTTTTCTTCCTTGGAACATTTATTTTGTCAGTCTGTAAATCCTTTGAATTTTGAATAATCTAATCTAAAATCTTGGGATAGGATTAATTCTATTTAGCATACAGCATATTTGTTACAGAAGTCTTCCGATTATAATGCTCAATATGCTCTACATTGCATACTGTTTATATCAAAAGGGACCTTCTGGAAACAAATAAAGAATGAGGAAACTACCGGTAGTTCTTTTATAATGAATGGTATTGAAAAAGTATTTCTGGTATTTTAAACAATAAATTGCAGGTTAGGATAAAAGTCAGTGGAATATGATTGGGTAGAATATGCATGCCGAGCAAATGATAAGAGGGGGTGAAACATTAATTAATTTCTAATTGTTAATTCAAATCCAAACCCTATTAGGTTGTATGTACTCATTTTGAATCGCCGCTATGAGACAATTCCATTGAGTTCCTTCAACATAGGATTTGATGAACAATTTTAAAATGAAATTCAACATTTTGAAAACTCATTACCCACTATCCCCTTTTATCTGTAGCTCTGTGCATTCTTAGGTACAGACTTTACACAACAAGAGCTGTCCGAAGACAGCGCGCTCGACTTTCTAATTTGCTTAGTATAAAGGGGGCATAACTCCAAATATAGTGGAGCAAGGGTCATGGGCCCTGGTAGTAAGGTAGAGGGTGTGATGGTGAATAAGTATTCCAAGTTTGGGTTGAATCCCTTTGATAGTATGGAAGTTATTGATGTTTGAAAAAACTTTAACCTTTGTTGCAACGCCAACGCCAATGCCCGGGTGACAGTATAAGCTCTCATTTTCTTCGAAAAGTCGAGCTAAAAACTTTTACAACTTTAAATGTTTAAACATTTCATTGAATTAAATATTCATTGTTTCCAATGTCACGACAGCTTTCCAGAAGACCCCTGATGGTGCCGCAGGTCACATTTATAGCAATGTTAGGTAGCCTAATATTTGTGTCGTCTTATACCTCCTGTGTAGTAGCCCTTGGCATAAAATACTCTGGCTACCAAATGTATTAGTCCAGCGACGGCACAGGTTTTCTGTTCAAAAATACCAGTAAGTATCAATCTAATGCTTTTTCATCCTCAACAAGTCCCCAAATGGATAAAATTTGAACTGTTCTAATGGATGTTCAAAAGGGTTACATTTGTGTAAACTATAGCACAGAAAATATTGACAAGTAGGAAATGCTGGTCATCAGCATTATCTTCCTTTACCTCGATGTTTTTCCAAGCCCTATTCAATTTGGAAATCAAAAGGTCTTGTTTGGGTAACATTTTATGAGCCATTTGAAGACAAAATCTATAGACTGATCGGTATGAAAACCGTTGCACATAACAAATTGACAAGTGCTTAATATGTTCCAGTCAGAAAGAAAATGTGAAGAATTGATTGATTAGGGTTAACACTACTTAACTGATATGGTCATATTGCATTGGCTGGAGCATCTAGCCATGGATTTTCCTACCAGTACTACAACATCCTTACTAAGCCTCTATGCTTACCCACATTGCTCTACAATTATCAAACAAAACTAGGTGAAGGACAAAATCAAGTACTGTTTGTCAGTATGGGTCCTGACAAGCCAGTGAGTATTCTGGGTCTATGTTTGATTCAAATCCTATAAGGGACTATTTTCCAGATCAATGAATGCTTTTTTCTGTGTTCATCTATCAAAGTATAGAAGTACTTACAGGATATTGAAGTCCTCCAGTCAGTAACAAGAACAAGAATGTTGGATTGGCCTCACATCTGGAAATGATGGAAAATATACATGGAACATTGAATAAATAGAAGCAATCCCTGATAATCAGCGACTTCTTTGTCTCTCAATATTTTCTATTCTAACATATAAATTTTCTACTTTTTACATCAATTAATGAATATTCTATCATTCTGCAATTCCTTTCAAAATGGAAGTGTATTTCTTTGCCATTTGGGAAAGGGGTAATTTCAATCAGTCCAGATTTTCATCTGGGAAAAGGTTTAACCCTTTCCCAAACAAGACCTGGATTTGACGTCCCTAATAGAAAAGGCTTGGGAAAATATTGAAACAAAAGAAACTGCTGATAACCAGCAGTTTCTCCTTTTGTCTCAATATTTTCTGTACCATACTTTACACAAATCCTATCTTTAATAACATACATTTTGTCATTTGTGGCAATTTTTGAAGTGGATTTCTCTAAAACTTTGTCGCTTGGGAAAGGGTTAAATGTTCCATGAACAAAATTTTTCTTAGTAATAAGATAGAATTTCCAATTGATTTCCTGTGATATATCTATCACACAGCAAGGAAGCATGCAACAAATTGATTGATTGGGGTAAAATGCCTCTTTTTCACTGATATGCTGGAGCTGCTAACCATAGATTCCTGACATTTCTCTTACAAGTATTTACTACTACCACAATATCCAATCTGAGCCTCAAGCTGCTCTCTCACTTGATTCACATCCATTGGTGAGAGACCAAAACCTTTTGTCAAATGCCAGAAAGGATATTGGCTGAAAAGAAGTTCGAACCCAAGGCCCCTTGATGGACTCTGACATTACCTACTGAGCTATCCGGGCTTGGAAGGGATTTATAAAGACTGATCCACAAGATGCTTCATTTTCCTCTTGAAACTCAAAAATCACCTGACAGACAATGATTAACCCTTTCCCAAACAAGACCTGGTTTTGACATCCTTAACAGAAAAGTCTTTGGAAAACATTGAGGCAAAAGAAGAAAATGCTGATTATCAGCATTTTACTTTTTTATCAATATTTTCTTTACTATATCACCCAAAATCCTTTCTTTATCAACATCCATTTTGTCGTTTGAAGATACTTTCACATGGGATTGCTAGATAAAATTTTACCATTTGGGAAAGGGTTAAGAATTGATAAAGCTCAAATTACCTTGAGATTTTCTCACTGCGCAATAAATTTTCAATTTTCCAGAGAAAATAAAACCGCATCTTTGATATCTCGATTACTTTTTCCATTTATAGACATGATCCCTTTCGCAAACAGAAAATCTTTTGCCTCTTTCAATATGAAAACAGCTACAGAAAACAACATGCATGTTAATAACATTGGTATTTGAATTAATAAAAGACAGAAAACATTGAGACAAAAGGAGAATAAATATATTCTGGTTATCAGCATTTTCTTCTTTTGTCTCCATATTTTCCCAATTCTTTCTAATAAGACATGCCCAAATTAGGTCTTCTTTGGAAAGAGTAATTTGATGTACTGCTATCACTCTCGTTTTTACTAGGTCAGACATTAGATTGATTATTTTGTTTATTTGTAGATCTATAAAGAACTTAATGTTAATTCTGCAGTTCTTACCCCATCACCATATAGTGACGACTTTTGAGGCCAATCAAGAACAGTCCTTGGGAAAACAAAGGGACAAAAAAGAAATTGCTTTTGACAAGTAATTTCTTCATTTCCCACAATATTTTTCTACCTAGAAAGACAAATTACATTCATTTGAAATTGCTGTCAGCAATATCTTTGAATTTGGACCAGTCTAAAATTTTGCCATTGCCAAAGTGTTAAATAATTCTGATAATCAAGACACTATCTGCACAAGATTGGTTTTGAAAGATGAAGTCAACATCACATTTACAGGCACGTTTCTGAAGTTACAGATAACATGGAGTATTAACCCTTTCCCAAACAAGACCGGATTTTGACGTATCTAATAGGAAAGGTTTGGGAAAACATTGAAACAAAAGAAGAAACTGCTCATAAACAGCAGTTTCTACTTTTGTCTCAATATTTTCTTTGCTATATTGTACAAAAATTCATTCCTTCTTGGCATCATTATTGCAGTTTTCAGCAGCTTTGAATTGGAACACCCTAAAATTTTGTCTTTTGGGAAAGGGTTAACTTAAATTCAAAATGGGAAATAACCATTTATTTATCATCAAACCATATTTTGTTGCTCAATGGAATCATCTCCAGGAGACGATTCCAATAATTACTTACAACATAGGGTTTGAAATTGAAATTATAAAGTTAGAATGTCTTTACTGTCTGTTATCTATTACTCTGCACACTATCTATCTATAAATAGATCTAATAGGTAAAGTATGTTTGCATCAAACTAATTCTGATAAGGAAAGCAATTACAAGAAATTGCACTTTCCTTTCTTGGCATACAACCCAGGAATTAATCTATTAACCCATTTCGAGAGAAATTCTTTACAACCAATGCAACTTGAAATATCTTCCAAATCTGTCTTTACTTTATAATCTATTTATCCTTTTAAGGACAGATCCTCCATTTATTTCCCACGGTAAGATTTTTTTATTTTTTCTGTACTGATGTTTAACTATATGAGAAGTAAAATAATGACTTAAAAACTATAGGTCACCAAGCGAATTAAAAAGTTATTGAATTTCAAGGGAGACTACTCTTGTCTAAAATTGCAAAAATGAGGTGTCACTTAAATACCCACAAAAAAGGTGTTCGAAATGACTAAGATTACATAAGTCTTTATTGTGTTCAATATGTTGTATTCTGTCAAAATGAGTATCAATTTTGGAAAATTTAGTGGTGATTTTGAAATTTTTAGTAAAACATTCTTTCAAAAGTAGCTGAAATTGCTCTTTTTTCGCAACGTTTCTGATAATGAAAAATATTCCAGCGGTAAGAATTTTTTCTTTTTTGTATAGACATAGTGCTTGGTCATACCTACAAAAACAAAAAAAGAAAAATATATCAAACCAAGCAATTTTCTTAGCTATAAGTAAAATTTGGTTTACTTTTTACAGCTGTGTCCGAAATTGTTTCACTACTTTTATCCATTTTCTTCCTTATTGCCAGCTTTAGATAATAAAGAATGAGTGTAATGAAAAGAACTTGTTCGATTCATGGAATGAATGATACAATAGGGCCAAAAGTACCAAATTTGCCGGATATAGCCGGGATTTGATTCCCACCAAAACCGTTCCAACGATTTTCTTGAAAACCGTCAACAACTCTTGTGGCGATCTCCATCTAGGTCTCCACATTATCCCTATTTCTGCGAAAATTCATTTTCTCAAAATATTTAAGTCGCAAAGTGCAGAACGCAACTGCACTTATTACCGGACTTGTATTAGCAACCGGATCCTGGATACGTAAACAAACGGGTTTGCAGGCCTTGTTACTCTAAGAATGGTCGTGAAATCTGTTTTATGCTTATATTTTGTCAAAATAAATAATTGCATTTCTTTTCTGACAGCAGAGATCGGAAAATAATTGCAAAAAAGCTATTAAGAACGATCGCTATGTTTGCGTGGTGGCGCTTAATGCCATCCGTTTGCATCACAAACTGTGCCGCCCCCTGATATCATGAATAGTCACTTTGTTGAACCGTTACTTAAACCAGGACCCTAAATACTATCCCAAAATCCTATTTTTGCCTTTTTGTGATTGACTGTGGAGAAAATGTATCTCAGATGTAGAAAAAATCAACAAAACAAAATCATGAAATGGCTCAATCTTGTCTGACAAAAAGCTATTGGGTTGTACTTGATTGGTTATACTCTGTTTTCATTCCGAAATCTGCAGTCAAATCAAGTGCGTTTGGACGTAAAATAAGATAATTATCGCAGAGTGCCCTATCGTAAAATGTCCAAAACATGTAAAATATGTTTGTTTAGCTTCTTTAGAAAAATTCTGGTGTCTTTTCCGTTGTAGCCTAATTAGTCCGAGTCGATTTAGTAGCACAATCAAGTCCTCCCCAAAAATGACAGCCCGAAGTGTTTTTGGATTGTTTTTGGTTGAAAAATGATATTTTTACGCTGGAATCAATGTAGATTAGGTTTGACATTTTGGTAGAACTTCTCTAATGTGAATTGCATCGATAAATCGTCAGTGCCAGTGTCAGTGGTATGATTATTTGTGAAAAGTCATTAGTTTTTGTCTCCAAGTTCAATGGATTTTGCTGCATAGATCTGACAAGTTACATTTACAGGGATAGATTATCACCTCAGAATATCAGATAGATTATCTGAATGGACATAGGATTAAAGAAGGTAAGTCATGTACTAATGTTGCATAGTTAGAATAGTTAGATGTTTTATTTGTATTCTATGATGGAGATAATAGAGAGTCCCCCCCCTTCCCCCCCCCCCCAAAAAAAAAATTACACGATTAGCATGTCAGCATGGTCCTCATGGCTACGACGTTACTTAATGGCATCCGATAACATTCGGAAGAGAGAACACGAACCTTCCCCCATTTTGTGTTTGTTAGGTCCGTCTTTTATTCAGATACATGTATCGTCAGCTAACGCAAGGGCAGATCCAGCTTTTTTCCAGGGGTTCGGCTTTCTTCAATGAGATCCATTTTATGTAAATTTAAATTTAAACAGTTCAGATATATAGAATCCTTTGACTCTTTAAGCATCATCCTATGTAACATTGTAACTTAGTATGCAGCGGCAGATCCAGGATTTCTGTGGGTTGGGGGGGGGGGGGTTCGTTTGTACAAAAAGTGGAGTTTGTTTTACAAATTGTACATAATTTTGACTGAATGTCTTAATGAAAATGAAATAATCAGGCTCCATTCGGGGATTTGTTTGACCCCCAAGTCCAACCCCCTTTGGAGCTGGCACTGTCACGGAAATTTGTAAAGACTTCTGAAAAAGCGGGGGTTCGGGGGCAGCAGCCCCCGACATAATACTTACCCTATCCCAAACAAGATCTGGTTTTGACATCCCTACTAGATATGGCTTGGGAAAACATTGAGACTAAAGAAGAAACTGGTGATAACCAGCAGATTCTCATTTTGTCTCAGCATTTTCTGTGCTGAATATATACACAAATCCTATGTTTATCCACAACCATTTTGTCGTCTGCGGCAGCTTTGAATTTGGCAGGACCACCCTAAAATTTTGTTGTTTGGGAAAGTGTTAACTAGGATATCAAACTTTCACAAAATACTCCTTTCACGCTGCTAATTATAAATAAATAGTTGAACAAGAAAGGGTAATAACTAAGAAAAAATAAGATAACATAGGTATGTTAGAGTATCTGAGTTACAATTCTTGTACACAGATCTATGTAACTATAAAAAGAACATTTATAACTGACAAATTCCGAGTTGATCAGACATAAGGTGACATTTAAACGCTCTCAATTAAAAAGTTGATGCCGCCTGGATGTCGGATGGCATGTGTGATCCCATAAAATAATCATATATATATCTCTTCGATGTGTGTACATTTAGCAGAGGTTTAAATGAAATTTAGAAATCTTCTCCACCATTTCCTAAACAAAGAAAAAATAAAGTCAACAACGCGTATACATGTGATGCTAAAAGTTTGCAACAGATTATGAGATGAGAGGGAGTGAAGACATGTATTTGGAATATTATTTGAAATCCAAACCCTATTACATGTTGTTGTCGGTACTCATTTGAATCGTCTTGTTGTGATGATTCCATTGATATTGAAGAATACTCACAACACATGATATAACTCTTTACCAAACGGCAAAATCTTAGAATAATCCAAATTCAGAGATGATGCAGACGACAATTGAAACTGAATGAAATTTTACATTTTTTGTCTTTTTGTGTAGAAAATATTGTGGGAAATGAAGAAATTGCTTGTCACAAGCAATTTCTTCATTTTCCACGATGTTTTCCAAAGCCATCCATCTTGTGGGGAGTCGAAAAGAGTCACTGTTTGGTAGCCTAATGGGTTAATGAGCAATAAATTAATTTATGCAATAACATTTTGGAAAGCCATCACCTCCTCTTATCTGTAAAGTGGGCTTAGATTTCGGATAATATTAAGGTAGAAGACCCATAATGGAAAAAACACTTTTTGAGAAATGCCAGTAATTCCTAAACTGTGTTACATAAAATTTCCATTCCAAATCATAAACATAACTTAAGCATTTTGAACCTTTTAGAATTTTGAATTCATGCATACTTATGAAAATATTTGATAAAAATGTTCAAATTGCCTCCCTTGTATATGAATTTAGAGTAAAATGATATTTGTAAACTTATATTTTCTTCTTGAAGCATAATCTAGAATTGAACTTTATTTGAAAGTGATTTCAACATAAACCTGCCCTGGATTGACAGAAGAAAGGTTAACAAATTTAACCTGTTGTCAGGTAACATTCTTACTACATTCCATAACTTTATTTTGAGGTTTGACTATGCTGAACTTGCTAGAATGAATCATTCCAGCACCTGCACCATTGCAACAAATAGGAAGGAATTGTAACCGAAACCCAGATCAAAATTCAAAAAGGTTTCGGTTATAGGCCTGTCCCACCTAACCAAATTTTTACACCGAATGCGTACCGAACTTAATTCGGCGTATTCGTTAAAGGTTCGTTCCACAAACAGGGTTCGACACTAAGGGGAGTCCGTGAGTCCGAGACTCCCTAAAAATTGGTGGGACTCCCTGATTTTCAACTAAGTGAGTCCGGCTGACTCCTTAAAATTTCTGCCGAAGAATTATAAGCAAAATGATAAGTAAGCTGGTAGCTCTAGATAACAGGATCTAGTATCCTGAATTTATGTTTAGTATTCTATGCAGACATGAGAATGACATTGACTAGTTAACATGCATGCAAGATAAAATATTTGCTTCTTTTTGGGACTCCTTTATTTTCCACTGGACTCCCCAAGTTCTCTTGATGGGAGTCCAGCGGACTCCTTGGTTGGGAAAGTTAGTGTCTAACCCTGACAAACGGTTTGTGTTCGGTATGTTTACGGTGCCATTCGGTGCTTTTCGTCGACATTACGCGGTGTTCGCAGACACCTAAACAAATTTTGAGCATGCACAAAATTTTTCAACGAATGCAGCTTATCAAAATTTCGGAATGAGTTCGGTAATCGTTCGCAGAGGGATCGGTAGGCTTGCGTCTGGCGTTCGCTACTTTCGTTTTGGTGTCGGTAATAATTCGCAGACAAATTTCTGTTCGGTATGTTCATTATGATCTCACTGAAGGACTAGCGTTTGCACTCGGATAAAGGTGCGTTTCTTTACTGATCTGGCCGAAAAGGTTAAACAAACCACTAAGGAAACACACCGATCCTGACGATGCCATTCCGAATATGACGTTATATTCGTTACTCAAACGGTAGGGGTTCGTTAGTGTTTGAGAACGAATTAGGGGATATTTCGGAGAAACAACGTTGGCTGTTCGACACATTCGCTACAAGTTCGTTACGTGTTCGGTGTATGGGCGGTACACAATCGTTGAAAACCAAAGTTACCGAATAAAATGACAAGGAACACTGCGAATTTCGCACTTGACATTCGGTACCAATTCGGTGCCACTATTCGGTTAGGTTGGACAGGCCTATTACACTCTTGCAACTATATATGTCATTGCACTGTGACATTGAGAGCAATATTACTGACTGCATTAAGTACAACTTGGCTGCAGCCATAGCGCAGCTGGTAGCGCAGCTGCCATTCATTTTAGACTTGTTTGGTAATTATTTACCTACAGGCCCGTAGGAAGCAATTTGATATTGGGTGGGCTCAACAAACCCTTCGTTTGAATGTTGGGGGGGGGGGGGGGTAAATTGGATTTTCCCGCAGTTCAGTGCAAAATAAGGAAAATTTTGCATTTTTGGCCAACTTTAGGGGCCTCTTGTTAATTAATAGCCATACATTTTTCTTTTTTGCAGCAGCTTTCTCATTAGAACAGTCCAAGTTTTTTGCAAAGGGTTAACAATGAAATGCAAGTATTTTCTTCATGGAGCATAGCTATTATACTCAGTGATGTGTCTGGTTAATGAAAGTTAATCCTTTCTCAAACTACAATGATTTAGGCTGGTCAAAATTGAAAGAGTTGCAAACTCTACATAATGATTGATGTCCAAGGTGGAAAATGTGTATTTCAAGGAAAGGAGAATTTGCTGATGTTCAGAAATTTCTTCTTTTCTCTCAATGTTTTCCAAACCAATTTCTATAAGGTAAGCTAAGACAAGAGTCCCGTTCTTTAGAGCCAGAATCAGACTTTTAAGATTTCTTAGGATGTTTTAGATAAAACGTTTTCAGATTCTGACCGAGGTGTTCCAAATGCTCCATACTTCAGTCGTACAAATGACGTCATGATGACTTCATTTGTATAATTGAAGTTTGGTGCATTACCATGTTACCATCGAGCATTGGGAACAACTCGGTCAATTCTCTCATGTATTGTTTTAAGGAGTTAACCGAGTGGTTTAGATGTTTTGTTTGTACTGGTGTAAGAAATGTCAGGAACAGATCTGATGATTAGGTGCACCAGCTTCTGAAATGCAACTAGAAAATGGTTGAATGCGGTATTAATCACGATTCAATCACATTATCAGTATTACTGAGATGGAGAGAAGAGAAGTTTGAATTTGTTTGTATACCTCACGATAAATGAACTGGCAGAGCAGCCCATGCTAATCGAACGGAATGCTCTGCCAGGTCAATTCTCATCCACTATACATGTATGCAATAATTACACATATAGTCTATCGGTTATAAGTGTAGACTTGTATACAAACACTAAAAATCAAATACATATTGTCCAGCAAGATTAACCCGGGACATCTGCATATGTAATGACCCCACTTCGGCTTTGTTTTGTTAAGACACTCAACTAACGGACTTTGCGCACGAAAATTAAGTTGTCCCGGGTTAACCTTGCTGGACAATAGTTTTAACATTTAACAAACCATTTATCGTGAGCTGTACGGGCGAATTAATGTCCTAACTCGTTTATTCTCGAAAGAGAACAGGTTTGTGTTGGGTCAATTTTCATCAACAAGCAGTATAGTGTTTGTATACAAGTCTACCAGTTATAAGTTAATATAATAGATTCGCTATTAAACGAGAATAATTTCAGTTGTTTTGATAAAGCAGTTCAACTGTAACTATTCTTGTTTCATTGTGAATCTATTATAATAACCGACGAGTTATACATAGATACTTGTTATGTCAACAAGGGTTAATTTGAATTAATGCTGCATTTTAATTTGGAAATCTGATGCTGTTCTTATGATTATAAAAAATGTGAAACTTTGAATATCTCAGGTATTTTGAAAGCCCCATTGACTTTGACATATCCAGTGTTGACTGAAGTTACTCTAGAAAGCTGAGGTTCCAGACTTTTACAAACTCCTATAGCGCAATTGGCAGAGCGACTGGCATGAAGCTTAAATTATGGTGTGATCCAGGAGGTTCCAGGTTCGAGTCCTGGTGGGAGTTTCTGGCAGCAATCTTGAGTTCAAAATGTTATAGCTCCTGGTTTATGCTTTATGCAGTTAGTGTTAGTACTTGTTATGTCAAAGTCATAGTAGTCAGAGATATGAAATACATTGAGGTATCCAAAACTTGATCGACACAATCAGGTTTTTTGTTGACTCCTTGGGTAATTGATATTTGTGATATATTTAAGCTGAAAGTAGTTATTGTTGTGATTAGATGATATATATGGTAGACACAGCCTTAGGAGAGAAATTGATTCAACTGAGCATTATCTCCTCTTTTCTACTATATTTCTGTGATAATTTTTTATGTAAAACCTGAAAAAAAGTTGAATATGGCATTAATTCCCTATCAATCAATATTCTTTTGATGTATGGAGAAGTTTTGCTTTGTGTTTTGAATTTCATGTGTAAAATAATTGCTCATATAGATGACACTCAACATTGGTTCAGTCGAACTGCTTATGTCAAAATGAAAACAAGATACAGCATATCCCTTGACATCTCCAGTAAATAAGGCCTGTGAAATCTTTGAGGCAAAAGAAGAAAAATTATGATAACCAATATTTTCTTTGTCATAATGTGCATGAATTCCATTCTTGTTTTTGCAAATTTATCATCTGCAGAGACTTCCAAATTAAAAAAAAGTCTATATTTTGTTGTTTGGGAAAGGGTAAAGATTATTAAATGTTTCAAAGTTTTGATGCCATGTGTTATTTTGAAGGGCCCATTGACTTTGACATAACCAGTGTTGACTGAAGTTACTCTTGAAAGCTTAGGTTCCAGATTTTTTTTTTCAAACTCTTATAGCACAATTGGCAGAGCAACTGGCATGATGCTTGTAATATGGCGTGATCCAGGAGGTTCCAGGTTCAAGTCCTGGTGGGAGTTTCTAGCAGCAATCTTGAGTTCAAAATGTTATATCACCAGGCCCCGGTTTCTCGAAAAAACTCAAGTATATTCTCATGAGAACATGCTCAACTTCAAAGGGATACTTTCCAACGTTGAAGGGTATTCGATTGAAGTTCACTGGGATTTCGTGCGATTTGAGCATGGTGCTCAGATTTGAGCATGAGAACGTACTTAAGTTTTTTCGAGAAACCGGGGCCTGGTTTATGCCCTATGCAGTTGACACTTGTTATGTCAGAGTCATTGGAGATATCAAATTACCATGAGATATCCAAAACATGACACATCCAATTCTTTTGCAAATTGACAATTTTACTAGATCAATATATTAACGTAGTTGAATGCAGTTGTGAATAATTAAAAACTAGAGTTCACAAAGGAGAGAAATTGCTTTGATTTCAAGAGCAATTTATCACCCATTTCTTTGATGAAATCTTCTATCTAGTACATGGAGAATTTGCTCTTTTTGAGCAATTTCTTTTTATATGCCCATTGAAGACGGTACGTATTATGGGATCACCCGTGGCGTCTGGGCGTCCGGTGTCCAGGCGGCGTCCACTTCTTTGTCCGGAGCATAACTCTGTCACCTTAAGTCTGATTGACTTTAAACTTAGCAGTTATATTTTTCTCATCATTACGAAGTGCAGTGCACAAGAACCATAACTCTACCTGGCCTATTTTGTGAGTTATTGCCCTTTGTTATTTTTCATACTTGAATCTTGTCCGGAGTATATCTCTAAAAGTATAATAGCTAAAATCATGAAACTTCATGGATGGATAGAGCTCATCAAGGGCGAGTGCAGTGCACAGAAACCATAACTCTACCTGGCCTAGTTTTTGACTTATTGCCCTTTGTTGTTTTTCATACTTGAATCTTGTCCGGAGTATATCTCTAAAAGTATGATAGCTAGAATCATGAAACTTCATGGATAAATAGAGCTCATCAAGGGAGAGTGCAGTGTACAAGAACCATAACTACCTGGCATATTTTTTGAGTTATTCCTCTTTGTTGTTTTTCATACTTTGTTTTTGTCGAGGGCATATTTCGAAAAGTATAACAGCTAGGACCATGAATCTTTTATCAACCTGCTCCCCCTGTCGTCATAAAGCAGTGTTACGGGCGTATCTTGTGACAGTTTAACACCTTGTTTTCCAATAATGTTTTAGGACATGATCATGAATTAGAAAAACACTATACTATTAGGTCTTATTGATTTAGGTTTGATAGTGCATGCTATTTTCAACTTTAATTAAATCCATTGTCACAGCATTCTTTTGCAAATCAGAGACAGGATCATGAGGCATTGAGTGAAAAGAAGAAATTGCTGAAGATCATCATTTTCTTCTTTTCCATCAATGTTTTCTATGTTATAACTAATATTAATTAATTATTTTGTCGTCTGCAGCATTTCAAACTTAAAACGCCCCCATTTTATACCCATTTCCCTATCAGGTTTTGAGCCTTTTTTAGCTCTACTGGCCCAAGGCCAGTTGAGCTATTGACATGGAGTTGTGGCCATTTGATCCAGGGTCTGTGCGTTATATTTTTATGCCCCCGTATCTTATGTAACCTTATCAAAAGATCTAGGGCATATTGTTTTACCGTGGTCTGTCCATCCGTCTGTCTGTCAATCCAAAACTTAACATGGTCATTTTCTCTACAGCAATTATGCATGCAAAGCTCAAATTTGGTATGTAAACTTTTTTAATTGTATCTATCTGCTGCATGCAATTTGACCTTCTTCAATGTCATCTTTTAACCTGTATCAACCCTTAAGACATGCAACTGACAACTTAAAGTGACAACTTAACATTGCCCTATGTCAGAGGGAAACTATTGTATCTGCATTTTCCAAGTTTTACAGGAGAGGGTAAAAACTGTTTAATTCTGTTAAAAATAGACACATCAGAAACAAAATCGGCAATGCATTAAGGTTAGTTTGGAGAGCGGCCATGTGACTTTCAAATTTCGTGCTTCTTCTGCGGCACCAAAATGCCGGTGCTACAATTTTCATCAAATTTTCAAAGCGAAACATTCCCCTTTTTTGTGATGGTGAATGTCAAATGAAGTATTTTATTGTTCTAAATGTAAAGATATGCCAGAAAATTTTGGATTTTGTTTGAAAATATTGAAATTTTTGTCATTAGGCTAAAACGGGGTGTGTGGGGTAAGATAAAGTCAAATATCTTTTTTATTTGTGTGGAAAGGTGTGCTGATTTTTTGTGTAAAAATAGCTCTTGGTATTATCTTCAAAATATCCAAAAACAAAAAATATTCATTGGGTATTTTTTGGCGGATTGAAAAAAGTTGCAAAATTTTCTCCAAAAAATGCATTTTTTTAATTTTTCCCATAATTTTTTCCAGAAATTGATTTTAAAATTTTTCTTTGAATCATTTCATCACATTTGTGCATATGTTTAGTCTCTAAATTGATATAACATTTGAAATTATCCATTCAGAATAACTTGATATATGACTTTAAAACATAAGAGTAATTTTGCGAAAATGGTCATTACTAGTCAAGGGCAGATAACTCTGACAAGAAAACGAGTCAGGAAACTTACCCTGATTCTTTTATATTTTGTTCAGGAAATGTTACTCTACAACATATGTACAAGTGAAAAAAAAGGCTTATCGGCTTAAGGTAAGTTTGGACTTGGGGGTTACTTTTTATCCGCCCAATGAATTTTTATGCCCCCGTATCGAGAGATCGGGGGCATATTGTTTTACTCGTGTCCGTCTGTCTGTCTGTCTGTCTGTCCGTCCGTCTGTCCGTCTGTCCGTCTGTCTGTCCATCCGTCTGTCCGAAAACTTAACCTTTGCCTTTTCTCCAAAAGTATGTGACATACAAAGCTCAAATTTGGTATGCAACTTCCTTTCAATGATATCTATCTGTTCCATTCAGTTTGACCTTCCTCAAGGTCATCTGTTAACCATTATCAACCCTTTACTCTACGAAAACTTAACCTTTTACTCCGAAAACTTAACCTTTGTTTTTTCCCCAAAAGTATTTGACAAACAAAGCTCAAATTTGGTATGCAACTTCCTTTCAATGATATCTATCTGTTCCATGCAATTTGACCTTCCTCAAGGTCATCCCTTAACCCTTAATAACCCTTTACTCCACGAAAATTTAACATTTTAGAAAAATGGCCATTTCGGGGGCATTTGTGTTTCACAAACACATCTTGTTTTCACTTGTACATATGTTGTAGAGTAACATTTCCTGAACAAAATATAAAAAGAATCAGGGTAAGTTTCCTGACATGTCTAATATTTTGTTTAAATTGGAATTAAAATGGAATTAAGTCAGAATGATTGTCTTGATGAAGTCATGGTGGAGTTTAAAATTTTGTCAAGAACCAGGTCACTGGTCATATCTTAGAAAACATTGGATGGATTCTAAATGCCCATTGTATTAGGCAATTCTTTAATCAAAGCCCATGGGGCGATACAGACCCTTTAGAACTCTTGTCTTCTTTTTTTGCATTGTTTTGTTCCAATCGAACAGAGAAATTTGGCCGGTTGTTTAACAAACTTGAAGCAAGCGATTTGTAGGTGTGTACATTTCCAAAATAAACGTGGGTTAGCTACCTTGAAATTTTAAGCAACTCTTCTCTCAATTTGGCGGGCTATTTAAGTTTCAAAGTGCAGAACAAGTTCTATTCATTTCACTCATTCTTTCATGTGACATCCTTCAGGTGTCGCCACTCTAGTAAAAAGTGTCATCTTTTGTGTCCATCTGAAGCAGACTATCTCATAAAGACACCAATTTGCTTTTGTTGCTTCGTTTCTTATCGCTAACGCCACATTTTGAACGCGTAACAGAAAGCGAAATGTACCATCCGAGTACTATTAAACTTTAATTGACCAAACAGAGAAAATTGAAATAACCGAAAAGGGTCTTGTCATTTATCAACCAAACATTAACTTAATGTAAGAAATACATTTGCTGAAAAAGGCCAATTACTGAAATAGCTTTATTTCGTTATTTAGGATATGTGCGGTAAGTTACGCAGTAACAACTGGAGGATCTGTCCTTAAACCTTTCCCAAACATGACATTGCTTTGATGTCCCTTGTAAAAGCTTTTGAAACATTGAGGCAAAAGAAGAAATGCCGATGAATTTGGCTTCCCTGGAACTTTCAGACTTCACTCAGCACCAGCAAAATCTTCAAATGGAATATTTTGGAGCCATTAGGAGCCAATTGATGAGAAATGAAAAACATAACTGTAATAACCTAACCCCCCCCCCCCTCTCTCACACAGACTTGAATTTTTTATCCCAATAGGGAACAACTTTATCCGGTTAATCGTGACATAATTTTGAACAACATCAGTATTTCGTAGGTGGTGACGGTGTTATAAAATCTCGTAACTACGGCTTGAATCAAGCTGTAGTTACAGGATTTTACAACAATACAGAGGGTTTATAAAAACATAACGGTAAACTTAATCTATCTTTAGTACAGAATCCATTGCCATTCCCATAAATTAACACTTTCTATGCTTCTCAATAATAAGGTTAGAGAAAACATTTTGGGAAATTAAGAAATTGCTTGTGGATAAAAA
This sequence comes from Fragum sueziense, assembly GCA_963680895.1. Lineage (NCBI taxonomy): Eukaryota > Metazoa > Mollusca > Bivalvia > Cardiida > Cardiidae > Fragum > Fragum sueziense. The sequence goes on from OY804603.1 coordinate 33,447,832, forward strand.
TTTTCACACTTCCCATATTTTCTATTCAAGTAGTTGTAAAAAAATGAAATTTCATAAACTTTGAAAGTGTCGTTTGCAACTTCTTTCAAAATGGACAAGTCTTTATATTCATCAATTGGGAAAAGGGTTTAAGATCACTTACGTATTTTGGTGAACTCTCTGTATACAGTTGAAGATATGGTTTGGTTCTGGGTGATACATTTGGGGGTACTGAAATAAAGATGGACTTTAGTTCTAAGGAACAATTTGACAAAAATGTTACAAAACAAAAAGAAGTCAAGATTATTTTTTATCATTTCAAATAATCTCATCAAACAGGATTTGAGCAGACATTTTCTAAGACAGACAAACAATAATAAAAGTGATAAAAAAAGCAGGACTTTTTAACCTGGACAACTTGGCTACGCTTTAATTCTGTTATTTGTAATTGGTTAAGTCAATCAAAAGTCCAGCTTACCATGACTTCATACTTCTTCCTTGCCTTTCCTACATTCATAGCCATCCACATATTGAGGAATAAATTACCACAACCAGTCAGAAGGATGTATCCGTAACCCTCAGGGAGTTCTCCGGTTAACTTGGACAAGTGTGCCATGGCTGGAAGTAAAATAGATGAGCAACCGATAAGGGCAGGGGGAGGGGAGGGAGGAAGACATTCTAATTTGTTTATTTCAAATCCAAACCCAATGTTGTGGCTACTCATTTAAATTGTCTTTGAGACAATTAGGGTTTGATGAACATTTAACATTATGTGAAATATTCAATTTCTAAAAGCCATCAATGATCATCTTCTCATATGTAGTAATGATTAACAGATATTGTAAATATTGTAAATGCAAAACCTTGTATCTCATTTTGGGAATATTTTAAAAGGGGAAGGAACAAAGTGTAATAACTTTTCCCTAACAGAGAAAGGTTTTACCTGAAAGGGGGGGTTTCCATAAGGCCATTTTCCTGGGACCTAAATTTTCCAATGATATTTTTAGTACAAATAGATACATAAAGGGGACATGTTTTGCCGAAAAGTCTGAATCGAACGGACCTTTGGTTTGGTGTATATTGCATATTGAAAGTGGGTGGGGTAATTCTATTCAGGCGCTACCCAAGGTTCTTATTCATCAATTTTCTATCTAGAGGTAAATAATAGGCGAATTTTTTTAAGACATTGTGTTTTGTATATAAACCCGTGTTAAGATGACATGAAATTAATTGGCTTGCTTATTATAGATATTAAAATATTTGGCATTTTATGTAATTTTTCAATTTTTTGTATATTTCCATCTCCCAACTTCGGGCAAAACATCAACACGTTTTTATAAAGCGACATATTGAAATAATATTTTAGGTGAGAACAAGTTAATAATTCGTGATTGCAAAATTATGAGGGATTGATTGCTAGTCGGGAAAATGAGTTACGGGCCCTTGAATGCACGAAAACCAATGACAAATTGTGGAATAAATAACAAAATACATTTTTTCTGGCTTTTCTTCACACAGAAAGGCAGAAATGATAACTTAGCTTAAATTATAGCTGTACTCAGCAAAACGTACTACAAATAAGCTATTGTGGTCAGTTTTGTCTGTTTTCCGTCCGTCTGTCTGTCTGTCCGGCCATAATATCAGGGTTACACTCTAGAATCCACAAATATTATCCGATCTTCACCAAACTTTAACAAAAAGTGTATGGTTATAGGCCCTTTGGTAAAATAGAGTTTGGACAGAATTGCTCCAGAAAGTGCTGAGTTATCCGCCCTTGAATATCAAAAAATGCTATTTTTGACAAATTTTGCATTATAAAATTTACAAATATAGCCCAACCAAACGAAAATGTTTGCATTTATAATGTCTTGGGTGAGTGTGAATTTCACTAAAATCGAAATTGCAAATTTTGAGTTATCTGCCTTTGAATTTTGCAAAATTGCTATTTTTCGGCTTTTTCCCCATGTAGCATCCACAAATAAGGAGCAATTAAAACGAAAAGAGGAATTATTATTTCTGTCTATAAAATATCACACATGTAACAATTTCAGCCAGATTGAAAATGTATTTTCTGAATAATCCGCCCTTGAAATTGCCGTATTAGCCATGGATTTACGCGAAAACCCACAATTTTGACTAAAACAGGGGCAGATAACTTGGAATGAGCAATTCTAATGATGCCAAAAGTTTAAACGATAAAAGATCTTATGGACATCAAAAACATGTTCAAGTTTTGCTTTGATTTTCGAATATTTGTGGATGCTAAAGAGAAAAATAAAGTCAATCAAAGTACTGATAGTACTGAAGGTCGGGAAACAGAGGATTCGAAATACAGTAAATGGTCAATTTTCTTAAATTTACATTGAATTCGTAAAATATTCTCGATGTTGTTATCTGATTGCACATTAAAATTAATCCTTATACTCTTATTGCCGAGTTAACATAAGCAAAAATTTGATATTTCTAGAAAAGAAATCATAGGAGACGAAAGGGTAATTTTCAACAATATAGATCTACTCCATTACACGGTCCGTCGCGATATGACCCTAGTAGTTGAAAACACGGTAAAACCCCAATAAACCAAATCCATTACATGATGTCGTATTTTTTCGGGTGATGTCGTAAACATTCGGTGATGGAAAGTGTCGATTTCTTTTAACCCGTAACGTGTCCGTGTTGAACGGGTAACCGTATGTTAAAAATATTTACGGCGTCGTCAGAAAAGATCGGACGTCGCATGAATCTCATTACGGATGGACTGCCTTAATGAATTGTCTGGGTTAACAGTTTGTAAAACATTATATCATTTTGATATCCATTATAACAAGGTTTGAGGATACATTGTGGCAAAACGAAAACATTTTGATATTCAACATTTTTTCTTTGTCTCAATCTGTCTTTCAACAATTCTTCAGCTAAACTTTACATTAACATTTATCTAAATTATCAACACAAACTTGACATTACATGTAGCAACAGTATTCCGTTTTTTATGCAGGCCCGTAGGCACAGGTGGGGCTACGGGATGGGATAAGCCCCAAATGTTGGCCAAAAATATCGAATTTTCCTCATTTTACATAGAAAATTGAAGAAAAGCCCAATTAGCCCTTAAGATGTTCAGACACTAACCCGGACAGAGTTTTGAGCCCTTCCCCTTATCAAATTGCTTCCTACGGGCCTGAGAGCAGTTTAACATTCTACTGCTTAGGAAAGGTTAAACTTCGCACGATGAAAAATATTAATATTATGACGGGAAAATTTCTGAGCAAAATTCAGAATCAGGAATGAAGTTAAATTTAATATGGTCCACAAAAGTGGCATGAGAACTGACCAGATTTAGATAATTAAATTTACAATATAGCACATTGTAAATAATGGTAAAGGTTAGACCACAAACATTGATCAACAATTCTAATAATATGTGTGTTAAACTCAGAATTTGAAAAAAGTGAGCTCGTATTTTCTGCACACAAATCTAGATCTTGCTTTCTTTTTATTTTTGCTGTCATCTTTGCTTGTCGCATTAGCTTTCACTTTGGATTGTTCTTTCTGTCGTTTGTGAAAGAGATAACTCTATCACCCCTATCATCTGCAGAGACAGAGGCCTACAATTAACTCATAAATAGCCTATATCTCAAGCCCAGGTCGAAGAAAGATGATTAAATTCCTGTTAAACCTAAGCCTGGATTAATAAGGATGAATAAATTACGAAAATTACGTTGTATGTACTCAAGACGGCTCAAAGTCCGTCAACGCCGTTACGGTAACACTTTAGTTGGTCAAAGCATAGGAGACTAGCTTTACACCGCGAAGTGTTAACACGTGAGCGTATAACCCGATAAAATGCATGTGTTGCAAAATGCGATTGTGCGCATAGCAATTGAACAAGGAGAAGGACTCGACTAGAGTCAGGATATAGATAGATTTTCCGTGAATCTACGAGTGCTTCACGGAAATGTCCGATTACACGAACTGTGTGGCGCAGTAATTTGGTGTTGAAATTCTCGTCTGCTCTAGTCTGCCACACCAGTTAGAATAGTTCGAATCAACCTTTCCGCCAAAAAGAGAAGTTGATAGTTTTCGCACTTATGAGCAAACTGCTGCATTGTTTTGATAAAACAATTAAGAAATGAAAGTCTTTACGATGATTATGTAATTTGAGTAATTTTGAATTGTTCATAGGTAGGTCTACTTTTTCGGCGGACTCAGACATTTTGAACGACTATGCGGTGACCAAATTATATCGAAAACCTCGTATCTGCAGATTAAAACAAGCGGCAGATATGAGATTTTCGTAGAAAAGCGTTAGAAGCGTTGGATCGCTATAGGACGTGAAAATCTCAAAGAGATTTTCCGACCTAAAAATAGCAATTTTGCCAAATTCAAGGGCAGATAACTCAAAATTTGCAATTTCGATTTTAATGAAATTCATACTCGCCCAAGACATTATAAATGCAAACATTTTCGTTTGGTTTTGCATTTGATTGGGCTATATTTGTAAATTTTATAATGCAAAATTCGTCAAAAATAGCATTTTTTGATATTCAAGGGCGGATAACTCAGCACTTTCTACAGCAATTCCGTCCAAACTGTATCTTACCAAAGGGCTTATGACCATACACATTTTGTTAAAGTTTGGTGAAGATCGGATAATATTTGTGGATTCTAGAGTGTAAACCTGATATTATGGCCGGACAGACAGACGGACGGACAACAGACGAAACTGACCACAATAGCTTATTTGTAGTACGTTTTGCTGAGTACAGCTATAATTTAAGCTAAGTTATCATTTCTGCCTTTCTGTGTGAAGAAAAGCCAGAAAAAATGTATTTTGTTATTTATTCCACAATTTGTCATTGGTTTTCGTGCATTCAAGGGCCCGTAACTCATTTTCCCGACTAGCAATCAAAAATCCCTCATAATTTTGCAATCACAAATTATTAACTAGTTCTCACCTAAAATATTATTTCAATATGTCGCTTTATAAAAACGTGTTGATGTTTTGCCCAAAGTTGGGAGATGGAAATATACAAAAAATTGAAAAATTACATAAAATGCCAAATATTTTAATATCTATAATAAGCAAGCCAATTAATTTCATGTCATCTTAACACGGGTTTATATACAAAACACAACGTTTAAAAAAAATCGCCAATTATTTACCTCTAGATAGAAAATTGATGAATAAGAACCTTGGGTAGCGCCTGAATAGAATTACCCCACCCACTTTCAATATGCAATATACACCAAACCAAAGGTCCGTTCGATTCAGACTTTTCGGCAAAACATGTCCCCTTTATGTATCTATTCGTATTAAAAATATCATTGGAAAATTTAGGTCCCAGGAAAATGGCCTTATGGAAACCCCCCCTTTGGACATTGTTCACAGATAATGTGTCATTAATACTGATTAGTAAAAATATCTCAAAACCTGCAAGAATTGTCTTAACTGGACACACAAGATTTTACTTTAAAAATCGCAACAATCCACATACAAGGTTTTGCATTAACACCAACGATATGTTAACCCTCTCTTAAAGGCAAAATATTTACTGCTCAAATTTAAAAAGTTCAAAGCTCGAGAAGACAACAAAATGGATGTTGATAAAGTGATTTGTGTACATTAGAGTGAGACATGAGCCGTCAGAGACTGATTATGTTCTCCAAATAAGTGTTTGTCACTTCACCTTTTCCCAAACAAGACCTGGTTTTGACGTCCCTAATAGAAAAGGCTTGGGAAAACATTGAAACAAAAGAAGAAACTGCTGATAACCAGCAGTTTCTCCTTTTGTCTCAATATTTTCTGTGCTATATTGTACACTAATGCCTTCTTTTTTAACATAAATTTTGTAGTCTACAGCAGCTTTTAAGTCAGACCGACCCAAAATTTTTTATTTGGGAAAGGGTTAAAAGGTAGGACTCTGACATATCTATAACCTTCTGGGAGTTCTGGTTGGTTTGAACAAGTGCATCAATGATCATAGCTGGAAATGAAATAGATATTTGTTAACCCTTTCCTAAACAAGATGTGCCGAGCCCGGATAGCTCAGTCGGTTACGTCGGAGTCTGTCAACCCAGGTGTCTCGAGTTCGAACCCCGGCTCGGCCAGTATCCATTCTGACATTTGACAAAAGTCATTTGTCTCTCACCAATGGGTGTGAATCATCTATGTGAGAGAGCAGCTGGAGGCTCGGTTTGGATATTGTGGTTGTACTGGTGCGAGAAATACCAGGAACCCATGGTTAGGTGCTCCAGCCGCCGCGATATGACCCTGGTAGTTGAAAACGGCATAAAACCCCAATAAACTCAAACTCAAACTCAAAACAAGATGTGTAATAACAAAGGCTTGGGAAAACATTGGTACAAGCAATTTCTTCATTTCCAACAATGGTTCCTACCCAGAAAGACTAAAAATGAAAAACTTTATTCAGTTAATATTGGAATTTGCAACATCTTTCAATTTTGGACATTTGAAGCAGATATAGTTTGTAGTTGGCCAATCAAAACTCAGTACTGTAAGTGTAAAGGGTTCAAGTGAAGTCAAAATGAAAATAAGGATAATAGGGAAGACATTCATTTATCTATTTTATCAATAATTTTATCTAAGCAAAGTCCCATTACAATTTTGGGTATTATGAACTCCACAAAATAATGACTCCTCGTTTTCGCCAATTTTCTCATTTATTTCTATGCGGCACTATCAAATTTCTCCAATAAACCTTTAAGCCCAAACAAGAATTGTTTATGAAAGGTTTGGGAAAACATTGAAGCAGAAGTAGAAATGCTGATAACCAGGGTTTTCTCCTTTTGTCTTAGTATTTTCTGTGCTGTACTGTGCACATATATGTCGATGTCCATGGGAGGTGCTCTATGCAAACGACCTCGCAATAGTTGACACTTTCTTGGAATCCTTAATAGACTGAATTACAGAATGGAAGAAGGGTATGGAGAAAAAAGGTCTAAGGGTTAACATGAGTAAGACGAAGATGATGATATCTAGCCCAGCTGAACTGCCTATATCAAAGTCAGGAAAGTACCCATGTGCCATATGTTTGAGTGGCACAGGTCAAAACTCTATACTCTGCTCTAGCTGCTCCCAATGGGTCCACAAGAAATGTAGTGGAATTAAAGGTATGCTAAAACCAGACCCGAACTACAAATGCTATCGATGCACTGGTTATGTAACACCAAATGTCGGCAGAACGGTAACAGAAGTATCCATTGGCGAGGACAATTTAGAAGTTGTACAGAGCTTTTGTTACTTGGGTGACACCCTGTCAGCTGGAGGTGGCTGCGAACTGGCTGCTGCAACAAGGTGCAGGTCAGCATGGAAAAAGTACAGGGAACTCCTTCCAATTCTCACAAGCAGGAATCTCCCAATCAGAACAAGAGGCAGACTGTACTCCAGCTACATTTGTCCTGTGATGCTATACGGGTCAGAGACATGGGCTATAACATCTGGTACCAAAAAGAAACTGATGCTAAATGACAAGGCCATGATCAGGTGGATCTGCGGCATCAAGCCTGAAGACAGGGTGTCTCTCGAAAGCCTACTCTCACAAATGGGTATCCAGGACCTTTCCAAAATCCTGCTGGCAAACAGACTAAGATGGCTAGGTCACGTAGAAAGAAACACTGGCTGTCTGACCAATGTGAGATCCCTAAACATCCAGGCAAATAGAACTCATGGCAGACCCAAGCTAACATAGGAAGAAGTTGTCCGGCGAGACCGCGAGATTGCTTGACTAACCAACGTACAAACCCCCTAGACCAACAGACGAAAGGACCACTCCGTTCGAGACTGGGAAGCCAGGCCCTTAGTTGCAATAATGTAACAGAGACCTTTTTGAATTTTGATCTGGGTTTCACAAACCAATACCCATCATCAAGTTTGTGGCAATGATATCGCAGCTACCAGGCCCTACCCTCACCAGAGGACTAGGCGAAGGCCTGGATAAGATAAACAGGATGATGATGATGATGATGATGTTGTTGATTCCCCAAATGACTTTACATGGCATCACCAGGTTTCACCCAATGTAGAATTGGTTTGGTTTGTCCGGAATTTTTCCCTCCTCGGATTGCACAGTACTATCACTAATAACCGCCGCCATGTAGCACATGGGCACCTAACCATGAATTCATGTTGTTCCTGGAGTCGCTGTACTTGAATCCTATTTATACTTACATCCATTTGGTCATCTGCAGCAGTTTTCAAATTGGACAACCCCAAAATTTTGTCATTTTGGAAAGGGTTTTTAAAGCAGTTTTCCATTGACTTTTACTAAAGAGGTAATTATGTCCCCCTGGTCTTCAAATTTATAAGGGGGTCATGCCTATTTAACATTATTTTCAAGTCCTAGCTGATGATACCTAGACTAGAGGGCCATTTACACCGTTTTTGACTGCTATGGTCTTACTTCTGCAGCTAGGGCACCTGACCATGGATTCATTTGATTGCAATACAGGAGGCTACGCAAAAATATCAAACATGCAGTGATTATTTTACCTGCGCATCCTGCAACTTTTACTCAAAGTTTTAATTCTAGCGAGTTCCAGGATGCAACAATTTTTACAGATTTCCTATCAAAAATAGTGTATTGGACTCTTTTTTTTTTTCATTCTTTTCTATCTATCTATCTATATATACTGCCTAACTCCCATTGTATTAGATCTACTTGCAGACGTTCCTTTGAACGTATTTATTTTATCGTAGACTGCCCTGTTTTGGTGACCCTTTCTTACTGTATGCAGTTTTCAAAATGAATAGTTCCATCATGTCAAGAGGTCTTAAAATCATCCAGGAAAACAACAAGAGGCCCAGAGGGCCTTATCGGTCACCTGAATCAAATGAGCAGACACAGTTAAGGAAAATGTTAAAAGTTAACTAATAGCGCACCCCCCAGCACCACCATTTCTTGACAGTTTTTTTTTTTTTCTCTTGTACAAACTTATTTAAAGACACAAATACCAAATGTGAATTCATCCAACAATAGAACATTTCTTAATATGTACCCTATTTACCCCCTTTTGGCCCCTTTTGGGGCCTCAAAGGGAGATAACTCCATGATTTGTATAAATCTGAAGCGGCTTCCCAATGGGATGCTTCCTGCCAAGTTTGGTAGAAATCTGTCTCAAAAAAATGTAGAAAATGTTCAAAGTTTAGTAATAATGCGAACCCCTCCCATCCCCGATCCCCAGGACGACCATTTATTGACAGATTTTTTCTCTTGTACAAACTTTGTAGTCCTTGCCCTAAAGACTTTAACTTCCAAATGTGTATTCAATGCAACAGCCGGTTCATGAGAAGAAGATTTTTTAAGATGTACCCTATTAACCCCCTTTTTGGCCCTTTATGGGACCTCAAAGGGAGATAACTCCATGATTTGTACAAAATCTGAAGCGGCTTTCTATTTTAGGATGCTTCCTGCCAAGTTTGGTTAAAATCAGTCCAATGGTTCTTAATAAGAAGTCGAAAATGTTAAGTTAACTAATAACGCGACCCCCCTCACATCCCCCATCCCCAGCACGACCATTTCTGGACGGATTTTTTTCTCTTGTACAAACTTTGTTGTCCTTACCCTAAAGACTCTAAATACCAAATGTGAATCCAATCCAACAGCCGGTTCATGAGAAGAAGATTTTTTAAGATGTACCCTATTTAACCTCTTTTAGGCCCCTTATGGGGCCCCAAAGGGAGATAACTCCACGATTTGTACAAATCTGAAGCGGCTTCCCATGGGGATGCTCCCTGCCAAGTTTGGTTGTAATCCGTCCAATGGTTCTCAAGAAGAAGTCAAAAATGTTAAGTTAACTAATAACGCGACCCCCCCCTCACATCCCCCATCCCCAGCACGGCCATTTCTGGACGGATTTTTTTCTCTTGTACAAACTTTGATGTCCTTGCCCTAAAGACTCTAAATTCCAAATGTGAATCCAATCCAATAGCCGGTTCATGAGAAGAAGATTTTTTAAGATGTACCCTATTTAACCCCTTTTAGGCCCCTTATGGGGCCCCAAAGGGAGATAACTCCATGATTCATACAAATCTGAAGCGGCTTCCCATGGGGATGCTCCCTGCCAAATTTGGTTGTAATCCGTCCAGTGGTTCTCAAGAAGAAGTCGAAAATGTTAAAAGTTAACGGACGACGGACGACGGACGACGCACGACGACAGACAAAACACGGTCGCAATAGGTCACCATGACCTTCGGTCAGGTGACCTAAAAATCTGGTCATTTCTGTTGTTAAAATTGGAGAAATTCAATCTAAAGACCGATTAACATGACTGACTTCAGACTTTGTTTTCGGTATAAAACTAGAACTGTCGCAAAGCGGACAAATACCCCCCACTAGCGCCTTATCACTGAAAAAATGCTGTAGGTCAACCAGTTCTCGACTTAGAGCACGGAAACCGATATTAAACAAAGTCCAATTGTGACCTTAACCTTAGACCTAGGTGACCCAAAAACAATAGGGCACCTCCTTGGGTCATGGGCAACAACTGAGTAAAGTTTCATGATCCTAGGTCAACCGGTTCTCGACTTAGAGTACGGAAACGGATATTAAACAAAGTCCAATTGTGACCTTGACCTTTGACCTTGGTGACCCAAAAACAATAGGGCACCTCCTTGGGTCATGGGCAACAACTGTGTAAAGTTTCATGATCCTAGGTCAACCGGTTCATGACTTAGAGCACGGAAACGGATTTTAAACAAAGTCCGATTGTGACCTTGACCTTTGACCGTGGTGACCCAAAAACGATAGGGCACCTCCTTGGGTCATGGACAACAACTGTGTAAAGTTTCATGATTCTAGGACAACTGGTTCTTGACTTAGAGCATGGAAACGGATTTTAAACAAAGTCCGATTGTGACCTTGACCTTTGACCTTGGTGACCCAAAAACAATAGGGCACCTCCTTGGGCCATGGGCAACAACTGTGTACAGTTTCATGATCCTAGGTCAACCGGTTCATGACTTAGAGCACGGAAACAGATTTTAAACAAAGTCCGATTGTGACCTTGACCTTTGACCTTGGTGACCCAAAAACAATAGGGCACCTCCTTGGGCCATGGGCAACAACTGTGTAAAGTTTCATGATCCTAGGTCAACCGGTTCATGACTTAGAGCACGGAAACGGATTTTAAACAAAGTCCGATTGTGACCTTGACCTTTGACCTTTGTGACCCAAAAACAATAGGGCACCTCCTTGGGTCATGGGCAACAAGTGTGTAAAGTTTCATGATCCTAGGTCAACCGGTTCATGACTTAGAGCACGGAAACGAAAAAGTCTACGGACGGACGGACGGACGGACGGATGGACGGACGGACGGACGGACGGACGGACAGACAGACAGACATGGTGAAACCAATATACCCCCCTCTACTTCGTAGGTGGGGGGTATAATTACCTATCCCTCTCTAAATAGCCTGTTTATAAATTCACAGAAGTGCCCTGCAAATGTCATATTGTCAAGTTTGAAACTAATTTGACAACAGTCTTTATTTCTGGAATCAATTTCGACATAAAATGTGTACAAAAGATAATCATGAGGTTTAAAGTAAAGGGTCACTGATTCTGGTCATACTAATTTCACGTGCTAAAAATATACTAGTCAAAACTTCTAACCGGCCACTTAATTTCTGTCACAAATGACACATTTAGTGACGGGATAAGCACAATCATTGTTTTTCATTGTATAGAATAATCATTTTCGAAGTGAAAAAGATGAAAATGTTACCAATATTCCGTTCCGAATATTTAAGAATTGACACAAGTTTCACCATACCCCTTATTTCAATTTTCATCGATTTTAACATTGGTGGGTGGGGTATTTTGTGGAAAATCTGTTCATATATGGAAAATATTCCATAAAATTAAAATTTTCTTTCGAGAATAATGCTTCTTTATCGATTGTCTAGCAATGTTGATAGATAAATTTAAAGAATATCAAAATTTTATTTGGTCCTGAATCAGGATTTCTGTCGAATTGCGCAGTTTTCGTGATTTTTGAAAATGGGGGTTCTTGTCTTTCATGTTATCTCAAAAAGAAACGCTAACTTTTTAACACGCAAGGTTTGTACGAAATGATCTTCAAATGAACAACCTTTCCACAGAAGCAAACCTCTTAAAAATCGGATTATTGTAAATATTTCAAAAATATGCAAAACAAAGTGGCCGGTTAGGAGTTTTGACTAGTATATATGGGTCAATAAAATTATTGCTCTTTCGCAAATTTGGTAATCTTTAAAAGCAAAATTCTTAGGATTAAAGAAAGATAAGACAAACTAAAGATTGCATTGCATTTTTAACTCATATTCATTAAAGTTAGTGAAGGAGTAAGGAAAAGTTCTTAAGAGCCACGTGCGATTTAGGCCAAAAATGGTCTTCCGGAAGAAGAAAACCGTAAATTCTGTTCGTTTTCAGGGCTTTTTCTCCTTCTTTACTTCAACTTCAACTTCAAAGGTGATACTCGGCAAAATCCACCATGTAGACATCTACGCCGAGGGGGGAGATATGTACAGCAGTGTGGAGTGAAGTGTTCCGACAAGTCTAAAACTATCTACACTAAAGTGTCCACAAAGAAAGTTGTTTGCACTGATTCTTCACTCCAGTGGTTAAAAAGTCTGATGACTAACATGTATATACACTGTACATGATGGTGTCCATTTAAGGCATACAGGGGGGGATGGTTGGAACTAGCTGGATTGATGACTTGAAGGCATCCAGGGTCCCAGAAGTGATGCAGGATTCGGGCAGTGAATTCCAAGTGATGACAGTCCTTGGAAAAAATGAGAATCTGTAAATGTCCAGTCTTGTGTGATAAGTCATGAATTTCATACAGTGACTACGTCTGGTGGATCGCATTGAAGCTGGTGTGGGATGATAGATCACTGGCACTGCAATAAGGGAGTTAACCACTTTGTACATCAATACGTTGTCTGCCCAGGATCTTCGTTGTTGTAGGGTTGGCCATTTTAGATCAGTCAAAAGTTCACTTACACTTGTCGGATTGTTCGGGTTGTATGGCTTGTTTTTTACCCATCTTGCTGCATTCCTTTGCACTTGTTCAATTTGTTTGATTTGGGTGGATTGGTGAGGATTCCATATCGGGGAGGCATATTCCATCTTTGGTCGGACTAAACTTGTGTAGGCTCTTTCTTTTACTTTGGGAGGGGTGTATCTCAGGTTTCGTTTCAGGAATCCAAGGACAGATGAAGCTTTCTTAGTAATGGAGTCAATATGTTTGTTGTACTTTAGATTGTCACTTAATTCAACGCCCAGGTATGGATGATGATGCACTATCTCGATAGTTTCGTCTTTCATTTTATAGTCAAACTTGAGATTATCTTTCTTGTTGAACTGCATAATAGCACACTTTTTGACGTTAAACTGCATTTGCCAGTTGATTCCCCATTGCTCAAGTCTCTGCAGATCTTTTTGAAGTTCTAACTGATCAGATTTAGTTTTGATGGATCGGTATATCACGCAATCGTCGGCAAACAGTCTTATTGTTGATGTTATGTTGTCAGCGATGTCATTGATGTAGATCAAAAATAATGTCGGCCCGAGCACTGTGCCCTGTGGTACGCCTGATGTTACTGGGGCTATATCCGATGAAGCATTGTCTACTACCACTTGTTGAGTGCGATCTGTTAAGAAAGAGTCAATCCATTTTTGGGTACGGCCAGTAATTCCATAGTAACTTAGTTTAAGAGAGAGACGCTTGTGTGAAACTTTATCGAAGGCCTTTGAAAAGTCTAAAATTGCCATATCAAGTTGGTTTCCCTGTTCATGTTTTTCAGGCCTGTTCATGATTGTGGCAATATCGTCAGTTGTCATTAATAACTGCGACTCACAAGAGCGTTTGGAGCGAAATCCATGTTGGTTTTCCAGTAGAATGTTTTGAGAGTCGAGATGGTCCATCACTTGTGAGACTACAATGTGTTCAAGCATTTTTGAGATCACAACAGTTAATGATACAGGGCGATAGTTTTCCGGTTTTGCACGGCTTCCTTTCTTAAAGATTGGCACTACATTCGCATGTTTCCATTCTAAAGGTTGTTCCCCTGTTGATAGCGATTGTCTAAATAAGTTTGATAAAATTGGTGTAATTTCAATTGCACATTGTTTTAGCACTTTTATGGGTATTTTGTCTGGGCCACTCGCTTTGGACTCATTTAGACGGTCTATACACTTCCTAACTCCATTATCCGTTATCACAATATCTGGCATAGGTTTAAAAGGCGATTTACCTTTACACGGTATGTCTGTTGTATCCTCCTTTGTAAAAACCGAACTAAACTGTTTATTTAAAAGATTTGCTTTGCTTTCTGCATCTTCAGCAATAATACCGTTGTCTTTCAGAGTTCCAACACTAACTGAGTCTTGTTTCCGGGCTTTTATGTATTTCCAAAATTTTTTCATAACAGAGTCTTTAGTAGAGGCCGATCTACGGTGACTTCACAAAGCCTGTTTTTTTCACAATTGTGGCAAGAAAATTTCACAAAAATCGGAAATGAAATTCCCAATCAGAAGTCCGTTGATCATCATAATTGTCAATTTACATATAAGCCCAAGTCTCGAAGTCAGCTATTTGTAAAATACAGCGACCATTCATTGCGAATTGAAAGTAGAAGTTATTTACATCTTCATGGGAAGTCCTGGCAAAAACAAGAGGTCGCGAGATAGACTGGTTCCCGTTTCTAGTTCCACAATGTTGTCATACGTCATTATATGACGGGTACTAGTCAAGTCGTGTTTGATTGGAATTTTGCGGATTCATTCATTGAACACCAACACTATTTTTCACATTACAGCGTTTTACGAATTTATTTTTTCAGACATGCATTTAGTTTAATTCGTTTCACTTTATCATATGATATACCAGTAATGTTAATGATGAAAACGATTGGAAATCTAGAATGTTGTAATAACGCAATTACAAAGAACATCATTCTCTTCGTATATTGATGTATAATATGTGAATAATAAGGCACTACATAAACAAAAAAATCGCAGAGGAAAACATTGGATGACGTTTAGAAATGGGAAATATTACGCGAAACCAATTAAAAAATCTGCAACTGACAAATCACAAAAGTTTGTTAGCTTTTGTAAATATGCCAGCCCCAGATGACAGTTTGAACCCATCCCAATCCCAGTGTAACAGTCATGTCATTAATCCGACAATGCCGACTTCCACCAATGAAGCAGAGAGAGCAATTTCGTTTCTAAGTACAATGCTTTCTACCATTTTACCCTTTCCCAAAGAACAAAATTTATGGATGCGAAGTGTCATACGACTAAATAAATATGTCTAATAATAAAATTTTATAAACTTAAAAGGTGAATTTTTGTGAAATATTACAGTACTATCAGAACATACAGAGGCAAAGGGAGCAAATGTTGGTATCAGGCTACTGTTTCTTCCTTTACAAATGTTTTCCCAGGCTTTTCTTATTAATGACCAGGTGTTGTTTGAGAAAGAATTATTAACAATTTAACACAGTAAGTTATTTAGATATAACATCAGCATTAATTCGTCATCTGCAGCCACTTCTCGGTGTTAACCTGACCAATCTGAAATTTTGTCGTTTTAGATAGATAAACCTACTGGGTACTTCAAGTATATTTTTCACAATTTGACCAAATTTCACGCGAAATTTCACAAAACGACAGGCTAGGGCCTCTTCACAATTTCTGGAAAAAAAGCCCTGGTTTTAGCTCTTCTGAAATCAGAAGAGTCACGTGACAAGCACTTCCGACTAAATCGAACGGCCCTCTTCTATTTCTGGAAGCTCTTCTAGCTCTTCCATTTTTGAGCAGAAGACGGAAGACGGAAGATGTAATGTGGTCGGCAACATGAGAGCGTCTCTAGTTACAAAGTACAGATTTTCTCAATTACTGAAAATCGCTTGTTTACAGCTAGTTTGTATTAGTTTTGGGATCAAAACGAGAACAAAACTTGTGCTTTTGAAAAAGAAGTGCCTTTATCAGTACAACGTAGTAGTATCAGGAAGGGTATCCAGTCTACCGAATTGGAGCTGGCCACCTCCTTTTTGAAGATTTTTGGCCTTCTGTCTTCTGCTTGTCTTCTATCACGTGACTTAGTCTCTTCTATGACGTGTTCTTCTGGAAGAGGAAGATGTTATATCGCACAAGCCTAAGGTCACCGAAACTGGTCAGTCGACTATACATCGATTGGGAAGGCTTCAAGCAAGTTTTTTCAACTTCTTCTTCCATTATCTGGCCTCCTTCGTCTTGTCGAAGATTATGCCAGTTTTGTGCGCTTATGACGAGCGGATTTCTTAAATTTTGATGAATTTGATATCCTCCCCCCTCCCTATATGCCCACCCCTCCCACTCTCTTGATTATTTTTTGTCCTGAGTGCCCATTCGAGATTTAAATATCTCGAATGTCTCAGCCTCGGCTAACTCAGGAGGGAGGGAATTCCAGTCTTTTACAGTTCTGTTAAAGAAGGACCATTTCCTAACATCTTTATTTGCGTTTTGAATAGAGAAGCTTTTGTTATGTTTGTTTCTACTTTGTCTTGTCGGTCTTGTTAGATATTTATCTGGAGTTATTTCTACCTTATTGTTTGTTATTTTGTATAGCATGCATAGTCTAGCATTTTTTCTACGTTCTTGTAGGTCTTGCCATTTTAATTCATTTATCATATTGCCGACGCTGGATCTATTTCTGTATTTACCCATCACATATCTGGCGGCCCTCCTTTGTACCTTCTCTAATTGATCAATTTGGTTTTGTTTGTAGGGATCCCAGACTGTACAGGCGTATTCTACGAGGGTTGTCCCAGTAATTCGTGGACTTTGTTCATAGCATTTATATTTGACGTCCGATCGTCATAATGAAATGCAAATGCATTCCTACATTTATTCTAAGTAAGATAAAATTATTATTGATGTATTTCAATGTACATCTTTTGAATTTTGCATCATCGATTATACCCATGTATGCGCACCCGGCGCAAGCCAAATGGGCGCATTGGAATTAGCATTTGCGTGTTCAATAAAACAATATTTTTTCTGCTGTATAAGTGTTTAGCACCTAAGCGTGACATCTGTATGTAGGGACATCATTTTGACATCATCGCAGCAAATTTCAAGCGTCAAATATTGTTTGTTGTAAAATTACGCATATTTGAATATTTGTCGTTGAAATCACAACCAAGTTAAAATAGCGACGTTAGAGAAAGACCAAGCGAGCAGAATGGCAGTCCAGCTCGATTTGCTTACCGGGCGGCATAACATGAAATGATACATACAAGTTACTGCAATGTACAAACGGAAATAGAAATGTTTCCAGGAGCAATGACAAGGCTTATTATCAGCACAGCGAGTCGTACACCCGTCATATTCACGGGACCTCGTCCATTGCACTTAAGCGTTCTTACTAAGTTAAAGTCACATCTTAGGGGAAAATGATTTTAGAATCGGAAAGAGTTGATGTATGCGATTAAATGGTTCACTCTTTCAATAGAAATTGTATCGTGTAGCGATATGTTATAAAAGAAGGTAAAATGACGCCGTTTGTGTATCGTACATAAGGGAAATACTTCGAAAGAAAGTATCATTATGTACAAAACAATAGTGGTTGAAATACATGACGTCGTCAGCGTGCGCCGGGTCTGCGTACCTTATTGATTTGTAGTTTGCAAAAAGAGCCTAAACTTAGGCATATTTTTGTGACATTTTGCATGTTTACTCAGTATATGTGTCTTTTATATACCTGAAAATTGGAAGCTTGTGCAATGATTGTTTTTCATACAGTAAGCCCAGTCCACGATTTACTGGGACAACCCTCGTATTTGTGGTCTTACCAATGCTTTATATGCTTTTTCTTTTATTGTTTTTGATGAGACGTTTAGATTTCGTTGTAGGAATCCGAGGGTTTGATTTGCTTTGCTTGTGATGTTGGTAATATGCTTTCCCCAGTTGAGATCGTGAGTGATGGTACATCCGAGATATTTAGTACTTTTTTCATGTGCCAGCTTGTGTCCATGTAGGGTATAATCAGCGATGAAAGGTTCTTTTTTAGTTGTGACGGATAGTACTGAACATTTGTCGGGGTGGAACTCCATTTTCCATCTCTTTTCCCACTCAGCTAGTTTGTCTAAATCTTGTTGTAATGTTTTGCAATCTGATTTTGATGTTATCGTCTGGTACACAATAGTGTCATCAGCAAACAGGCGAACAGTGGATTTCAAGTTATCTGGGATGTCGTTTATGTAGAACAGGAATAAGCTTGGCCCAAGCACCGATCCTTGTGGTACTCCTGATTCCACATTTCCCTGGTCAGATTCTTCGCCTTCCACTGCTACTACCTGCGTGCGGTTTGATAAGAATGCTTTTATCCAATTTCATACAGTTCATACAGTTCTAGAGACCAGATGTGATTAGAATCCAATCACATAAGCATTTCTATGCTTCTTAGGTCCATTTTATACGTTTTCCCGGTTGTATAACGTGTATCTTAGTGACTTCCGGTTCCACTTGGTGGTAGGTTACTCACAAATTTAGATACACTAGATATGTCCACAATGTCACACAATGTACACAGTTATCATTGGCGCTTTGCCATTATTGATAGTGTTAATCACTCACATTAATGCGCATTACATTACACACTCTTAGACATTTTGTTTTGAACTTTTTATACATTTATTTACGCAATATTATGAACTTGCCCCTTTTAGTTTTCATAATAAGTTATGTGTTAAAAATATCTTTACATTAAAATATTGAGATTATTGTATTTCTTTATTGTACAATAAAAATGAATATTAAAAAATTAAAAAAATGAGAAGAATTTCTGTTGTGTATTATATTTACATGTTTGAAAATTTCTTATTACATTTCTTATTACAATGAGCCAGTTTTATGCATCCCATCGAGTTTCATTTTGTCCTAGATTAATGAATAATGACCAATTTTACATTTGTTTTTGTTCAATTACTTTTCCTTTTAGCATTAATATTATTATCCTTTTTTTTTTTATTTATTCATTTTTTTCATTTTGTTTATTTACTCGTTCTTTAATAGCATCAGTTTCTTGATTCTTGTATGTCTTAAGTTCTTAAACTAAATCCCTAGTCTGGCTGAGCCAGGAAATATGGCAGTCCATCACTTTCCTGGCCTTACCATCCTAAATTATATTCCCTGGTAATATTCCTTTTTTTTTCAGTATTGAATTATTTTCAATAATTATAAACTATTTAATGTTTTTCTGTAGTAATAGCTTAAGCACTATTAATTTTGTATTAATTATTTATTAATTGATTAATTAATTAGACTTGTAGCATTTGGCATCAAATTTATAGTTCGGCTTCCATATAGCTTATTTAGCCTAGATTTGAATGTATTGAGAGTGGGAGCCTGTACCACCTCGTTTGGAAGTTCATTCCAGTTTTTGGTAGCCCTAATACTGAAGCAGTTTTTTCTGCAATCTTTTGTAGACCTTGTTTGGAACAGTTTTAGGTTATTTCCCCTTGTATAACTTCCATTTCTTAGCGTTATGATATTTCTGCTTGTTTTGTCTATCTTATTGATGAGTCTATATATTTGGATCAGATCCGCTCTTTCCCTTCTATATTCTAGGGTAGGTAAGCCAAGTATTCTAAGTCTTTCTGAATAAGTTTTGTTTTTGAGCCATTTAACCATCCTAGTTGCACGTCTTTGGACATTTTCCAGTGAGATAGCATCTTTCTTGTATCTTGGACTCCAGATTACCGAGCCATATTCCAAGTGTGGGCGTACCATTGCTTTGTATAACTGCAGGAACATCTTTTTGTCCATGAAAGTAAATGTTTTCGTTATTATTCCCACATTCCTGTTTGCAATGTTTACTTTACCGTTTATGTGGTTCTGGAAAGTCAATTTGGAGTCAAAGATGATGCCTAAGTCTTTCTCTTTGTCAACATTCTGAATTTCTGTAATAGTTCCATCATTGTCTTTCATAAAATATTGGTTTTGACTTTCTTTTCCTAAGTGTAGTGATTTACATTTGGTAGTGTTAAATGACATTTCCCATTTTTTTGCCCAGTCACATGCATTGAAAATATTATCTTGAAGAAGATTTTCGTCATCGGGTTGGCTAATGGGCTTGTACAACTTAGTGTCATCTGCAAAGAGTTTGCTGGGACATTGTAGTGCTTCAAGTAAATCATTGATGTAGATTAAAAAAAGAATCGGCCCCAGCACACTACCTTGCGGTACTCCACTCGTGACATGTCTCCAGGAAGATACAGAACCATTTATTATGACCCTCTGCTGTCTGTCTTTCAGAAAGTCTGTTATCCATTTGTGTAAGTTTCCTCGAATGCCTATGTTCCATAACTTCTTCAGTAGTCTTTTGTGGGGAACCTTGTCGAAGGCGGCCTTGAAATCTAGGTACACAATATCCACCTCTTCATTTTGGTCTATTTTCGTGGTCCACTCTACTATGCAATTTATCCAACTTATTTTAATCCCTCTCGATTCTGCTTCTGCTCACTAAGCTAGTACCTGGACTCAATGATATGGAATCTAGCGATTCCCCAGGACTCACAGTCTTAAAATTGTACAAAAAAAAAATCACTGAACATGGTCCATGGGTCAATGTCATCTGAATACACGCGAAAACCCATTGTATTCGCGTTTAAAACAATATTACGACGACCTGAACGAAATATACAGCTAGAATTCACTTAAAAATTAAGTGAAATCTTCGATTTAAGGGCTGTCAACCTCTAGAAATCCGTTCTTACCTGCTTTCAAACGTCAATGACAAAAGGTGAGTGACCGGTGATTGGAATCGACTTTTTCCCATACGCCTGTGGTACAATCGATTTTGATTGGTCAAAAGAAATCGTTAACAGACGGCGTCTTTTGCCACGTGAAAAGCAACCCTTTACCTCAATGTATGCGTTTTCTTCTTAATCGTGTTCTGTGCTGTATTGGACATAAATTACGTCTTGAGCGAAATCTATTTTGCCTTCATCCTCAGCATTTAAATGAAACCAGTTGAAAATTTTGCTCTTAAGGAAAGGATTAATCCTTTTTCACAGACAATTAATGGTTTTGGGACCTTGACCCATAATTTTCTCCTTTTCAAACATTGTTTCCAGACAATTTGCTGCTATTTGTAAAATATTACTATCCTAAACTCTTTTTAATTTTTAAAAGTCTAAGTCTGCTGTTTGAGATAAGTTTCAGCTAAAGGGAAAGTAAAAATTTGCAAAACATTATTCTAACAAGTGCATGTCGTATTGCGATGCAATACAGGAGTCCCCCATCGGATAACCAAAAATCCTTTCCAATATTATATCTCCTACTTACTAGATCTATAACTGTATACAAAATTTGAAGTTGCTAGCACATTAGGTTTTGGACAAAATGTCCCAAACAAAAATATAAGGGTAAAAACAATCAAGGGCACTAACTTCGGGCAAAGAAGAGTAATGATTCTTGTACATGACACTTGTCCTCAATGAGATCTATAAGTGTACCAAGTTTGAAGTTGCTTGCACTGATGGCTCAGGAGATATGGTCCGGACAAAAATGTAAGGATAAAAACAACAACAGACAATAACTCAAAAAGTGGACATGGCAGAGTAACAATTCTTGTGTATTACACTTCTCCTCAATGAGATCTACCAGTGTAGCAAGTTTGAAATTGCTAGCACTTATGGTTTAGAAGATATGTTTCGGACAAAAATGTGAGGGTATAAAAAACAAAGGGCAATAACTAAAAAAGTAACAGTTCTTGTACATGACACTTGTCCTCAATGAGATGTATAAGTGTACAAAGTTTGAAGTTGCTAGCAATTATACTTTAGGAGAAATGATCCGGACAAGAATGTAAGGCTAAAAACAACAAAGGGCAATAACTCAAAAAGTGGGCATGGCAGAGTTATGGTTCTTGAACATGACACTTGTCCTCAATGAGATCTATAAGTGTGCAAAGTTTGAAGTTGCTAGCACACAGTTTTGGAGATATGTTCCGGACGAGAATGTAAGGGTAAAAACAACAAAGCGCAATAACTCAAAAAGTGGGCATAGCAGAGTAACAGTTCTTGAACATGACACTTGTCCTCAATGAGATCTATAAGTGTACAAAGTTTGAAGTTGCTAGCACACATAGTTTTGGAGATATGTTCCGGACAAGAATGTAAGGGTAAAAACAACAATGGGCAATAACTCAAAAAGTGGGCGTGGCAGAGTAACAGTTCTTGAACATGACACTTGTCCTGAATGAAATCTATAAGTGTACAAAGTTTGAATTTCCTAGCACACATAGTTTTGGAGATAAGTTCCGGACAAGAATGTAAGGCTAAAAACAACAAAGGGCAATAACTCAAAAAGTGGGCGTGGCAGAGTAACGGTTCTTAAACATGACACTTCTCCTCAATGAGATCTATAAGTGTACTAAATATGAAGTTGCTAGCACACAGTTTTGGAGTTATGTTCCGGACAAGAATGTAAGGCTAAAAACAACAAAGGGCAATAACTCAAAAGTGGGCGTGGCAGAGTAACGGTTCTTAAACATGACACTTCTCATCAATGAGATCTATAAGTATACCAAGTTTGAAGTTGCCAGCACATATGGTTTAGAAGATATAGCCCAGACAAAAGTGTGACGGACAGACGGAATCAAGCAAACCTATAGTCCCCCAACCGGTAACCGGTGGGGGACTAATAAACTATGTTCCCTACCTTAAGCTAGGGTCAACTTAGGATGACACCAGGCCCCCCCCAGTTTCTCAAAAATACTTAAGTATGTTCTCATGCTCAAATCTGAGCACAGTACTCAATTCACACAAAATCCATGTGCACTCAATTTCAATACCCTTCAACGTTGGAGAGTATTCCATTGATTCATGAAGTTGAGCATGTACTCATGAGTATACATGTACTTAAGTTTTTTCGAGAAACCAGTTCTGAATCCAGGAGACAATTGTTCCCGAGGAGCTGTTGGTAAATTAGCCGCGGGTACTGCGGCACCCGAACAGATGGAAAATTCTCTACCTTCTTATACCACTTACTTTTTTGCATTAACCCAAGACCTGGCCTCGGTTTCTCGAAAAAACTTAAGTATGTTCTCATGCTCAAATCGGAACACCGTGCTCAAATCGCACAAAATCCACGTGTACTTCAATCGAATACCCTTCAAAGTTGGAGAGTAACTTTTTCGAGATACTGGGGCCTGGTTTAGATGCACCTAATACTAGTAGATAAGGTCTGGCAACCTTTGCCTCAATATTTTGTATGCTATATTATCCACTATTTCGATCTTTATCAATATATAATACTGTTGTCTGAAGCAGCTTTCAAATTAGACCAGTCTAGAATTGTAACGTTTGGTTACTTTGGTAAGTGCTACTTTTTCTTGGAAGACACAGACGACATGCGTAAGGTCAGATAAATAGTAGGAACTCAAAAAAATCAATTCATAAATGTGAGAGGAGCTGCATTCATAGCACTTTCCCAAAATTATAGGGTGGTCCATTGGAAAGCCGTTGCAGACGACAAATCGGTACAGATAAGGGTAGCTTTTGTGTACAATCTAGCAGAGAAAATACTGTAGCAAAAGTTGAAAATGCTGATAATCAGCATTTTCTTCTTCTGCCTTGATGTTTTCCCAAGCCTTTTCTATTAGGGACGTAAGGTCTTTATTGGGAATGGGTTAAGATATGGACATAAATATGGATGCTAGGATGGGC
The DNA here is from genome assembly GCA_963680895.1 of Fragum sueziense. NCBI lineage: Eukaryota > Metazoa > Mollusca > Bivalvia > Cardiida > Cardiidae > Fragum > Fragum sueziense. Next base: position 33,471,536 of record OY804603.1, read on the forward strand.
GATATTTGATTGGGGTTTAACACTGTTTTCAACTACTATGGTGATATCGAAGCAGCTGGACGGACATAGAGAATGATACCAATATATATGAGGGTTGCCCTGAAAGTTCGTGGACACATGATTTATTCTACTTCACAATAATTTTCTTTGTGAAAAAATCTTTATCAAATGTAAGCTAAACATCTATCAAGTACTTTCCGGCAAAAAGAAATGGATTTGATTGGCAATTATTTTGCAATTTGACCTTTAAAAACTGTACACGAGAGTCTGATGCATCACCAACTGTGCCACAGTTGGGTTTATTGGGTATTTACGTCGTTTTCAACTATAATAGTCATATTGCGGAGGCTGGAGCATGTAACCATGGATTCCTGTTGTTTCTCATACCAATACTACCACAACACCCTAACCGAGCCTCCAGCTGCTTGCCCACATAGGTTAAAGATATCAAACCATTGGTGGATGACATTTTTGTCAGAAAGGACATTTGCCGCAGCTGGGGATCAAACCCGGTACGTCTCAGTGAGAAGCAGATGCGCTACCAACTGCTTTATGGCCACTGCCTGACTGTGCCACCGACGCGGCACACCAGACCCAAGGATGACAAATACAAGAACATAAGCAAATTATTAAGAAAATATGTATTTAATACATAGTCTCCAGACACCAAGTCATGTTACATGGGCTTCTACAAAATGTAATACAAATATCTGTGAAGATCAGATTATCATAAAATTGCGTATTTGTTTAACCCTTTCCCAACGGTAAACAATTAGACTCTTTCAATGCCGCTGACATAATCCACATTAAAAAGATAAGATTTGTGTACAATATAGCATGGAAGATATTGAAGCAAAAGGATAAAATGCTGATTATCAGCATTTTCTTCTTTTACCTCAATGCTTTTTCAAGCCCTTTCTATTAGGGGACTTTAAAAACTGGGTCTTCTTTGGAAAAGGGTTAAAACCACAGCATTACCAATGACATTGCCATTTCTTAACAAACATCAGTCAAAAATGTCATTCATTTTGGGAAAGGGTTCAAATTAATCAGCCTTTAACAATTCATACAGCAATCTTTGGTTTTAAATGCAGATAAAATATAACATATTGTCAGTGTAAATGCAAAACCTTGTATGTCAATCTTTGCGATTTTCAAAGTAAAATCTTGTGTGTCCGGTTCAAACAATTCTTGCAGGTTTTGAGATATTTTCAGTGATTAGTACTAATGACACATTATTTGTGAAGTTATTACACTTTTTTCTTTCTCCTTTAACCATTTCCCAAACAAGACCTGGTTTTGACGTCCCTAACAGAAATCGCATTGGAAAACATTGAGACAAAAGAAGAAACTGCTGATTACCAGCAGTATCTCCTTTTGTCTCAATATTTTCTATGCCATATTTTACACAAATTCTATCTTAAATACCTTCCATTTTGTCATTGGTGTCAGTTTTTGAAGTGGGTCACCCCAAAATGTTGCCGTTTGGGAAAGGGTTAAAATTTTCCAAAAACAAGATACAAGGTTTTGCATTAACAACGACGATATGTACTTTTTATGACTAGCTTTTAGCTAAGTTTACAATTTAATATTATTTTCAATGCTGACCTATTTTTTAACTCTAACTTTTGCTTTTAACAGTGTTGTAATTGTAATGTGGTAATCAAATACATAATGGATCAAAATGCAGTCTGACACAATTCTACATTAACCTTTCAGTAGACTACAAAATTTCAGGGTGGTCCAATTCTAAAAGTGGCTGCTTACAACAAAATGGGTGTTATTAAAAGTAGAAATTATGAATAAGATAGCATAGAAAATTTTGAGTCAAAGAAGAAAATGCTGATCATCAGCATTTTCTTCTTTGACTCAATGTTTTCCCCAGCCTGTTCTGTAAGGGACATGAAAACCAGGATTCATTTTGGAAAGGGTTAACCTTCGTTTGTCTGTGCTTTTATGCAGAAAGATTGACTAAAATCTGTAGACATTGGATTGTTTTATTACAAAATTAGGCAATGATGCCAGGAAAGAACAAGAGTGCCATGGTCACAATATACGCCGCTCCAGAGACTAAGTTTTAAGGGGGCATAACTCAGGCAAAAATCAATGAACCATAAAATCCTTCCTTCATGCACATCTACCAATTGAGGTGATAACATTGACCAAGTTTCAAGAAGATCCAGCCAGAAACTTAGGAGTTGCGTTGACAAGAAAAGTGGACGGACGTACGGACGGACGTACGGATGGACGGACGGACAGACGGAGAAGATGACGCCAATATACGTCCGCCTCCGGCGGCGTATAAAAACTTAAAAAATATCATCTGTATTTAATTAACAAGTCCAAAATATTGTTATTAATCCTTTCCCAAACAATAAAATTTTAGAGTGATCCAATTTCTAAGCTGCTGCAGACGACAAAATGAATGTTGATAAAGATACATTTTGAGTATGATATAGCTCAGAAAATATTGGGCAAAAGGAGAAACTGCTGGTTATCAGCAGTTTCTTCTTTTGTCTCAATGTTTTCCCAAGCCATATCTATCAGGGATGTCAAAACCAGGCCTTGTTTGGGAAAGGGCTAATTAAGGAAAGGTCAAGCCGGAGCAGCAAGTCAGACTGGTGCAGGTAAAAACTGTTTCGTAGGGACTGTTTACTTTGGAGCAGCATGTCCATTGGCTTCTGCCAAAATTCTCGTCAAGGCATTTCTGAAAGATTAAATAATAAATGTATCGAACAAAACCTTCAAGAACTTGCAACTTCTCTGTAGTATGAATTGTTACGAAGTCTGAATATTTGCTTCAAAGTCTGAATATTTTCCACATAAAATAACTTAGAAAATAAAGCAAGAGCAGTGAGCCAGATATGTTTGCGAAATAGCAATGCCCTAGCAACCGCAATTTGACCTTGGTATTAAACAGCCATTAAAATGCCAGGTCACGAGGAACACAGTCATAGATAAAATATAAACGCTATTTGACTTAAATTTGAACAAGAGCCGTCTCAGGACAGCAAAGCGCACTATCAAGAACTGGTTAGTGAAAGTTCAAAAAGGGTAAAAATTCCAGAAACAAACATGTTAGAACAACAAATCTTTGTCTAGAGGCTGACAGTATGGTCGATGAGGCATATGTAAAGTTTCAGAGCAATTGCATTAGTAGAAACAGAGATTTGAGAAACTTGCACGTGAAAACTTAACCAAAGCATTACGCGGAAGCCAATACCAATGCCCGGATGACTGGAATAGTCACCCTCCCCCATTCCACAAATAGTCGCACTAAATAAGGCCAGTGTACCAGTATTTACAAATGTGACCCGTTGCGCTAAAAGGGACCTTATGGGAAGTGTGAAAAATATCGACCCGAGTCAGTCTGCGCAGCCAGACTAGGGCCCACACTTTTCATGTTTATGTAATTTTTAAGTCCGGAATGTTTTCCCTACCTTACTATATGTTCATTTTTTGCATACAGTAACTAGTTGACCTGTGGTTAATCTGACAAGTTTGTCAAAATTTTGAATTTTGGAGTTTGCATAAAGTCCCTTTTAGCATGACGGGTCACAAATTGAAAATTTCTTATTTGCACTGTCAGGACTTACCTAGCATCATCTATTTGTGATTTTATCCTTTGTTTTAGAGCACTTGTTGACGCTTTCCTTTCCAAAACCAGTAATTCTTGAATAGTTGCCTTATAACCTGTGCCAAGAAAAAAAGCATTGAATTGATTTATTAGGGTTTGATGCCACTTGACTTTTCAATTCATTTGGTCATATCACGGCAGCTGGAGCACTTAACTATGGATTCCAGGTATTTCTCTCACCAGTATAATGCAGTATTACCGCAATATCAAATCGGAGCCCCCAGCTGCTCTCTCACATACATTATTTACATCTAAATGTGAGGTACAAATGACTTTTGTCAAAAGTCAGAATGGATTATAGCCAAGCCAGGTTCAAACTCACAACTCTGGTTTGACAGACTCGGACATTACTGAATGAGCTATAAGGGCTCAGTGAATAGTATAGAAAAATGTACACCCAAATGAGATTTGATAATAGCTTTAAGAATGAATGTTCTTTACATAAAATTTGTTACTTTGAATTTCAAAACTTCACAATATAAGAAAGCCAAAACAGAAGTACATTGTACCAGTTTAGTTCTGATTTTCTGTCTACAGACAACAAACTGAGTCTATAAGTTAAATTATTCTAATAAAACTCATGTCATAAATCTTATGAACATCATTCATTCTATTCAAAGCAGAACAAGAACAATTAATTTGTCCTAAAAATAGACTTGCTACTACTTTTTGATAAACCATCAGTGTTGTTACAAAATCTTGTAACTACGGCTTGAATCGAGCCGTAGTTACGAGATTTTAGAACAAAATCTACAGAAATATATTATTATTGTTTGCCTGAAATTATGTCACTCTTAACTGGATAAAATTGTTCTCTATTTACCTGTAACATTGTGTAATACATGGACGTGTTTGTCTCCGGCAGAGAGGAGGTATTTTCCTGAGTTATCAAAACCTATCTGCATTGGTGTCTCTGAAATTATACAACACAATACAACATCTTAGTATAAGAGCAACAGGTAAGAAAGCATTTTAAATACTTTATCTCAAATCTAAACCCTATATTGTAGGTAATAATTTGAATCGTCTTTACTATTTGTCTTTGATATATTAGAAAATATTGCAGAAATGGGAGATTGCTGGTAATTTATGATAGCATTAATTTTTCTTCCCTATCTTCACAGTTTTCTGAAAATTTAACACTTTAGGGCATTAAAATGCACCTGCTTGGGGGAAAGGGTTAACACAAGGCAGGCTTATCATGATTAATCCAAGTTAAGCAGTCGACATGATCTCAGTAATTTTGTCATTGTGGCAAAAAGGGTTAATCAGATTTAAACATTACCTGAATGTACATTTTCTATGAGCTCTGAATCGTTTCCTGAGGAGTTACACACATATATGGAGGCGTCTTGAGCAATGGCTACTGTCCGACCATCTGGCGAGAGAGATATGAGGGCAGGACCGGATAACTGTAAACTACCCGTGTACAGTAAATAGGGGTCTTGATTCATATCATACCGAACTGAAATTAACAAATGTTTCAAATGACACCTCTACATAGTCAAAAAGAGTTCATGAAAAGCAAGCTCCTCATGTCATTACAAGGCAAACAAAATCCAATTCATCAATCAGTTGTAGTTAAGATTAATTTCCAAAACAAGACTTGGCTTTGAAGTCCATAAAAGAAAAGACTTGGGAAAACATTGACACAAAAAGGAAAAAGTTGAATAGCACTTTCTTTTTTTGTCTCAATATTGTCTGTCCTATATTGAGCACAAACCATATCTTTCTAATATCAACTTCATAGTCTGCAGCAGTCAAATTGAACTACTCTTAAAATTTAGTCGTTTGGGGAAAGGTTTGTAAAGTTTACAATCTAAGAAAGGTAATCTTAAGTGTTTTTGAGGATCAATCTGATTAAATAAAATACAGTATTTACTCTGACAGGTATCAGCTCGGGTCATCCTCAATGACCTCAGGAAAAAACAAAATCAATTAGTTTTATTTTAACCCTTTCCCAAACGACAAAATCTTAGGGTGATCCAATTTGAAAGCTGCTGCAGACAACAAATTTGATGATAATAAAGACATGATTTGCGTAAAATATTGCATAGAAAATATTGAGACAAAAGGAGAAACTGCTGGTTATCAGCAGTTTCTTCTTTTGTTTCAATGTTTTTCCAAGACATTTCTATTAGAGACATCAAAACCCGGTCTTGTTTGGGAAATGGTTAACCAATCAAATTTCTTATTTCATAAATTTCAATGACATTGTTCTGCACTGAAATGTGAAATCTGTACGGCCTTGTTTACAGTTTATAATCACACTCAGAAAATTGAAAGTGTTTATTTGATTGGTCAGAAGAAAGGGTCATTGTAGGTGCCTTATTGGTACCTATCAGATGTTACTGTAATTTAACACCTGAATTAAAACTGATTGATTTAACCCATTACCAAACAACAAAATTTTAGCCTAGTCCAAACTCATAGGTGTTGCAGACGACAATTTCCATTGAACAAACTTTAACATTTTTTGTCTTTCTTGGTATAAAACATTGTGGGAAATGAAGACATTGCTTGTCACAAGCAATATCTTTAGTTTCCACAATGTTTTCTAAAGCATTTATCTTGCAGGGCGTCAAAATGTGTCGTCATGTGGTAATGGGTTAACTCACTGTTTGTATCCCAGTATTTCCAGGTACCATCTTTGGAAACTGATGCCATCCTGAAATATAATAGTTTTCATCCAAGGTATGACTTACAGTCATCACAGTTATAACATATTTTCCTTAACTGTATCAACAAACATGCATTTTTCTTAAATTTTCATTTTCAACCTGATGTGTTTGTCAAATGGCTCATGTACAATTTTCACATTAAGCTTCAGACTGACAGACAAACAGAAGGACATACAGATAGACAACAGTAAAACGATAAACCACCAATCTTTCGATGTAGGGGCATCAAAAATACTTTATTCTCAATATTGAAAGACCTACCAAAGTACCAACCTAAAGTCTTAAATTTATTTTGATACCAAATTCTCCCCTCATTGCCTTGTCAAAGATGAGAACATTCATGAAAAGTGACTATCACATCACTCTTTATTAGTGTTCTCTACTTTGACAAGTAATTGACCAAACGCCGTCTGTCAATCAAAAACATTGATAAGCCAATGCCACAACACCCATTGTTTGTCTTAACCCATTCCCAAACGGCAAAATTATAGGTTGATCCACTTCAAAAACTGCCACAAATTACAAAATGGATGTTATTAAAGATAGGATTTGTGTAAAATATGGCATAGAAAATATTGAAACAAAAGGAGAAACTGCTGGTTATCAGCAGTTTCTTTTTTTGTTTCAATGTTTTCCCAAGCCTTTTCTACTAGGGACGTCAAAACCAGGTCTTGTTTGGGAAAGGGTTAAATTCTTCGTTGCATGCGATATTGTATCAATCTATCAACTGACAAAAAAACAATTGACATGCCAATGAATTTTGTGCTAAAAATAGACTGGGTTTACCATATGTTTTTGTAAATGTTGGTGTTGATATAAAATTCCGTAACTATGGCTTGAGAGAAGCCGTAGTTACGAAAAAAATTTAACAACACTTACAGAAATGCTATTGTTTGTCCGAAATTATGTCAAGTTTAACTGGATAAAATTATTCCCTGCTAACAATCAGGAAAATACCACATCCCCATTGTTTGTCTTAGATTCTATGTCGGATTGAGTGATCTGTCAATTGGCATTTGATCAATTGGGGGGTGGGGGTGGGCTGAGATTTATCAATCCATCAAAATTAATACTTATTCAGGGTTTTAATTAAAGCTACTATTTCCCAGATTTGGACCCAAAAATTGTCAAATACAAACGAAATGTACACTTTTTAAGCTTTATATGACCTGATTAAATGATTACGAGAAACTATTGAAGCAACAACTCATTTTTTCGCAATTTGATACCAAATTCATGAAGCGATGTCGAAAGTAGGTCAAAACAGTAGGACGTGCGACTTTCTTAAATGACGTCACAACATACATGATGACGTCATATTGAAATTTAAGTATGAATCTCGTTTGAATCATGGTCCGCGCTGTATGCGCAACAATTTGAAAATAATTCTAACCCCATCAGTGATGGGGTTGAATTTAGGCTTGGATTCTCCCTAAATTCAGCTATCTGTCTTGTAATTTCGGCTCATTCTCTGTCTGAATCGCATATTATTAACCATCCCGAGGTGGTCAACACAAAAGTTTTGCATATTTTTTCAAAAAAATTCATTTTTTGCAATTAGACCATCTGTTACCGTCGCCCTTTAAGAGGCAAGGGTGGAGATTTCCCCTTGTATTAGGCTATTAATTGCCTCTTTCCATTGTAAACATTGTGTTGAATTAACATGAAAATATAGGAATTACCCCATCTTATTTACCATAACCCATTACCACACAGTGACTCTTTTTGACTCCCCTAAAGCAAATGATTTAGGAAAACTTTGTGGAAAATGAAGAAATTGCTTTTGACAAGCAATTTCTTCATTTCCCACAATGTTTTCTACCTTAAAAGACCAAAACATGTAAAATTTCATTCACTTTCCATTGTCGTCTGCAACATATTTGAATTTGGGCAAGTCTAAAATTTTATCGTTTGGTAATGGGTTAAGTCCCAGATGGCCAAACAGTTATTGAAACTCAACTTACCTTGTTGAATCATTATTAAAACTACAGCAGCTAACCCCAGCAGAATGACCTTTCAACTCAAACGCTCGTTTAACATCTATAAATTCATCTGATTTACTAAATGTAACTTCCCATACTTTAACATCTGGTGTAAAACCTGTAAATGAAACACAGATTAATTAAACACAGAGCTACAGATAAGAGGGCGTAATGGTGTTTCAAAATGCAATTTCTCATTAAATGCTTACCCACATAAGGTTTGGATTTCAAATAACAGAATAAGAACGCATTCACCCCCTTATTACCATTGCTCTGTTAATGATTTTGTTTTAATTGATGAAGTAACCTTTTAACTCAAGATTCAAGTAGAGTTTCATCAAAATTATTTAACCCTTTCCTAAACAAGACCTTGTTTTGACGTCCCTAATAGAAAAGGCTTGGGAAAACATTGAAACAAAAGAAGAAATTGCTGAAAACCAGCAGTTTCTCTTTTTGTCTCAATATTTTCTTTGCCATATTTTAAACAAATCGTATCTTTAAGAACATCCATTTTGTCTAAAGTTTTGTGGCAGTTTTTGAAGTGGATCACCCTAAAAGTTTGCCTTTTGGGAAAGGGTTAATTAAAATCACTACATTAGTCTACTCCAAATGCTTTACCCAAACAAAGTAAGGATTTAAAGGTATCTTTATGCACACAAACAGATGGACAGAGTGACCTAAAATGCCTTTCATCAACTTTCTTGGTCTGTACATGGCAAGAAGCAGACAGTACACGATAATCTGTCAGATCGAATAAAATTTTGTCAAACCTAAAAACATTCACTATCATAATGATTAAAATAAGTGTCAGACAGAGGGACTCACAGTAGCAAGAAAGTTATCAAACCGAGGGAAGTTAATTTCATCAGATATGTTTGACCTTCTATCTTCGCCATGACTGATTATTCTTCGGGAAAAGCTGAACATATTTTCCAAGAAACAACTCATATTGTCTCATATGTCTGTAAAAAGCCATACTCAATATTAACCCTTTCCCAAACAAGACCTGGTTTTGACGTCCCTAGTAGAAAAGGCTTGAGAAAACATTGAGACAAAAGAAGAAACTGCTGATAACCAGCAGTTTCTCCTTTTGTCTCAATATTTTCTATGCCATATTTAACACAAATCCTATCTTTAATAACAACCATTTTGTCATTTGTGGCAGTTTTTGAAATGGATCACCCTAAAATTTTGTCGTTTGGGAAAGGGTTACTTGCCTGTAGAAGCTATAAATCTGCCACATGGTGAAACTGTCGCAAAATTGTTGGTCATGTGATTTGTGTTGATCTCTTTATATACATCACCTGTGAAAACAAGAAAGTATATTTTTTCTTTACTAATTTTGAAATTGTGCAGATGTATTAATATCGATTATGTTACAATTCTGCTTATCTATAGTGTTCTAAATGCATGACAAAATAGGTTAAACATTCTATAGAGCCAAAAGTATTTGCTTAGCAGTGTGCTGTTATGCAGCATTTTCTTTTTTTGTCTCAATATTTTCCCATGCTTTCTCTATAAGACACATCAAGACCAGGGCCGCGTTTTACTTACATAGATTATTGCAAAAACCTTGTAACAACACATCTGATTGAAAGAGAAATAATAACAGTAATTATTTGGCCAATCAGATTTGTTGTTGTTTCAAAATTGTTTGTAAGTTTGTTAGTAAAACGGGCCCCAGGTCTTGCTCTGGAAAGGGTTAAATAATGAAATAATAGTCTACATACATGAAACAAAAATATTCTAAAAAATGTTAATTAGCCTTTGCAAAACGGTAAAAAAAAAACAACTAATTTTCATATGAAATGAAAAGAGCAGGCCTATAAATCAATTGAGACAACAAAAATACTCTTACCTTTTCCGGACCACACAATGATGGTGGTGTCCGCTGAACATGACATGATAAATTTACCATGGCTTGCTATACCTATATTGATGATCTCCGATGTGTGCTTCTGCAAAGTAAGAAAAAAATTGTTTGTAGTAAAGATCTGTGAACAGGTACAAGAGGTATTCATTTCAAAATTTCTTTGTGATCTGATATTTTGTTTTGTTGTTTTTTCATAAGCCTAGTTTATTTAGTTACTTCTGTGCTAGTTACTGTTTTATCATCATCAGTAGATCACACTTAGGAAAATAATTCCACAATGTTATCCAGAGCCTTTATCCTGTGGGGATTGATAAAAGTCATCATGCAGGAATGGTTTAATAAAACAGAGCCCAGATGGGCCGGTCTTACCTGTGGAAAATCCACAGCAGCCACGAAGTTGCCCGGGCTACCATCACCCTTCTTACCGATCCGGAATATACAGATAGTGTTAGAGTTTCTCAGGCTAACTACAAATGCCCTATTCCAGACGATAATTTCAAGTGATTTTGGTCTTTTGAGGTAGAAAACATTGTGGGAAATGAAGAAATTGCTTGTCACAAGCAATTTCTTCATTATCCACAATGTTTTCAAAAGCCTTTTACTTACAGGGAGTGAAAAAGGGCCATCATGTAGCAATGGGTCAATAAAACAGGGCCGAGATAAGCCTTACCTGTGGAAAATCCACAGCAGCCACAAAGTTGCCCGGGCTTCCATCATCTTTCTTGCCAATCCGGAATATACGGATAGTGTTAGAGTTCCCCAGGCTAACTACAAATGCCCTGTAAAGGAAAGGACAATCTCACTGTTGGCAATATACCAGTAGTTTCCAACTAAATTGCACTGTATTGCACAAAAAATTGCCCTGTCTCAATCTGAATTAAATCCGATGTTAATTGACAGTAACATCTGACAGGCACATTTTACTTTTAGGTAATTTGGCAGAAATAAGCAAATTCAATCAAAATGTATATTTTGTAAACTATTATACAAAAGACAATAAAAGAGTCATTGTAATAAAATTTTCACTAAATTTAATAAGAGTGCCAATAGTCACAATATACACCGCAAGGCTGAAATTTCAATAAGCCCCTGAGACTAAGTTTTAAGGGGGCAAAAATCAATGAACCATAAAATCCTTACTTCATGCACATCTACCCATTAAGGTGATAACATTGACCAAGTTTCAAAAAGATCCAGCCAAAAACTTAGAAGTTGTGTTAATAAGAAAAGTGGATGTACATACAGATGGATGGACAGACAGAGAAGATGACACCAATATATGCCCATTCCAGCGGCATATAAAAATCATGAAACAAATAATAATAACAAAAGGTGCATAATCAAAAGTTCAGAATTAAATTTCATCACACTTACTTTGAATCTGGTGTGAATTTTACCAAAGTCGCATGATCCAGCTCAACATTCCCTCTTACAAATCTGTAAATCAAATCAAATTTTACCCATTACCAGACAGCTAAATCTTAGATTGTTAAATTTCAAAGATGTTGCAAACGACAAATTCAAGTGAATGAAATTCATCATTTTCTTGGTCTTTCTGTGTAGAAAACATTGTGGGACATGAAGAGATTGCTTGCCACAAACAATTTCTTCATTTTCCACAATGTTTTCCTCAACCATCATCTATTGGGGAGTGAAAAAGAGTCAATATCGTGAGAGAATGGGTTAAGGTAATGCAAGATTATTCATTTCTAAATACATTCTGAATACATCCTCCAGACAGACTTCAGTATCTTTTTGGAAATGCACTTGAATTAATCTTTTTCAATTGATTCTATTTAGCAAACAGATAAATTGAGACAGCTCTAATTTGAAATTTTAATGGGTTGCAGGCAACAAAATAATTTTCTTGACAACTCTACGAAAGTAAAATTTCTGTAACAATAATTCAATGTTCTTGAAGTTGAAATTTACATCAACATGTTCACCCTATCCCAAACAACAGATATTCAGTCCTCAACCTTGATGGTAGCTGTAGAGAGTGGGCAACAAAATTAATGTTGATATAGATGGAGTATAATATGGCACAAAAATAATGAAACAACAGGAAACAAATATCAATTATAAGCAATTCCTTCTTTTACCAAAATAGTTTGCAATTGTTTCACAAACAAGACAAGGTTTTGGCGTCTCTAATAGAATAGACTTTGAAAAAATTGAGGCAAAAGAAGAAAATGCTGATAAACAGTATTTTCTCATTTTGCCTCAATATTTTCTGCACTATTACATATAGAAATTGCATTTTTATTGGCTTTTGTTTTGTCATTCACAACAGCTTTCTTATTAGAACAGTTCAAATATTTATTGTTAGGGAAAGGGTTAAACACCAACTTACTTGTGAATTTTTTCTTCAAAATCTTTGGTTGACCATAAGATGACGGATCGATCTGTAATACAAATATACACATGCAGAGCTAAAGATAAGAGGGGGTGATGACTTTTCAAAATGCAAAATTTCATTTATTTGTTCATCAAACCCCGGTACTCATTTGAAGCGTCTCATCGAGACAATTCAAATGGGTACCCACAACATGGGGCAGGGATAATTTTGGGGCGAGATTTGTGCAAAGTCTCTCATTTTTCTGCCAGTAATCTCACTCAAATTTGCTAATTGGGAGAAAAATATCACAGAAAAATGTAAAATACTAAGAAATTTGGTTAAATCTCTCACTGAAAATTCATTTTCTCATAAGTTTTGGCTAAATGAGACATTTTCTCTCAAGCAATTTTAGAGCCAGAATTATCCCTGATGGGGTTTGGAATTGAAATAACAAAGTTAGAATGTCTTCACCCCCGCTTATTTGTAGCTCTGACATGTATACAATAAAGGCATTTTATTCAGATCCTAACTCATCTATTACTTTAGCTCAGTTAACATTTGCCTTTCTGACACTTTTATCTTTTGATAAATCCATGAAGACTAAGCAACTCAGATAGTATCCAGGAATACAAATTATGAATCTTTTTATTGGCGGTGGACAGGTTTTATTACATTCAGTCACTCACCATCAGCAACAGTGATAAGATATTTCCCGTTGGGGCTGAAATCCATGTCCAGAATAAACGACCCATGACCTTTCAGTGTGCCCGCCAACCATCCATGGGTGAAGGCCACTTGTTTACCCTTTTTGGCTCGATGGTCAATTTTGCTTCTCTTGCTGACCGGCCTCACATCTTTAGTCTGCTTTGGGTCTTCTTTTTCATTTTCAACAGAATCTGAAATAGATAAACAATAAATGAATCTAAAACAAATATATTACTCATCAGACATCAATACAATCAGTAATCATTTTAAAAGTACATTATATAAATTATCAGAAAGAACTTCAGTTGATTGATGAATTAGATGTGTGGTTTGGACCCTACAAATCCCCATCTGGTCCCCCTTTGTTTAATCCTTTCCAAAACAAGACCTGGGTTTGACGTCCCTATTAGATATGGCTTGGGAAAACATTGAGACAAAAGAAGAAACTGCTGATAACCAGCAGTTTCTTATTTTGTCTCAATATTTTCTGTGTTGTAATATACAAAAATTTTGCCTTTCACAAGATCCATATGGGTGAATTCAAATAAAATGGCACCAAAAAATTATTTTTTTCCAGTTTTTAAATTTCAATTGATCATTTTGGTCTATATGTTCTAATGTTGTACATAGATCAAATTTTAATAATCTAAAACGGCATTGAAATATATTTAGACATAGAAAAGTTTCAGATTTTTTAATTGAAGAAAATCAACAGAAAAACATGAAAATACATAAATTTACAAAGTAATGTACCCTCACATAATGATACGAAAAATAATAATTTTTTCAATCCAAATTGTAATTTGTGAATCAATAAGGAATTCTAAGCAAAAAAACTAGTTTTTCTGTCATAAATCTGGTGAAAATATGACTTTTTACACAAAATTACTTGTGATTTTTTCATACGTGGTTCAAAAAGTTTTTATTGTTATAAAGTTTGGCCTCATATAGACTTCAGACCCAATTTTCTCAACAATATAATGAATTCAGAACATGTCTGCAAAAAACCTTGTACAATTGTCATGTTTGAATCAAAATCTAGACAATCCAAAACTTGCATCTTTTGTCACAAATTTGTTGCACTCCAGACATAATTAACCTATTTGACTAATTTATGATCCTTCTTTTACTTCTTTATCAAGTAAAATGGTAAAAATAATTCACATTATTACTTTGACAAACAATTTTATACTATTTCATGTATTTCAAACAATGAGTGCTTGTAGTCATACGAAGATAGTTCAATTTTCTAAGAAAATCTTTAATTTCGTGATTTTTTTTTCTAAATATGCACTGGATAGGTACAAAAAATTACTTATATTATACCTTCACATATAATAAGTGCTAAATAAACAAGAACAATTAATCATCTTAGATAGGTGTGCTATAAATGGTGAAAAATGAAAGTTCTTTTTTTCTAAATAATTTGTTGCACTCCAGACATATTCACATGTTGACAAAGTTGGCTAATTTATGATACAATTCGCACCTCTTTATCAAGTAAAATGGTACAAATAATTCATGTGATAACTATTACAAACAATGTTACTCTTTTCCATGTATTTCAAACAATGAGCAATTGTAATCATACCAAGATAGTTCAATTTTCTAAGATTTAAATTTCTAACCCCTAAAATGAAAACCAATCGCAAAGATGACACAAATTTGTGCCTAAATTATTTAAATATATGCTCTCTTTCAAAAAACAATATTTAATGATAACACTTTCTTTAGAGCAGGTCTTTTTTTAATTAAGCCCAAAAACTTGTTGCACTCCAGACAACATAAATACTGCTCTAAATCAAACACAAGTCTGTGTCTAAAGTGGATTTCTGGTGTGAATAATCTTTGAATCTATGTTATCTGAAAATGAGAACAATAGTTCATTAAACAGTAATATACAGTGAAAGAGGGGTTGTTAAACTTCAAATGTTGCACTCCAGACAAACATGGGTGAGTGTATTTAAGGAACAGTCAGGAGTTTTTGTCCTTTTTTAGGTATTCAAAATCATATTTGTTCAAAGCTACAGGTATTTCTGTACATGGATTACCATAAAAACTTGACTTTTCAGTCATAGAATTACCACAGTATTCAATTATTTGAAGTTTCTCTATATTTGCCGTTGCACTCCAGACAGCGCACAACTTTTGTTCTTGTGTGAACTGCAGCGAACCCTTTGCACACAAACACTAACCACATACAAAATTCAAAACTCAAGATGTTTAAGTTAATGTAAAAAGTCTTACTTTTACACACATATTGTTATTCTTTTATTGTCATGTATTTAGAAAAAAAGAAAGTTTTTTTCTGTTTACAAAAAAGCGTTTCACTCCAGACATTTTTTGCATGTTTTTTGGGCATAACTTTAAAACCGTTAAAGATATTTCAATAAAATTTTGCATGAACATACAATACACTAATTAACATCACATGGTCCTGCAATTTGTTCAAATATTCTATTCTTTTTAGTCTAGATGAAAAAATATGCTTGGTGCCATTTATTTTGAATTCACCCATATTGTTGTGAGCAGTAGCTTTCAAATTGGATCACTCTAAAATTTTGTGGTTTGGGAAAGGGTTAAAAGCCATTTCACAGCAGGTATTTCAATCATATCACAACAACATCAGTGTCTAACGGTAAAACACGAATTCCCAGCATTTCTCTCCCCAGTACTGTATTGATTTATTTATTGGGGTATAACACCAATAAATCAACTAATATGGTCTTATCACTAGGTCTGAAACAAGTACCTGTGTACCTGCGGGTAGGTTACAAAATTGCCAGTACTAGGGTACAAATGTGTTACCCGATGATTACTATTGGTATTAAACATGTATTGATAATTTAGCATATAGACACTCAAAATCGTGTGCAATGGCGAATAGTGCACAATGCATTGTCAATGATCACATTACAAAGGGAGATAGGGGGACACATTTGGAAAGCCACTAATGGGAACATGCAGTCGGCCGATTTAACTCGTCTGCATCATTCCTTTGATGGATTGCTCCTATACTGTACCGGATTTAGCCGCCTAAATTCATGAATTAACCATTTGTGCGCCGCAGTTAATTGTTAGACAGGTACCCATGTAGAAATTTTGTACTCGCTTCAGCCCTACATATCACAGGGGCTGGAGCACCTAAACATTGATTCCTGGAATTTCTCTCACCAGTACAATATATCTAAACTGAGCCTCCAGCTGCTCTCTAACATATTAGATGATTCACATCCTTTGGTAGTCCTGTCAGGTTACTGTTATTCTGTGTAGCAAATCTTAAATTCTTCTAAGTCCCTATCCATGGTAAAGTGAGGCATAAACAATGAAAAATAACTACATTATGTTTATAACCACCTTAAAATTACTAAAATACTGATGTGTCAATCAAATTATAACTGTGAAACGTGTTTTTACTACAATTGGCAAGCCTGTCGGCCATCTTGCTTTTGTATAGGGTTGTTGGAAATTTGGTTGGATTTTTCATAAAAAAAGGTATTTTTTTATTTCAAAATTATACTGAAGTGAAAAACAATTGATTTATCTTTCAATTCATACCATTTTTAGATCGAAATTTTGATTTCAAATGTAGTAGTTTGAGGGCTAAACCTCCCTAGTTTTCCGCACGGCGGAAGTGCTATAGACAAAATGGCGGAAATGATAAGACCTGGCATCACTTCAAAGATAAAATATGCCAGGGCTTATAGATAGGAGTGAGGGCTAATCCTTTGGCTGAGACAATGACTTTTGTCATTTGCCTATGTGACCGGGGAATGGATATTGGCATAGCCGGGTTCAAACCAGTGATCCCTGTAGTCTAGATTAGATTGACATACTGTAATGTTATTATTCAGAAATTATTCAGCCTATTTTCATTTTAGATGGGTCTCCACCTTTTTCATTTTCCTCCCTCTGTCGACCAAGCATGTTACAAAACATCACGAGTAGGAGAACCACTGCTCCCACAGCTGCAGTTACTGCAATCAATGGTACTGAAGCTGTCTCTTCCATCTTTACAAAAATCTGGCCAGCAAACACTGCAAGAAAGCGAAAAAAGTTGGTTGTGAAACTCGAATTTTGTGACGCGTTGTAATGAAAACGGTGTCGTTAAATTTGGACTTATGTGAAATTTGGTCAAATATTTGGGGAAATATTTGCATTTTATTAGATTTTGAGATTGAAATGCATAAAATACTGCTGAAAAATAAAAATAGAAATTTCATGACATGTGTCATTGCCTAATAATAGAGGAACTCGAGAAAATTGCTACCTATCAGACGGATGATTTGTACGGGCAAATTTCTCGTTCACACCGCCGGCAAAATTTTTAACTCGAAGAAATGAGAGAAACAATGGTGAGAAAAGCAATATAAAGGAACGAAAGAACATAATTTGAACAATTTACGAATTTGATATATCATAACTATAAGATAAGGAATTCAATGATAAAAAAATTCGGTCTTGATTGTCTCTGGAAAGAATTGTTATTGGTTTTCGCGTCTTTTTTCGCACACAGTATGATTCGTACCCTTTTTGCGTTTATCATTGTTCAAGCCATTTTGAAAATCAAAGTCATTTGTTGAAGGATTAAAAGCAAATGGCATTCATCCAACCATTGTGAAGTGTCTTTGACAAACCTGAAATATTGGACTGACAGTGTTTTCCAGAAAACAGTCATTCCCAAATCAAATAGCTTTGCTACGTCACTCAGTCACACAATTTTCTTTCATTTTTCCCGATCAATTCAAAATGTTTCCATTATTAAAGAAAGTGAGTGTTTTGGTTTTTTTCCCAAAATGAGCTATTTTGTGTTTTAAAAAATTCCCAATTTGGCCACTGCCCAGATTCCTCAAAATTCTTAAATTGGCGTGGATCACCTCATTCTGACGACAAAATCACAGGTCAGGTCCAGTCATGGCTTAGAATATTTTGCACTGTGATGTACATTCGGAGTAAAAACCTGATGCTGAAAGGGTTAAATAATTTGGGACAGTGGTTGATATCTAGGCAGGGTCCAAGAAATCCCAAAATTGGCACTCGTCCTGTAGGACAAGTGATTTAAAAAAATCACTCATCCTGGTCTTGCCTTTACTCGTCCTACTAACATTGTAGGTTGGAGTCTGGACCAGGTTAAACAAGGAGATTCCAGATTATAGAGTACAAAGTTCCCAGTCTATATAAAACAATAAAAGTTTTGTTTTATTTTAGTTTCGAAAATTCATCCGTAAATCATTTGAAAAACTACTATTCATCAAAGTTTTAACCATAAAGAAAAAGATAATCATTAGTGTGTGTTTGGAGCAATAGAAATGAGTCATGCTCTGCGATCTATTTATGCCAGGACTGAACTGATTTTTTAATTGATAAATAAGCTTATTTACGATGCATTGGTGAAACCTTGTGGCCTTCTTTTAAAAATTGGTTTTAGTAAATGTTGTGTTACGTTTTGATGAAAATGATCGCAAAAATAGCCAAAATACTGTCTAGTGTTGATTTGTTAAACAAAGAACAAGGCACCGCCATCTTGTTTACACTGTCATGGTAACTGGGAGCCGTCTCAAAATAGTCAAAACTATTTTCACACAATTTCATATTTTTGTCAATGAATTTGCATTCTACGGTGTACATTCTGACTTGCAAATCTCGATTAATAATAATTCTGACCTCAACCAAATTCTTCCTCAATGGACTGATTTTAGATGATTAACATATATTGTTATCTACAAACTTAGTTTTCCACTCGTCCTGCAGGACAACCAAAACTAAATTTTTCACTTGTCCTCTCCAATTTTTCACTTGTAAATACGAGCAGGCAAGTGGATTTCTTGGACACTGTCTAAGGTTTAAATACTAGATTCAAAATTGTAAATTTTTGTTCCATTTTATCTATAATACATGTATAATACATGTGTAGCGGGAGCTGTTTTACAATAACTTCAGTCCTTTGATTTGAGTGGTTATTTTTAGCTATACACAGTAATACATGTACAACAGTGTCACTGTGTATTTGAGTATAATCCAGCTACTATAACTTTACATGACTTATTTACCAGAGTTTTTTTTCTAGTGTTAAACTGATTCTGATGCATATCTTTACATTTTCTGATCTTATAAATCACATAGTTAGTTTATCTGAGCTTTTATAAGTCCCTAGAACACCCAGTCTTAAATTTTAGTCTTATGTAAACTTTTGTCATTTTATAGTGAGTGCACTATACTGTAGTCTGCATGCTTTTCATGTTTTCTACCCTAGCTCTGGGCCTATATAAGGCATGATTTTTCTTCATTCTGCCCAGTTGCTTGAAGGCTCTAAAGGTAGATCTTACCTACAGCAAACAAGACTGAGCACTTTTGACTCTTTCTTTCTCTTTGTGTCTTTTCTATAGTCATTTTCACGTAGCCATTTTCATTTCATTTTTGGGATGTAAAATCTTGGGTTTTGTTGAAACGATATCTAAGTCTAATAAAAGTAAACTAAATTCTTTCTTGTGTTTCGCTGTATCCCAAAAGAACCTGGGAACCTGGCTAGGCCGGTTACACATGTACCTGGCTCTAATTTTGATCATCAATAAATCTATTAATAGATGAATTTTGTCATTGATAAAAGGTTTAACTTTTACCTTCTGTAACTCAACAGGAAAGAGATCTTGCAGCCAGAAAACTTCTCCATACAACAGTGTTTGCTCAGTGTTTTTCACCATGTGGTAAATATCTGGTGGCTGCAAACAATTATGGCTATATCGCTGTTTTCAGGTAATTCAGATACCCAGTGTTTTCTCCTTTTGCATAATTTTGTGGGCTGCCTTAACCCTTTCGCCAACAAGACCTGGTTTTGACATCCCTTGTAGAAAAGGCTTTAGAAAATATTGAGACAAAAGAAGAAAATGCTGATGATCATTTTCTCCTTTAGTCTCAATATTTTCTGTGCTGTATCATACACAAATATATTTTTGGGAACATCCATTTTGTCATCTGCAGCAGCTTTCAAATAGAACCACCAAAAAATGTTGTTTGGGAAAGGCTTTAACACAATTATCATATCTACAACAACTTCCATGTTGTTACCATATAACTTGTCCGCAGCAGATTATCTTTAAGTTATGTAGAAAGAATGGGTCAAAATATAAGCCTGTTCATAAATATAGAATCATGTATTTTTCGATTATCAGTACAAATGCTTCATCTCTAGTGTTTTTTAACCTTTTCCAAACAATGACCACATGTTATACTCCATATTTTCTCTGCTATAGGGTACACAAATTCCATCTTTATCAGCATCCATTTTGTCATTGGTTGCAGCTGCTTTCAAATTGGAACTGTCTATTTTGGTAAGATCTGGGCTAAGCCCGCTTATTGTTTTATTGTTGTCTGTCCGTCGGTCTGTCTGTCAGTTGGAAACTTAACATGGGCCTTTTCAGGGGCATTGTTGTTTCACAAACACATCCTGTTTTTATGTTTACTTTTTAATGTCTTTTTATAGCTTAGTGTCAGCATTAGCCCCAGATGCAAGTGAAGAAACAAGAAAGCCTATCTACACATTCAAAGGTATCATTTAATCTTGTTCCTATTAATACTAATATTATTAGCCCATTCTCATTTAATGACACCTTTTGACGCCTCAAAATATAAAGGCTTCAGAAAACATTGTGGAAAATGAGGAAATTGCTTGTCACAAGCAATTTCTTCATTTCCCAGTATGTTTTTTTCCCACAAATTAAAAAATTGTAAAATTTCATTCAGTTGAAAATGTCGTCTGCATCATCTGTGAATTGGAACAAGTCTTAAATTTTGCTTTCTGTCAATGGGTTAAATCTTGAAAAGCTACAAATAAGAAGGAATAACTTTAAGGCATTGTAAATGTTAGTTCAAATCCACCCCCTGTGTTTTGTCTTCTTATTTAAATCATCTAGGGAGGCAGTTCCAATGAGTACCCACAACATTCTTATTGAGGCTAAGGAAGTCATTGAGGCAAAAGAAGAAAATGCTGGTGACCAGTGTTTTTCTCCATTTGCCTCAATATTTTCTGTGCTTCTTTGTTTACGAATGCTATCGTTATCAATGTCAGTTTGTTGTCTGCAGTTGCTTTTGACGAGTTGATTCTAATGAGCACCAACAACATTAGGGATGGGCACCGTTAGATTTTAACCGATTCCGATACCTACTCGATACTTTTTAACCGATTCCGATTCCTACCGATTCCGATACCAATTACTTTGCATTATATGGTAAGCCAAATATTTCCGAAGATTGACTGACTAAAAAAAGATTATCATAAATTAGCAATAATGAATGTTGATTGGCTGACCGAAATAGAATCGTATCTAAAAATAACAAAAACCCATTGAAAATATTTACTCACATTTGACAGATTTAAGTCATCGATTTCAATTTCTCTTTATGGACTGCTGTGATGTGTTTAATCATATTCGACGTAGTGTCAACCTTATCTTTAATGATTTTCTTGTAAACAGAAATTGCAGCGGCCTTCGCCAGTCGCCACCCATGTCCTCGAAATACAACCAGGCTTTCACCTTCTTTTTGCGATTACCCGGCATTTTGAAAAATTACACGTGGATGGGATAAACGAATTCGACCAATACCCGGCGTTGGGGTATTCGATATTCACTCGCCTAGAGGGATAAGCGAATTGGCGCAATACCCCGGCATAATTCAGAACATGGGAAAAAACAAAAAGTCTTTTCAGAACTTAACGAAAAAGATCATTGCAGTAAATGAACTTTAGGAAATACCTAGACTCTATATAATGTTTAAAAGTAACATATAATAACAAAAAAAACATTCGACAAGGAGATTAAACTGGCAGAAAGAAGGGGAGAATAACTTTAGATGATGCGTGATGACAGCTGCAAAGCGCCCCCTTTATGCTAATTTATACAGTGACCTGACCCGATCTGATTGCGGGTTGGGCTTTGACCATTTTAGGGAATGTAAACCACGCCTTCTTAACCTAGTTTGATCATCACTCATTCGGTAAGGTGTCAATCAAATAGAATTTTCGAAGGAAGTTTGCATTTTGTGCGATAGTTATCGGATAGATGGAATAAAACGGGGAAGATGGGTGAAAATACACAACACTTCAATATTTGTATTTATTTACTATTTTTATGGTCCCGAATTCTTCAATTTTTTAAACACCCGACCTTAATTTGTGTGGCGCGAATATACATCGGAATCGGATGTAAGAACCGGTACCTTCAAAATGAAACGATACCATTTACTCGGGACATCATGGAACCGGGAGTAACCAATACCTGAGTGCCGGTGCCCACCCCTAAACAACATAGGATTTGATGAACAATTTATGAAATACTGCAAGTTTTCCAAGCCATCATCCCCTTATCTAATTCTCTGGAAATGGCATATGAACGACAGGGCTTAGCCAGAAATTTTTTATAGTTGATTGAAGCCCAATGCATATTGTTGAGGTCATTTTACACATTTTGATGCCCCAAAATAGGGAGCTCTGGAAGATATTGTGACAAGCAATTTCTTCATTTCCAACAATGTTTTCTACCCAGAGAGACCAGCATAACAAAATTATATTAACTTGAAATTGTTGTTCATTTTCTGTCGCAGGAAATGAGGCAGGTGCTATATATACTTTGGTGTCAACAGATACTCTACTGATCAGGTAAATTGTAAGAAAAAAGAAAAATTATAAATGATCAAATACAGTTGAGAACATCATGAAATTGACATTCTGAGTGGAATGGGAATGTTTTATGAGCGAATGAATGGTTGAATGGAATGAGCGTTTGGAATGATTTTGTGTATCTAAAAAATCGATAACACACCCACGATAACCGTTCAACCAATCAAACGTGGTCTTTAAATAGTAACAGCCCGATTTTGGAAATTTACCAATATTATAGGTATGAAGATTTATCAATAAAACGCCCACGATAATATTTCGGCCAATGAAATGCCTTCTTTTTATAACAACCAATTAAACCAGTGAACGTTTATTGAGCGTTGTGAATGTTTTATGAGCGTTTTGAATGTTTTTTGTGATTGGAATAAATGAACGCTGGAGTGGAATGATTTTGATTAGAATGGAATGGTATAAATGTCAATTTCATGATGTTCTCAACTGTAACACAAAAATAGTTTCAGGGTTTTCCATGACGCACAGATCATGTGCCATTGTCGCAAAACAAATGACTCTTTAGAAATTTACTTATGGGTCACTAATGATGCAAGTTTAAAATCCAGATCATCCGATAAAACTTGAGTCTTAAGACATTTATAAAGTTTGACCCACAGAATAAAAGAAATGACACCCCAACTTTGAAGGCAAGGGGGTCAAAATTATTGCTGAATTCTTATGTCAGGGGAAAACCATCAGTGGAATTTGGAATAAAAAAAAACATCATATGAAAAAAGAATCATTTTTGGTGGTAGGAACTAACATTAATCCTTTCCCAGAAAAATCTATGTGATGTTATAGAAATCATGGAAAAAAACTTCAAAGAAATATTTACAATGACAGCCCACAAGTTTGCATGTCCTTAAATGTTTTATTTTACACACAATTAAAAAGTTAGGTTTGAATAGCATTCATTTTGTACAAGGCAATGGCTTATGGTATTGTCTAAAATTTGATGTGCACCATGATATTGATCTGGTATTTTTTGTTTACAGTGGTGGAAATGGAGATATTTGTGCTTGGAAATGGTCAGAGATACTCGACAAAGTATGTAAAATTACCTGTTTTCATATAACCCTTTACCAGACTACAAAATTTTATGTCCATTTTATTTGTTGCAGTGTTCAAAATTAGAGCAGTCTAAAACTTTGCTGTTTGCGAGTCTTAAGATTATTGCTACATGTTAAGTGTCTTGTTGTACACCTGACCATTTATATTTGGATTTCTTCATTGTTTCCCAAATTATCTGCCCTTGAATTTTTACATTTATGCACATTCAAGGCCTTTCTGGCATATACAGGTATGCTGTGATTGGTCTGATCAGTGAAGCTCTTGTTTGGTCATTGAAGGAATCTTATTATACTTCTTGAGTGATATCTAATTACTAACCCAGAGCTATTCTGTTTCAGGCAGCAAAAATTGTCTGGAGTATCAAGGTTCCAAAAGTGTGAGTATGAAAATTAAATCTTGTCTTTCAACTGAACATTCCATTTTTGTAATGCACTGAAGGTGGAAATATATTGGTATCATCAACTTCTCTAACCATCTGTTTTTCCATTCATCTTAAAGAAAATTTTCAACCAAAAATCCATTTTATACCACATAAAAGGTAGACAATCCTATTTACTGGTAATAATTATTATAATGACATGTCAAAGAAAGTGTGCATGTGGTTACAACAAAATATTGTGCTTTTATTTAAACAAAATAATATCATAATGTGGTATCAAAATTTACAAACTTTTATTGGCTGTAGATCTACGATGATTTGAATGCAAAAAAAAAGCCCTGGAGATTTTCTCTGCAAAGAAAGGAAGGAAACTTAAAAACTTCCATATTATCCCATTACCAGATGGCAAAATTTTAGACTGGTCCAAATTCAAAGATGTTGCAGACTACAAATTTAAAGTGATTGAAAGTTTACATTTACGGGCCTCATAGACTAGAAAACATTGTGGGAAATGAAAAAAAATTGCTTGTAACAAGCAATTTCTTCATTTCCCACAATGTTTTCTTAAGCCTTTGTCTTGTGGAGTGTCACAATGCGTCCCTGTGCAGTAATGGTTTATTTAGAGAAGCTGTAATTCAATTTATTAACCCTTTCACTGCCAAATATTGACCTTTGACGCGTCACTCACCGCTGAATTAATTCGAAGAAATTTCCAAGAATCGATACCCTGTACACAAAATCATTCATAACTTTTGACTCATTTGATGGATTCCTTTCAAATTTTCAGGACATATATATACAGAGAAATGAAGCATCTATATGTGACCAAAATTTCAAAGTTATTCATGAAAAGACGATATTTTTTTTCTTTTTTATCTAACTCAAAAATTGTTACAATCTAGTAGAACAATGGAAAAAAATTGGGTGAGCAAACCTCAACTAAATGTTTTCTTTGAAAGTATAATAATTTGATGGAACAGATGGTTGAATTGTCAACTAAACATAATTTCAAACTATCCCGAAGCCTTTTCCAGCATTTTAGGTGTCGTTCATAGTGATATTTACAGCTTATAGGCATAAATAGCAAGTGTATGATCTAATGCAGGGTTGTCACACGTCAGGGAAAAGTCAGGGAAGTTTAAATTTTTTCAAGGTCAGGGAATTGTCTGGGAATTTTGTGAGCTGTCAGGGAAATTTGAAACTCCTGGCAAATGTCACGGAATTGTCAGGGAATTTTGAAAAAATAAGATGCAGTTCCATGAAATTAATGATTTCAACATCGCCATCAAAAATTGTCTCAAGACATCGGGAGTTACCGCGAAATTACCGCGACGAAACATATCAGGGAATTTTCCAATTTTGTCGGGGAAATGTCAGGAAATTGTCAGGGAATTTTATTTCCTCTAACCAGTGGCAACCCTGTAATGGCAGCCATATTGTTGTCTTTTGTCTAGGAAAATTCCCCATAAAAATACCAAAAGCTTACTGATTGTAACACAAATTCTACTGTTTCACCTGTCAAACGCTAGTACTTTGATTACTAAAACGGTGCTATAAGAAAAAGAATGTGTGAAAACCACTTAGCTGTAAAAAATATTCACATATTTCGCCCCCATAAATTTGTTGACTGAAGTCACCTGTGGCAGGGAAGGGTAAAGCGACGAAAGTCGCCTATGGTAGTGAAAGAGTTAATAGTTTCATACATTAATAGATTTTTGGGCATTTTATTTTACCTGTATCTGTATACCTGTCCATGTGTCTAAAGTGACACAATTTTGTGAATGTCTATAGTATAACAAAAACATTGCCCATCACATGATTAACCAGTTACCAGATAATGGCACCTTTTGATGCTCCAAAAGATATAAGGGACCGTCTGAAAGTAGTTGGACTTTTGACTAGTTCTCTAAAACCATTCAACTTTTTAACAAAATTTTTCATCTTAGTAGGAGCTTTATTATTCCCATTATTAACCATTACATAGACCCACTTTATTAGGTACATTGTAACAGCCGGTATCAAAGGCGCCCTGGTCTCAAATTTCTTCCCAGTAAGAATTTTCTTCAGTTCGAGACACAAATAAAAGTCACGTGGGGCGAGGTCTGGACTATAAGAAGAGTAAAACAACTAATGTTATATGTAATAGTTGATAATCTCCACTGTAGATGAGGTGGTATGGGAGTGTGCGTAATCGTGAAGAAGAAAACAGTTTTCTTTGCTAATCTGGGACGCGTTTACTTCAGCATTTATTCTTAGATTTTTTTGAATTACTTCAGAATTGTACTTGGCAATGATAGTTTACCATTTGACATGAAATGAGTAACTATCAATCCTCGTGAATCCCCAAAAGCAACAAACATGACTACCAACCAAAGGTAACAGCTTAATCTTTTCAGGGGTGGGGAACCAGCACATTTCCATGACTGCTTTGACTGATTTTTTATCCCAAATTCGGAATTATGAACCCTTATTTAATCTTACGTGATAATGTAGTTCAAAAACTTAACTTCTTTGCGATTAAAATGACTAGAATGTTCTTTTGTTTTGGTTACCCTTGTTGTTCCTCTAATAGCCTGTGATACATAAAACACCTATCACATAAAAGTGGACAGAATATCGTATATTTACAACTATCTTTGAAAATAAACTGACCACATTATTGGCAAATGGATGAAGATTCCGCCAATATATAATGTGTTTATACAGTTGCAAATGGAGAGACAGCAGCACAAAAAGTCCAACTACTTTCCGACCGTCCCTCGTATATGCTTTGGAAAACACTAGAAAACAAGAGCTGTCACTGTAAGATGACAATGCCCCCGACACCGCTTTGATTTTAAATTATGGCCAATCTATGTTCAAGGTCAAGGTCATCCAGGGGTCAAGGTCGCCAAAGTATGTGCCTACAGAAAGGTAATGTACCGAGGAATGTTGTGGTAAAGTATGAAGCGAATATGTTAAGAAATAAGGAAGTTATGGCCAATGTTATATATATATAAAGTTTTTGGACGGAATGACGGACAGACTGACGGACGGACGGACAAGTCAAATTTATGATGCCTCCCTATCGGGGGCATAAAAATCAGAAATTGCCTGTGCCAAACAATTTCTTCATTTCTTCCTTTCGTCTTATGTTTTTTTTTTTTACCAAAAAGTCATAAGATTTCAAAATTTCATCACAATGAAAATGTCATCTGCAACATCTTTCAATTTGGACCACCTTAAAGTGACATTTCAGAATTATTTTTACATAAATGTTAATTTTATTTTATCTGAAAGAGCATGTTTTCTTATGAAAATTCTGAAAATTTCAAGCCAAAATATTGAACCGTTTATGAGAAATATATATTTTTGTGCTAAAATTTAACAAATTGTTGTGGACAACAATTCAGATTAATATAGAATTTGTCATTTTTGTCTCAACTTTGGAGGCATATTTTTCGCTTATAAATAATGACTTGTCTTAAAAAAATGACAGCATTTCTACGCATTAGAATAAACAATCTTTGCATCAAGATATACTTTTAAAAAGTGAAATAAATGTGAAATGTCACTTTAATATTTTGCTGTCTGGTAATGGGTTAACAGACAGCCATATTTGACATTGTTGTATGATTTTGTTTCAGTAAAGTACAGAGCGATCCTGAGATTAACTCACTTGTTTTAGATACACAGGTATTTATTTATGTTATGATTGTAATACATGATTGTACTAGAAATTTAACCTTCAAGTCATTACAAGGCAAAAGGAACCCCCAAAATCAAATTCATCAGTCAGCTGTAATTAACTTTAAAAGGAATGTGAAAAAAGCCCATTGCTAATAAGCAGTACATCACTAAAAGCACAATTGAAATTAAGATTCGAGTGTTTTGCCTTCTTACCGGACTTTGCCTATTCTTTTAATTTAAGAATCTTTAATGAAAAGACTAAGTTTTAGATTGATTCAGGTGTATTGTAT
This sequence comes from Fragum sueziense, assembly GCA_963680895.1. NCBI lineage: Eukaryota > Metazoa > Mollusca > Bivalvia > Cardiida > Cardiidae > Fragum > Fragum sueziense. The sequence continues at coordinate 33,499,828 of OY804603.1, forward strand.
ATGTGACCCGTCACGCTAAAAGGGACCTTATCGGATGTGTGAAAAATATCGACCCTAGCCTCTCTGCGCAGTCCGCGCAGCCAGACTAGGGCCGACACTTTTCACTTTTATGTAATTTTCTAAACCCGGAATGTTTTCCCTATCTTACTATATGTTCATTTTTCACATACAGTATCTGGTTGACCTGGGCCGAGTTTGACAAGTTTGTAAAAATTTGGATTTTGGTTATTCGGATAAGGTCCCTTTTAGCATGACGGGTCACATATGTTCTTACTGTTGGGGTTATACTACACTTCTGTCATACATTTTCAAACCAGTTACTCGTGTAACCCATTATCAGATGGCCAAAATTTAGACCTGTCCAAATTGAAAGATGCTACAGACGACAATTTCAAGTGAATTGAATTACATTTTTATACGCCCGAAGGGTCGTATTATGTTATGGTCCCGCTCGTTCGTCTGTCTGTCTGTCTGTCCGTCTGTCCGTCCGTTAGCAATTTCTTGTGTGCAACTCCTACAGTTTTGATCGGAATTTGATCAAACTTGCCACAATAAATCTCTATGGTGTGTAGTTGTGCACACCGCTTACGGAATTTAGATAACTGTTTTCATTCTTGAATTATCTGCCCTTGAATTTAAGGAAAAATGCCCAATTTCTCAAAAATGCCAATTTTCTCCTGTGCGCTACTTCTACAGTTTCAACCAGAATTTAATCAAACTAGCCACAATGAATCTCTATGGTGTCTTGCTGTGCAAACAAAATGTTGATAACTTTTCATTTTTGAATTATCTGGCCTTGAATTGAAAAATGGCCAATTTTTACTGACAAGCCCCTCTCGGGCGTATATGCGCTGCTCTGCGAATCTCTTGTTCGGTATTTTGGGGTAGAAAACATTGTGGGAAATGAAGAAATTGCTTGTCACAAGCAATTTCTTCATTTTCCACAATGATTTCCAAAGTCTTTATCCTGTGGGATGTCAAAAGGAGTCAATGAGTGATAATGGGTCAATTGGCATGTATTATAGCCTTTCAACAATTTTAAAATTAATCTTTTGTGTAGCATCATCTATGTTAGTCATCTTTCTTTGCAAACTCCCGTTTACAGGAGCCATGTACAGAACTATATGGTGGTTGTGGTGATAATAATATTTATGTATGGAATCTCGAAACAGGACAAGAAATTGTGAGTACAAATTATTGAATTTGACATCTGATTAAAGAATGTTTTATTCACCTTTAATCTAATCAAAGATAATACTTGTTACATATTTGACTGAATTTATTTTGAAATTTTATATTCTTTAAACCTTTCCAAAACAAGACCCTGCTTTAATGTCTGTAATATATAATGCATGCGAAAACATTGAGGCAAAAGAAGAAATTGCCGATAATCAGCAATTTCTCCTACCTCTTATGGTAGACCAACTAACTATTGTCTTTATTCAGGGGACATTTAGTGGTCACACAGATTATATACACTGTGTATGTTTGAAGAATTCTGGTAGAGAGTGTGTGAGTGCGTCAGAAGATGGTACAGTCAGAATATGGGGTGGGTATAAAACAAAGCTACAGATAAGAGGCTTTAAATGATGAGATATCTCATTTATTGTTAATCAAACTATATTTTGTGGGTATTCATTTGAATCTTCTCATTGAGAAGATTCAAATGAATACACACAATATAAGGTTTGGATTTGAAATAATGAAATTCATTAATTCATTATGAATTAAGAATGCCATCATTCCCTCTTATCTGTTGCTCTGGTGTATGTATAAGAACTATCAATTACTGTAGTGATCAGCAGATATAATGTCATTCAAGATTGGTTTAGAAATATGATTTTGTCCCTTCTTAAGAATGATTTTTTCATTCAATATTCAAGTTCTTATTAACGCTTTCCACTCATTCTACAAAAAAGTGCACAATTACTGAAATTCTATGTCCCCCACTAGTAATAAATTCATTGGAAGGTTTTAGTTTTCGTTTCTTTGCTAAAGATTATACAAAAGACACCTTGTACGTATTTCAAGCATGATATAAGACCAGGAACTATTTTTTCTCCTTAAATTTTACATTTCTTTAGCTTATTTTCCATGAATTTTGGTTGTCCCTGCACTGGTGCAATTCAAAATCAGCTTGATTTTAACGCAGTTTAATCTATATTTGCCTCGATTATCTTTCTATTCCTTCCCAAATATATTTTCCTGTGGTCTGATTACTGTTTCGTGGGAATGCAGGACTAAACTTTTTTGAGATAAAGGTTTTTCTGATGTCCCGATTTCCAGCGTAAGATACATAACGCTACTTTAGCTGATAGTAAAACACAACATGATGTGTTCCTAAGGTCAAAACGGTTTTTAGTGTTAGGTTAGATATCAACGTAATCAGAAACACACACAAAAAGATCAAGCTTATTAACATTTTCGAATAAAACAACATCAAAGTTCAAAAACAAGAATCCCCCCATTTTTTTTCATAAGATACGTTACGGCTTAAACTTACGTTTATTTCGAATCTTTCACCATTTTTCATACACGTGATATACTAAATGATTCCAAACCTTCTTTAGAAAAAAATAATTTGCAGCGTAATTAACCAGGGAACTTTATTCCTGATGAATTTCTTTAAAAACTAATTTATGAATAAGATACGTTATGATAAGATACGTGACGCTCGACTAAGTCATGGCAATAAAAAACTTATGTGATCAAATTAGACTATCCACTTGGACTTCTTTTCGAACATAGTATACTTTGGACAAAGAATAGACACCCATCGTAATGAAATCACCATTTTTATACAATAAATGAAAGAAACCAATACAAAACAACCATATGTATTCCAATGCCCTCCAAAGGAAGACAAGCTATGGAAAACTTCTGATAACATTCTTTGTAGAATCGTTGATCCAGTTGGCACACAAAAACACATGTATCATTTAGTAATAATTCACGAAGTCCTTGAATTATTTGAAACAATAAAACAAATGAAATCATAAGATACGTTACGAACCATTTTGATTGCACTGTTTTCAAAATAAGTGCTGCATTGGCTAGTTTTACTATAGTATTTTATCATGTTCTGTATATGTTTAAATGGCAATTGTTACAAAGAGATTAGAAAGGGCATTTGGTGCAATTATCCTTTACCATTGACACAATTAAGCATTTCGAATATATTGCAGAGCTTCAGATTTATTTGAAGAGTGGTGGGTCGAAATGACCCATGGCAGGGAAATTGATGGGTCATTTTTGGAAATGATGGGCCATAGCAATGAAAATAAACATATTGATATAAAAAATTTGTAAAAGCTTGGGCCGCTTGGCCCCTGGAGTTGAAAAGTGATGGGCCATATTTGCAAATAGTGTGTCAAATGGCCCGGGCCCACTGTCAATCTGAAGCTCTGATATTGGTATCTTGTTTTATCCTTATTTCTCGGACTTTCTTCTATAATTCAAGCTTGAAACCAGTGCATTTCTAACCAACGCCTAAGCATACAGATATTCATTTCACTTTTCACCAAAAATATATAAAATGCGATAATGTATGCATGTTCAAAAGATAGATATTTTGTGTTGAAATAAGATACGTTACAGCATGGTTCCTTACCTTGTGACAATGACTAAGGCTAAATAAATTAGAATAAGATATTTTTTGTGTTATAATTCAATTGAGTGGTATCTTATCTTTATATTTTCAGCAGGAGTTCATTGTATTTCATACAAGGTCTATTCAATTCATTCAAAACAAACAAAAAATAATAGAGAAAAGGTATTTCCTTTAAATACGAACTTTAAGGCCTTAATATTTTATAACAAGTCAATAAATCATCATTTTCTCGCAATACAATAAATTCTTGATCTGGCGGAAACCTAATATGAATCGTCACCCAACACCAATAGACAAAACTTATGTGTAAACAGGAAAACCAAACACCATAACGTATCTTATTATGCATAAACGTCACTGTGTTTGGATCCAAAAATTGAAAAAATCCGGCTTTGTTTGGGTACACTAGAATTGAATTCTCTAATTTCAACATATATTTTGCAAGAATAAGTCAAAAACTAAGTCTTTCAGAATGGTCGGTTTTTCAGATTTTTATATTTCTAATTGTGCACTTTTTTGTAGAATGAGTGTTTCACAAACGAAACTTGCTTTTGGCGTTTTGTGCAGAGAAAGCTCGGGAAAATATTGAAGCATTCTCCAAACTTGGTAACATTGATTTTGTCGTCTGAATGAGCTTTCAAATTGGACCAGTCTAAATTTTAGCCATTTTGGAAAGGGTTTAAGTCTTAAAGATGGTTACAGCAGAAAGTGTCATGTTAAGGCCAAGTGCAAATAAGCATTCAAAATTTATGTTCCAGGAAACAGCAAATTATTTTGAAAACATCTGTACAAGTATCATCAAAATAGGTTAGTTTTCTGAAATAAGGATGCATTTTTTAATTTTGCTGAAAATTTCAGACAAATCGGTCGAGTCGTTCAAAAGATATAAAAGATTGAATATCGCAAAAAGGCCAAAAAACATTCTTTTTTGTGTGACATTGATCAAAAATACATTTTTGTTTTTTGAATATTTTTTTCATTAAGCAATAAATAGGATGTTGGTCTTTAAATTTCTCATCTAGAGCCAGTTTCTGAAGAGGAAACAAACACAATTTGTCAAAAATTAAGAAATTCTTTGTTTTTGCGAAATTTTTAAAAAACGCCCAAAATGGGCCAAAAATCCAAAATCTGGGTATTTCACTGTGGGTGGATGCCACAACCACAAGGAATGTGGTTCATGAGATATTATAACACACATGCATGGTGGAAAGGATGTAGTTTCTGATTTACATCACTTTTTTCTTTTTGATTTCATGTCAAAATTTTGGTAGTCTTTTTCTTATAACAAAATTTTGTCCCAACAGTAACGGTTGCCACCCTGCCTTTGTTTTTTGATAGCTATTATCATTATACAGATCATTTCTGGCCTAATTCACAGCCCCAATTTTTCCCAAATGGTTGTCAAACACTTTCCATTTTAATACTTTGTTGTACCTACATATTTACAGCAAGCACATCAAAGAGAAACAATGTCCCAACAGTAACGGAAAATGTCCCAACAGTAACGGTTACATTCTTGATAAGTTGCTCTTGTCTAGTAGACTATATAAGATGTTTCTTAGCTGTCCTGTGAAACTTCAAGACATCCATGATAAGTTGATACTAGCATTACAAGTTAAATATCAAATGAGCCAAACATTTCAGGGGTTCAAAGTCAGGCCTTAATAGAAAGGCTTCTGAAAGTCTATTGTCCAAGCTATAAATTGATTCTTTTTAAATGACAGTATGCATTAAACTTATTAAATTTAATCTGTAAGACTCTGAGAACAAAAAACAAGTGACTAAGAATGACTGCATAAACCTTACTGTAATAAATGCATGCCTAAATTGATCAAATGGCTGCCGTTACTGTTGGGACAGATTTCTAGACAATTTAATTCAAGGAGCTACTTGGTGAAAAAATGGTTTCATTAATTTTCAAGAAGACTTGGCAAGCCAAGAAACCTTTCTCAAGCTACAAAGTACATTAAAAGACTCAAATTGTTTGAACATTACTGAAAAAATTAAACACTGATATAATTCCATTAGACCTACAGAAAGCTGAATGGCAAGCAATTTTACAATTTATGATGTACATGTATTCTTGATCTCATTAACAAGATATGTCTCATATACATGTAGCAATTGATATAATCTAAATTTGGTAGATAAGATAGGAACTTCTTCCACTTTTTATTGTGTAGACCTCAACTAAATGCCCAAGTCAAAAATGATACTTTTTTATTAAGTTATTTAACCACTGAAACTTTGTATCTTTGGAACCCAAACATAGCATTTAAAAGGGGTTGAAATAAAATGCCATGCATGTATCCTAAGAAAGAATACAATATACATGTACATGTTTGAAGGTGAGTTATAAAGCTCATACGATCAATCATCATATATTTTAATTTGATATACGTATAAGATACAAAATATCCATTATATAGACAAAAATTAGTTTGCACATGTATTTTAAATTTTACTCTTTGGAGATGTCGAAAATGGCAAAAAGTCATGAGATAATCTTTTAAACAGTTTTGTTTTACCTTAATATACATTCACGGAGCCACTAATGACTATATAATAATACATAATAGTACTACCATACACAATTTATCAGCCCTGCAAGAGTTTTAATCAGATACTGTCTTACAGAATATACAGATAATACACCAAGAACAACAATTTCATAGGTATAGTTTTGAATTTGAATTAATGTATAAGCATATATTTATTCATCCATTAGTTGGTATTCTCAATCAATTTACATGTAGTGGATTGTTTTAACATTTTCAGTTTGATTTTACTTTATAAGTATATACTGAAAATGCTGTAGTAACTTTCAAGTCATGAATAATTGGTCAACCAGTGCAGTCCGTTATTTTCTTGTCATTGTGAGAACAAATTTTGTCTGGCATTAGCAGATCTGTTAGAATGAATAGCACTATTTAATACATAGTTAACAATGATTTTGACCCCTCCTATTGAAAACAGGGTTAATGCAGTGAGTTGGAAGATGTATTTAGTTATCACTATTGATTTAAATATTTTGGCTGGGAGAAAACCGTTACTGTTGGGACATACTTTAGTTTGAAGTTAATATGTGGAAAATTGCCTGGAATCCAGTAAATTTTCTTTAAATGAAACTATGCCCTTCTTTACCTGTTTCAATGTGTTTCTTATACAACTAACCATTTTTAAGGTAGCTACACCATCAGGGAGTTGACTATTTGGCTTTGAGCACTCACATGATGATGAAATACATGTAAACCAGATTTTTTTATCTTTCTGTGAAATCAATGCTTAGTTATCCTATCTAAACACCAAGATGATAAATTCCATTTATTAGTAACCTTTTAAAAATGTTATAAGGCTCTAAATACATGGAAGCTATTGGTGTCCCAACAGTAACGGCAAATCCATTCATTTTTAATCGCATATTACAATGTAACAACACGCACTATTGAAGTAATTCTTGTTTTTTATTATTGAGTTATGATGTCTTTTTATTTTCAAATTATTTCATTAGACATATGATGCTTTATCTTCACTGAATATAAATAAATACAAGTATGTTTTCAAAACTCATTACTTTTCAAAGCATTTATTTTAATATTTTTCTCAAAAAATCAAATGAAATGGACAAAAAATGGGTAAAAAGTTTGTACATGGCATTGGCTTACTATGAAACAAAATATAATTGACAGTCCTCTGAGAAAAATTACTTTTTTTGTTCCTTATAAAACCAATAAAAAATGAAAAATATGCCCCAAATATTATAAATAAAGCCCAAATAATTTTTACATCAGACTTAACTTCCTCAAAAACATAACTTTTTTGCAAAGTTGAACATATATGCTACCATAAAAAACAACTGAAACGTACAAAAACAAAAGTTCATTTTTGGACATTTTGTCACACCTTATTTGCACTTGGCCTTAAGCAACTTTGATTGTCTCTCATCTTCTGAATACTAACAGATTCAATGGTGCTTTTCCCACTGTCAAAATACTCTTGTGAGCTCGAATATTACAAATGTTCTCATATGTTAACCCGTTGTGACAAGCAATTTCTTCATTTCCCACAATGTTTTATGCTTAGAAATACACAAAAAAGGTAAAGTTCACTTGAAATTTACTTCTGCTGCATCTTTCAATTGGGACCAGTCTAAAATTTTGCCATTGATAATAGGTTAACCCATTCCTGAAAGACGAAATTTTGGACAATTCCAATTTGAAAAGTTACAGATGACAAAATAAGAAAATTTGTACATGTATACTTATTATATGGCTTAGAAAATATTGAGACAAAATAAGATTATCAGTCTTTTCTTACTTTGCCTCAATGTTTAACTTTTCTCAAGATTTTTCGCTTAGAGGCATCAAAAAGTGTCACTGTTAGGGAGTGGGTTAAAGAAATCTTTGTAATTTTTATGCTCCCCGAAGGGAGAGCATATAGTCGCCGCTTCGTCTGTCCGTCCGTCCGTCATTCCGTCCGTCCGTCCGTCATTCCGTCCGTCCGTCCGTCCGTCCGAAGCGATTTCTCTATAACCCTTGGGCCAAATCAAATGAAACTTACCATGTGAACTCCCTATGACATAATGCCGATGTACTTTTCCCAGTTTTTGGATTTGAGGCCTCGTCATGGGAAAAGGGGACTTAAGGTCAAATACACTTTTTCTCTAATTTCTCTTAGTCTAATGGTCAGAATTTGATGAAATTTCATATTTGAGTAGCAAATCAGATGCCCTTGACAATAAACTACTTTAAATTTGCGTATAAAAAGTATGTCATGGAAAAAGGGGGCTTAACGTTTGTTAGCTTAATCTTAGCTCTGCATGGCATACATTTATTGTGACAATGCCTTAATCGGGGAGCATTGTCCGTCTCTGACGGCTCTTGTAGATACAAGAAGTAGAAATGGAGTACATGTGTTAGAACCCAACAAACATGACATGACTGCCAGGCCAGATCTGGGTAGCTGGGTGAGCTGTGTGGCATGTGATGCTAATGAAGATTGGCTGGTAAGATATTTTACTTTGTGATATTAAAAAGAAAATATTACTGCATGTGTGATTTGCCATCTATGAGGAAGGACTGGTTGATACCTTGGATTTGATTTTGTGTTTGTTCTGGTGTGAGAAATAATAGGAACATAATTTATGAGCCAGGATCCAGAAAAAGATTCTACCATTTAAGAATATCAAGTTTCCAGATCAGCATCTGGTCAAACGCAGTCCAAGAAGAATTCATACTATTAACCTACAGCTGATACAGGTAATGAATCTTGATCAGATTGTGTTTTCACAGTGTGTTGGTGCTTCAGCTGAACCCTGAAAAATGAGCTGGATCAACAGTTGTGTTCATATTTGGAACTTTCTTCACATCTTGGCTTATATGATACATACCATATTTTGGTAAATATTCATATAAGATTTAAATTCCATCAATTTTTTTTTTTTTTTTTTTTTTTTCTTGAAAAACAAAACAGATCTCAAATACTCCTACGTTTTCTCAATTCTAGAATCAAAGTCCAATCACTCGATTAGGAAAACTTGTGACAAGCATGACAATGTCTGTATTATTCGTATATTGTAGGTATGTGGGGGAGCACCACATTTATCAGCATGGCATCTACGGTCTCTACAACCCATGGCTGTATTTGACACACCAAAACACACACATAACCTGGTTAAATTCTATGATGACATGGTAAGGCCAAATTTTTACTTTGCTGTATTAAATAGAATGAGGGCATATTGTTTTACTTGTGTTAGTCTGTCCGTCTGTCTGTCCAGAACTTAATATTGGCCTTTTCTTTATGAAAATAGCCATTTCAAAAAGATGTGTTTCTCAAACACATATCCTTTCTAAAGGAAGCTTATGTTTAACTTTATTCTGAAATTTTCCACTCTTAACTACAATTTGACTCCATCCATTTTTAGATACCAAACACTTTGTGCATCTTAGGGCGTCATGCATGGCAATGGAAATGGACAATAGTATGCCCTTGTAAAATTTCTGTTCATCATCCATGGCAACGAAAATTGACGAGGGGTACCAAGGATGACCCTTAAAATGTTTATCTTATGATGGATGGAATACCTAAATCAGTCGATGGATTGTGTATTTTTTTTAATTGCCGCTTTCTAAATTAGGCACTAGTAGTAAATCCATAAATCTGTTATAGCTAAGTCCATAATATTCAGATATGATCCATGCATAATTATCTCGTTCTGTGTAAGTTCCAATCTCAACAAACATCATACAATTGCCTTTCGGTCTTGAGTTTACATTTTTGAAAGAATGTTGATACGTTTCAAAATTTAAACAGTGTCATTGTGATGTAGGAAATATTAAATGCTTTGTTGAGTGCAAACCATTCAGTGTCAAGAAAAAACTTGCCAATTTAAGAAAGATTTTGTTTCCTTCAGCTGTTATCAGGTGGTAGTGTGACTTTGGTCCATCACTTAAGTTACCACAGGTCATGAAGAAACTTTTAGAGAACAAGATGGATCTAGAACAGTCTGCATGTATAAGTAGGCTGATCTAGATCCATCTTGGTCTCAAATAGCTTATAATAAAGGACCTTTCTCCAGATCTTAGCACATATATTTTTTCGCAATATTTGAAAATTATCTTTTTCTCAGATGCCATAAAGGCCCCTTTCCTGACCCATCGAAATTTTGAATTTCAGTTACTATCTGGAGGCAATGAGAATTTTGCGCATCACTGGTTTATGAATGGAGAACACAAGTCCAAGGTGCCATGTTCACCTACCAATGTATTCAGTCTAGAAATCAACACACAGTCAGAGTCAAACAAGGTGGGTAGTGGCTTCAATTTAACCCATTACCAAACGACAAAATTTTGGACTGTTCCAAATTCAAAGATGTTGCAGACGACAATTTCAGGTGAATGGATTTTAAAAAAGTTTGGTTATTTTGGGTAGAAAACATTGTGGGAAATGAAGAAATTGCTTGTCACAAGCAATTTCTTCATTTTCCACAATGTGTTCCAAAGCATTTATCTTGAAGGGCGTCAAAAAGCGTCCATGTTTGGGAATGTGTTAAATCCAGAGGGGGTTCGGTGGGCAAACAAACCCACCTCTGTAGCCTAATTTTCAATTTTCATACAAAAAATTAGTCAAAATTGTATAATACTAGGAAAATGAATTTGCCTATTTGAATGTTCGAATCCTCTTCACAGAAATCCTGGATCCGCCTCTGTGATTGATTGGAGTTTAATACCTCTTTCAACTGCTACGGTCATATTATGGCAGGGCTTCAAATCAAACACTGTGAGAGTGTATCCTAAACCTAAGTGAAAATGTAGCTGGAGGCTGGGAAAGGATGTTATGGTAGTTCTGAGGCGCGTTCTTTAGAGCGAGATTTCTTAAGATTTCTTAAGATGTTTTTGGATAAAGCGTTTTTAAGACCAATACTTTGACCGAGCTGTTCCGAATGCTCCATATTTATACAAATGACGTCATCATGACGTCATTTGTATAAAGTATGGAGCATTCGGAACACCGCGGTTATGAATTATGGAGTGTTCGGAACAACTCGGTCAAATCTGTTTTATATTGTTTGTGCAGAGTTGACCTCGACCTCGGCAGCTTCTGAATTTGATAAGTGTAAATTTTTGCCATTTGGCAAAGGGTTAATTAAAACTAACTTGTGTCACTATTTTCTGCTTGCAGGTCCTGGCAATGGCAGGCAGTAGTCACAAGATTGATATCTGTACAAACTTTGGATATACAGCTTTTTCAATGCAATTTATTGTGTGATGAAGATACATTAAACACTTGTACAGAATTATGTAGTGTTATTTGGTGCACACATCTACTGTCATATTTTTATGCCCCCTTATCGAGAGTTCGGGAGCATATTGTTTTACTCATGTCCATCTGTCTGTCTGAAAACTAACATTTTGCCATTTCTCCAAAAGTACTCAACATACAAAGCTGAAATTTGGAATGTAACTTCCTTTCAATGATATCTGTCTGTTCCATGCAATATGAACTTCCTCAAGGTCATTTGACAACCCTTATCAACCCTTAACATGACACTTAACATTTAAGAAAAATAGCCATTTCGGGGCATTTGTGTTTCACAAACACATCTTGTTCAATCTTGAAGAATTGTCCCACTTGTTGAAGCCTTATCATCATGCTTTAAATTTCTGATATTTCATCGTTGTAAACTTCATTCATTAAGAAAAGGACCACAGAGGCAGCAGCCTATTAGTGGTTTCTAACCACAAGTAATAAGTAACAGAACAACTGGTTACTAGAATTTTGTGTTTTTGTTGATATGATAATTGCCAGGAACATATGAGTAGACAATATTCACACGGCGACAAATCACATGACAATAATTTCAGTAAATCATCAATAATTCTGTTATTTTATGACCAATTTGAGTTCATTTTGAAGAAGAAGTGAAAAAATGTCAGGAATTTGCTAGATATGGTAGATCATTTTTTAAAAAAACTCCTTTTCCATTAGCAAACTTTTTAAATAATCTGATAAAAAGGTTAATGGAAACTTTTTATCAGCAGATTTTTATGCTCCCTGAAGGGAGAGCATATAGTTGCCCGTGTCTGTCCGTCATGTCCAATCTGTCCTTCTGTCTGTCCATCCGGAGCGATTTTTCCATAACTTTTGGGCCAAATCAAATGAAACCTACCATGTGAACTCCCTATGACATAATGCACATAAACTTTTCCCGGTTTTTGGATTTTAGGCCTTGTCATGGGAAAAAAGGACTTGAGATAAAATACAGTTTTTCTCTAATTTCTCCTAGTCTAATGGTCAGAATTTGATGAAAGGATGGGTTGCAATTAGGGGTCAAAATATAGATTTTCTTTAAATTTTGTGGATCAATAGGGTTACATAATATCTTTAATTTGTATGTGTAAAAAATCTGGTTTCGGCCTATTTTCCGAGATATAGGTAAATAAAATGGGTGGGGTAAGATGGACTGAAACACAGTAGGGATCATTCTTAGTTGCATATCTTTCTTATTTTTAGCCCTAGATGCGTGAAAATTTGTATGCCTGTCTTGTGATATATGCGTTAAACATTGATGGGCTTACACTTGATATTCCTTGTATATCTTTTCTGTAATATTCATTCTTCTTTCTTTCGCAAAATTTCGCTATTTTTCAACGACCAACTTTACCAAACTATCTCCACACGTTTTATTTTAAACCTGATTTATATGAAACTTTACAGATGTATTATCCAGATATTGATATAACTTTGTGTGAAATTTGAAAGAAAAGTGTTGGCCCGTTGTTGAGATATTTAACCTTGACCTTCAAAATAACATCAAATTCGGGAATGTCCGTTAACCCTTTCCCAAACAAGACCTGGTTTTGACGTCCCTTATAGAAAAGGCTTGGAAAACATTGAAACAAAAGAAGAAACTGCTGATAACCAGCAGTTTCTCCTTTTGTCTCAATATTTTCTGTGTCACATTTTGCACATATTCTATCTCTTATAACATCCATTTTGTCATTTGTGGCAGTTTTTGAAGTGGATCACCCTAAAATTTTGTTGTTCGGGAAAGGGTTAAAACTACGCATTGTTGGGAAAATGGTTGGGGTTGAATGGCATGCGACAGCCCATTCATAAAAGAATGCATTTCACACATGATTGGGTTTTTTATTGTATGATTTTACTGTTAAAATTGATATACTCAATATGATAAACTTGGTCACCTCTCATAGTTACATGTACCCGGTCATTTCTTCTAATGAAATCATTGATAGACAGATATTTGTTTAAGGCCTGTCTACACATTTACCATTATTTTCTTTTTGTTGATATTATATAACGTTATATAAATATTTAGCTTAAGTTAATTAATTGTAAGCACATTTGGTCATAAAATCATTCACAATACGTCTTCTTTATGACCATATAAGAAATACAATCTGAAAGTGATTAGTTTTCTCCTAGCAAATTGATAATTCTTGTCCATCATGAGATGAGTGAATATAAACTCTCAGACAATTCAAGTTGCATATAAAGCTTTGTTAGTTCTAGCAATCTTAACATAATGCTAATATTTAATTTCACTCACATGTGGTAGTAATATTAATCACAGCGCTTTCCGCGTAGACATGTTTCATGTGCAATATTTAGTTTGATAAGAAAACTGAGAAGTAATTTCTTTTCTTTCCCATTCTTCCGAATCGGTTGTACGATACAAAAAAGTAAATATTGCTACGAAACTCATTAGGAACAATAAAAAGAATCCATGCTTCCAGTCCTTATGAATGAAAATGGCGCTTTAACTATCACATTTTGGCATTTCCCGAGTTTTGAAGTCATTTTGAAGGTCAAGGTCGAATATCTCAACAACGGACAAACGCTTTTCTTTCAAATTTCACACAAAGATACATTAATATCTAGATAATACATCTGTAAAGTTTCATAAAAATCGTGTTTCAAACTAGAACTGTCGCAAAGCGGACGAATACCCCCCACTAGGGCCTTGTCACTGAAAAAGTGCTATCGGTCATCGGTCAAAATGTTCTTGACTTAGAGCATGGAAACGGATTTTAAACAAAGTCCAACTGTGACCTTGACCTTTGACCTTGGTGACCCCAAAATAATAGGGCACCTCCATTGGTCATGGGCAGGTACTGTGTAAAGTTTCATGATCCTAGGTCAAACGGTTCTCAAGATAGAACACGGAAACGAAATTGTAAATTTTGACTACTTCCCCCCCCCCCCCCCACTTCATTAAAAACCTCAAAGTGGCATAACTCTGAAAGTAATGACTGGATCAAGATGAAAATTACAGGTGCACAACTTCATATGATAGGAAACATCCTGATAAAATTTCAGAAAAATTGGTCAAAAACTGTGGGAGGAGAAGAGGACACAAGATTATGTCCACGGACGGACGGACGGACAGACGGACAGACGGACAGACAGACGGACAGACGGACGGACAGACGGACAACCTGATTCCAGTATACCCCCCCATAACTTTGTTGTGGGGGGTATAATAAAACGTGTGGAGATAGTTTGGTAAAGTTGGTCGTTAAAAAATAGCGAATTTCTGCGAAAGAAAGAAGAATGAATATTACGGAAGAGATGGACATGGAATATCATATATAAGCCCATCAATGTTTAACGCATATATCACAACACACGCATACAAATTTTCACGCATCTAGGGCTAAACATAAGAAAGATAAGCGACTTAGAATGTCCCCTACTGTCTTTCAGTCCATCTAACCCCACCCACTTTATTTACCCATATCTCGGAAAATAAGCCGAAACCAGATTTCTTACACATACAAATTAAAGATATTATGTAACCCTATCAATCCACAAAATTTAGAGAAAATCTATTTTTTGACCCCTTATTGCAACCCATCCTTTCATATTTGAGTAGCAAATCAGATGCTCTTGACCATAAACTATACTAAGCAAAACAATTGAAGGATATTCATATTGCACTATTTGTAAAAATTAACAAAGGTATATATTCGAACAAAAATCTACAAATAACTTCATATAAATTTCTAATCTTGAAAATCAAAAACATAAAGCTGAGCAATCATTTCCGGTTTCCCTACAATATCCGGTTAAACGATTGTACCCTACAACCGAAAAGTCACACGTCATAAATAACGGATATTTTCACCCTGGAAGTCGACTAAAGTCTTACAAGTACATTGCTAATTCATGGCAGACTGAATTGCCACATGTTGCGATACAGTATTCCATTTCCGAATACGTCCATGTTGGAATAAGCCGGGATGGTCGGTTGTTGTTGACGGTGACGTAGACGTCTACCCAACGTCAATCATGCTCGATTGAATAAAGGTTTTGTGAGCAGGATGGCAAATTCTTGGATTGAAACCAAATCTATGTAAGATGGTGTTTTATAACAACGGCACGGAAAGAGTTTATGTTGGCGTCAGTGACCGCGTGTTCATCTCCATTTTCGTGTTTAAAAGTTACAGGATGTGAGTCAATCACGTGGTTAATGTAATGTTGGTCGGTCAGTGACATTTAGCTCGAAAATGTTTGTCTCTAGATAACGTAAGATTCCCGTCAACTCCATAACGCTCACATCACCATATACGTCACATGTGGGTATATTGCATTCATGTTATCTTTCGTTCTTATATCGAGAAAAACTCAAATTCTGCTGTCAACATGCCACGCCGAAACCAACTTTGGTTGGTGATGAGCACTGTAATCCGGTGCTGCTGGTTCCATCTCAAATGGGGTCTGGTCCATGCGTCAGTGTAGTCATGTCAAAGCGTTAGCTGTCAACGGCCTACTGACGCTAATGCCCATGATTATTTAATCCGTTTATCACAGACTGAACTCTAAGGTTTATCCCTCGCACATCTGTTAGACTCTAGAATAATTTTGGAAAGCTTTGGAGTCCTAAAACGCAGCGAGTTCTTGAGAATGTAACCGTCATCAGCCAAAGACGTCGTTTACTTACGTCCCGTCACGCCGTTTCAGAATTACAATTGCCCAGTGCTACCGTTTGTGTAATCGACTGAATACACATTGCAAAATTCAAAATCTACGAGCAACGTCAACCTGACGTTCCCATACGTTCAATTGACCAACGGCATGCCAGCGCTGCAGATCTGTCAGCCATTAACGTTCAATCCTTTTTAATGAATTTATTATAGGCAAGTATGTTTTAATTTACTCAATGAAGCAAATCAGAGTACGCATTTATGTGAAAAACTGCACGTAAATAACACGGTAATTTTGGTAGTTGACCCCTGTGTTGTAAATTGTCCCATTTTGGCATGACCAGTGAAGCATAGCTCGATATGGCAGCATAAAATATGAGAGCGAATGTATGTTGTTAGCTCACCTGAGCACGAAGTGCTCAAGGTGAGCTATTGTGGTCGCTTTTTGTCCGTCGTCCG
Organism: Fragum sueziense; assembly: GCA_963680895.1. Classification (NCBI taxonomy): domain Eukaryota; kingdom Metazoa; phylum Mollusca; class Bivalvia; order Cardiida; family Cardiidae; genus Fragum; species Fragum sueziense. The sequence goes on from OY804603.1 coordinate 33,516,346, forward strand.
TCCGTCCATCTGTCTGTCCATCTGTCCGTCTGGTCGTCTGTCCGTCCACAATTTCTTCAAACATCTTCTTCTCCTAAACCATTGGTCCAATTTTAACCAAACTTGGCAGGAATGATCCTTATGTGACCCTTTTCAAAACTTGTTCGTGAATTTTTGATTCGTCAAAAAATGTGGGCGTGGCAGGGCGGGGCTTATCGGATTTTAGAGAAATCCTAAGAAAATTCTTTAAAAATCAACCATTGGGCCAATTTGAATCAAACTTGGCAGGAATGTGCCTTGAGTCATCCTTTTCAAAATTTATCCACAAATTTTTACATTTGTCAATAAGTGTGGCCGTGGCAGGGAGGAAGGGGCTTATCAGACTTAAAGAAATCATAAGAAAATTCTTTAAAAATCAACCAAAAAAGTTAACGGACAGACGCACGCACGCACGGACGCACAACGGACACAACGCCATGACAATAGCCCGCTGGCCTTCGGCCAGTGGAGCTAAAAAAGGAAAGGCTTTCCTATTTCTCTTATCTATTCTCTTATCTGTTGCTCTGGCCCAATGTTTATCTTACGTAAACAGATAAGAAGGGATTAACCTAGCTTATCAGATGGAGATCTTTCTTCATAACAAACTTTACAGGATCGATTGGAACAAAATTATTACTTAATTGTTTCCAAACAGAAAGTCCTTAGAAGTTTCATGTCTTTGAATTTGACAAAATTGCCATTATCACTCTTGTCATTATACCCCCCACAACAAAGTTATGGGGGGGTATACTGGATTCAGGTTGTCCGTCTGTCCGTCTGTCCGTCCGTCCGTCCATCCATGGACATAATTTTGTGTCCTCTTCTCCTCCCACAGTGTTTGACCGATTTTGCTGAAATTTTAGCAGGTTGTTTCCTATCATATGAAGTTGTGCACCTGCAATTTTCATCTTGATCCAGGCTGTAGTTTCAGAGTTATGCCACTTTGAACTTTAGCACTTTTTCAGTGACAACGCACTAGTGGGGGGTATTTGTCCGCTTTGCGACAGTTCTAGTATTGATTCAGGTGAGCGATTTAGGACCATCATGGTCCTCTTGTAATAAAAAGCATTAGGTTTTTATATCATATTTAATCAAAGTTTCTAAAATAGCTGAAGAATTTTAATATCCTTCAATTGTTTTGCTTAGTATATTTGAAATTTGCGTATATAAAATATGTCATGGTTTTATGTTAGCTCTCCGTGGCATGCATTTATTGTGACAATGCCTTATTCGGGGAGCATAGTCCGTCTCTGACGGCTCTTGTTTTAATAAAGATCTCGCATTCAGAACACCCAGACATATTTCCGTCTTTGCTGCTTAAAACCATTTTCAAAACGGTCAAGTATCAACAGAATTATTGGCGATTTTCTGCAATTATTTTGTCACAAGATTTCTGCCATAATTTAACTAAAATGTGTACAAATTAACCCATTCCCAAACCACAAAAGTTTGGGCTGTTCCAAACTCAAAGAAGCTGCAGACGACAATTCAAGTGAATGAAAGTTTACACTTTTTTGTCTTTTTTTTTTAAGAAAACATTTTGGGAAATGAAGAAATTGCTTGTTACAAGCAATTTCTTCTTTTTTCACCATGTTTCCTAAAGCCTTTACCTTGTGGGGTATCAAACGGTGCCACTGTGTGGTAATTAATGGTTAAAGTAAATCTAAGACATCAGAGACTTCAGCAGATGTTTAACAACATTCCTCAGACAATTGCTTAACCCTTTCCCAAACGGCAGAATTTTAGGGTGATCCAATTCAAAAGCTGCTCCAGATGACAAAATAAGTGTTGATAAACATTGGATTTGTGTAAAATAAAGCATAGAAAATATTAAGACAAAAGGAGAAACTGCTGGTTATCAGCAGTTTCTTCTTTTGTTTCAATGTTTTCCCAAGCCTTTTCTATAAGGGACGTCAAAACCAGGTCTTGTTTGGGAAAGGGTTAAGGTAGTCCACCCCTAATGAGATTTGTGCAACGTCAGAATTTTTACGGCGCGATCGAAAATATTTGGCGGTGGAGCTTTCCACTACCAAATGTTTACGACCGCGCCATAATAAGTCTGGATACGTAATGACGCTACTCGGAAAAAGTATATGTTTTATGAATCTTAAAATGGTCGCATTACGGGTATTCTACCTTAAAGCTGGATGTTTTGACACTTATTTACCAAATATATATACACAGGGCAATTGATAAGATTCTAAATCTTTATTGTAGTGTGCAAATCTTATCTGAATGGGGGGGGGGGGAATATTGAAATGGAATACCAACAAAATATTGAAAATATGCATTAAAACATAAAAATATACAACTGTAACAACAATTGAGTAAATTTCTATAAATTCTCAAAACAAGGTTTGTCTCAAACAACAATAAATGCCCCTTTCCAGAACAAGACTAGGATTTGACACCCTATTAGAAATAGATGGGAAAACATTGAGGTAAAAGAAGAAAATGCTGATGATCAGCATTTTTTCCTTTTGCCTCAATATTTTCTGCCTTGTGTTGTACACAAATGCTTTAGTCTCCATCATCGATTTTGTCATCTGCAGCATCTTCAATATTGGAACAAATTTTTGCCGTTCTTTAACCCTTTCCCAAACAAGACCTGGTTTTGATGTCCCTAACTAAATAGGATTTGGAAAACATTGAGACAAAAGAAGAAACTGCTGATAACCAGCAGTTTCTCCTTTTGTCTCAATGTTTTCTATGCTATATCATACATAACTTTAACCATTATCAACATCCATTTTGCTGTTTTCAGCAGCTTTTAAATTGGAACACCCAAAAATTTGTCATTCGGGAAAGGGTTAAGTCTGCTGTAGATGAGAACGCTTATCAATTTAGACGGGATTTGTGTTCGATGTTCCACAGAAACTGTTGAGGCAAAAACAGAAAAATGCTGGTTTTCAGAATATTTATACCCCCACAAAACAAATGTTTTTATACCCCAGCAAAACAAATGTTTTGGGGAAGTAAACTGGAATCAACCTGTCTGTGTACAAAATACATGTCCAGAGCATATCTCTAGAAGAAAAGTAGGTATGTTTGTGAAACTTCATGGGTAGATAGATATCACTAAAGAGAAGTGCAGTGTACAATGAGCATAACTTTACCTTGCTTATTTTGTGAGTTATTGCCCTTTGTTTTTGACAAAAATGCTTGTCCAGACAAATGTAGAGGTGGGGGTATTTTATCACCTTTAGTGATAAATATCTAGTCTTCTTCTGCCTCAACCTTTTCTCAAGCGCTTACTTTATGTGACATCAAAACTTTGTCTTGTTTTGGCAAGGGTTAAAATGATAATGGTGGATAAAAGCATTTGCCAAATTATCACTCTGCGTGATCCATTGGAGAAAACGTTTGAAAATGTTACAGCAAAAGGACAAAATATAAGAAAACGGTGGAAACAATTTTCAGTTTGATTGAGCAAACAGCATTTTCTATAGAGCAAATCGCACAAGCCATATAAAGCCTTTATGGAAATCTGTCAAGTCTTGTTTGCGAAAAAAGATAAATTCTCTAATATTTAGAGTCTAATAATTAGACAACAATAACAATATATAAATGGCTTTAATTATACAGAGCTACAGATAAGAGGTGACAATGGCTTTTCAAAATGAAACTTTGCAATAGTTGTTAATTTTAACCTTTATTGTGGGTAATCAGTGGAATTGTCTCATCCAGATAATTCAAATGAGTACCCACAACATAGGTTTTGAATTCAAAATAACAAATTTAGAATATTTAATCCATTCCCAAACAAGACCTGGTTTTGACATCCCTAATAAAAAAGGCTTCGGAAAACATTGAAACAAAAGAAGAAACTGCTGATAACCAGCAGTTTCTCCTTTTGTCTCAATATTTTCTATGCCATATTTTACACAAATTCTATCTTTAAGAACTTGCGTTTTGTCATTTCTGGCACTTTTTAAAGTGGATCACCCTAAAAATTTGCCGTTTGGGGAAGGGTTAAATTCCCTGTTATATGTTGCTCTGAGCTATACTATAGTAGTTACATGTATACTTTCACATTATGATATACATCGGAATGTTTGTGTATGTCATTCTCGGAACCCCGAGGTTTCCTAACACTCTACGGTTACATCAACCTCCGGGATTTTTTATTGATTTTCTCTTACTTTACCACAGAACGAATGCTGTCATTTCATTGGGTCCATCATCAGTTTTTTATTGGGAGGAAGCAAAATGAATTCATAGAGGCAAAAGGACTTTCCATATGTCAGATTAACGGTTGTCATTGACAATTCTTTGTCCTCAGAGAAGTCGTTTCTGATAAGAACATTCACTTTGACATATTCTATCAATTTTAAGTCATTTCATGCAATGACTGATTGATGGGCAAAATATAACATTACATGTATATGAGTCAGGACCTAGAAAAAGGCCCCCTTTTCGCATATGAGACCTCAATGGATGCAGATCAGCTTGAGCCTTACTGCACACGGTGTATAATCACGTGACTCAGAATTTCCGATAATCTTCAATATTTTTTTGATACTTGACCAATTTGAATTCGGTTTGAAACAGATAAGGTTGGAAAATGCAAGGAATAAGCTGGACATATTGGATTTTTGAAAAATCAACTGATGAAAAAGTTATTGAAGATAAACCAAAATTTGGTTTTTCTTCAAAAACTTTTTATCAGTTGATTTTTCAAAAATCAAACATGTCCATCTAATGTGTGACGTCTGTCCACATTCTCTGCTTCAAACCGAATTCAAATCGGTCGCATATTAAAAAAATTATTGAAGATTTTCTGAAAATATTGTATCAAGCGATTATCCACCGTGCTGCAGCCTGATCTTGATCCATGCTGCCCTTCAAAAGTTGCTTCAGGTTAGGAAGAATCTATTTGAGAACAGCACATCTCTTGATCAGATTGTGCATATGCACAGGCTCATTTGGATCCCTATCAGTCTTAAATGCCATAAAGGACTTGTTGCCAGACCCATATACTTTGTAAATGTATAATATAAAATAGTACAAATCATTCTCTAGGATATAGCAGATCTTTAACAATTTGCGTCTTATTCTGACCATGGGTCAAGGGTCGGATGGGAGATTCCATTATAGTCCATTTTCTTGTTTTAGGGTCTTCTTGACATTTGAAGAGTCCACAATACGGAACTTTAGAACACAGTTGTCGGAACTCTTGTGAAGTCCGTGGGGTTTTACCCAACACTTGTCTTGTGAATACCTCGACTGAACCAGCGTGACCGAGTATTAGTAGATTCCCTCCTGAAATTGAAATATAAAGTTTCTCTTACTCTTACCCAAACAAAGAAGTTTTAACCCTTTCCCAAACCGCAAAATTTAAGGGTGGTCAAATTAAAAAACTGCCACAAATGATAAAATGGAAGGTATTAAAGATAGAATTTGTGTAAAATATGGCAAAGGAAACATTGAGACAAAAGGAGAAACTGCTGGTTATCAGCAGTTTCTTCATTTGTTTCAATGTTTTCCCAATCCTTTCCTATTAAAACCAGGTCTTGTTTGGGAAAGGGTTAATTAAATAGACAAGTCTAATCCAAAAGGAGTTGTAGAAAACAAAACAAGAGGACCATGATGGTCCTATATCGCTCACCTGAACCAAAATGATATGAGCCACTGTTTTGTTCAATTCAATTGGTATTTAAGACTGAAAACAAACTTATGGTCAATAACATAGTGTCAAGTTTTGTCTTGATTAGTCACTATTTGAGATTTTTAGAGTAAAAGTTTGAATGGCAGATAACTATTCTGATTATTCTATAATTCATTTATCCAAGATCTTATCGTAATTAACATCATAATCCAAATTTCGTCTTGATTGTTCATTCGAAACAGCAATTTTGTCCGATTTAAGGGCACATGCATGACTGACCACTTTCTCATTTGATTGCAGAAAATTCAGCTCATGCAAGGTCTTACTATCAGCAGCATAGTGCCAAAGTATTGTCTTGGTTGATCAATAATTGTAGATTCTAGAGTGTAAACAGGGTCGAAAACAGTCAAGAACAGCAATTTTGTCAAATTCAAGGGCACATAACTCTTGACTTTCTGGTCCAATCAGACGAAAAATCAAACTTATTTGAGACTTTATGATCTCCAACATTGTATCTAAGTTTTGTCTTGATTGGTCAATATTTGTAGATTCTAGAGTGTAAACAAGGTCGAAAACAGTCGAAAACAGCAACTTTGTCAAATTCAAGGGCACATAACTCTCGGCTTTCTAAACAGATCTGACTGAAAATCAAACTCGTCCGAAATTATATAGTCCCAAACAATGTGTCAAAGTTTTGTCTTGGTTGATCAATAATTGTAGATTCTAGAGTGTAAACAGGGTCGAAAACAGTCAAAAACGGCAATTTTGTCAAATCCAAGGGCACATAACTCTCGACTTTCTAGTTCAATCTAACCAAAAATCAAACTCAGTTGAGATCTTATGGTCTCCAACATTGTGTCTAAGTTTTATCTCGATTGATATATAATTGTAGATTCTAGAGTGTAAACAAGGTCAAAAACAGCGGAAAACGGCAATTTTTTCAAATTCAAGGGCACATAACTCAAGTCATTCTGGTCCGATCAGACTGAAAATCAAACTCAATCGAAATCTTATGGTCCCCAACAATAAGTCCAAGTTTTGTCTTGATTGATCAATAATTGTAGATTCTAGAGTGTAAACAAGGTCGAAAACAGTTGAAAACAGCAATTTTGTCAAATTAAAGGGCACATAACTCTCGTCTTCCTAGTCAGATCAGACTGAAAATCAAACTCATCCGAGATCTTATGGTCTCCAACATTTTATCAAAGTTTTGTCTTGATTGATCAATAATTGTAGATGCTAGAGTGTAAACAAAGTCAAAAACAGCATTTTTTGACATTCAAGGGCAGATAACTCAGCACATTCTGGTCTGATCAGACTCATAATCGGACTCATCCGAGAACTTATGCCCATACTTACTTTGACCAAGTTTGATCAAGATTGGCCATCTTTTGTGGATTCTAGAGTGTAAACACCAAATTGTTGACAGATGGACGGACAGACGACGGACATTGAGTGATCACAATAGCTCACCTTGAGCACTTTGTGCTCAGGTGAGCTAATAAAATTGATCGCACATGTAGAAAATGCTTGTTATAGAATGGAGAGTGTATAGAGCAAAAAAAAAGGGGGGGGACTTTGCTGACTTTAAACAACCCTTACAACAATTATTTGAAAGTTCACTACTTTATCTCTTAAAATGTAGCATCTACACACTATTAGCATCTATTTAATCATGGTATCATTCAACAAACTAGAAGACCTGAAGGTCTTGAATCACCCCACAGGCCTGAGATTCTTTTAATATTTAATCCAAGATTTCATAGATTGTTCAATACATGTGGTTCTAAGAGCACAAAGAAAGTAAAGGAAAGGGGAGGACATTCCAGCTTAGGATGATACTGGCAGTGTAGACAGATACATAGTCCATACTAGAAAGCTGAAAACACCTTCATGTAAGATCTAATGGTTACCAAGATTTGTCTTGATCAGAGTGAGTTTAGCTGTTGAGTGAACACAAGGTCACTATTAGCAATTTTGTCAAATTGAAAGGCATATAACTGAGGATGTTATATTCCTATCAAGCTTAGGATCACACTTTAAGTAAGATCTTAACTTCGCCTACATTTTGTTTAAGTTTTGACCTACTTGTTCAGTATTTGTGGATGAAAAGAGAGTAAAAACAAAGTCGAAAACAGCAATTTTGTCAAATTCAAGGGCACATAAATCATGAATGAAAATTCAGATGATCTTGAAAATTACACCCATGCAAGATATCATGGCCAGTAAGTTTATGTAAAAGTTTCATGTTGATTGGTAATATCGTTTGAGTAGAAATAAGGTCAAAAGTGGTAATTTTGTCAATTTCAAGGGGACATAACTCATGATGTTATATTCAGATTGAGCTGAAAATTACACTCTGCTAAGATCTTATGGTCACAAAAATTGTATCCATGTCCTGTCTTGATGGGTCAATATTTGTAGTTGCTAGAGTGAAAACAGTCAAAATAAAGCCGAAAATTACAATTTTGTCAATTTCAAGAGCACATAACTCATGATATAAAATTCAGATCAAGCTAATAATTGCACTCAGGAAAGATCTAATCGTCACCAGTATTTTGACCAAGTCTTTTCTTGATTGGTCAATATTTGTAGTTGCCAGAGTGAAACAAAGTCAAAATTACACCGAAAATGACAATTTTGTTAATTGCAAGGGCACATTAATCATAATGTAAATTTCAAATCAAGCTGAAAATTGCACTCAGGCAAGATCTTGTCATCACCAATATTTTGACCAAGTTTTGTTTTGATTGGTCAAAATTTGTAAGTGCTAGGATGAAAACAAAGTCGAAACAGCCATTCTTAAATTCAAACGCAGATAACTCAAGACTTTCTAGTTCAATCAAAATTAATTGAAGGAATCTGATAGAGGTTCACCTAAGGATCAGTCCTGTGAAGTTTGATTGAAATCCATCCAGTAGTTTCTGAGAAGAAGACTTTTAAAGAAAAACTTTACGACTGGACGGACGGACTGACGCACACACGACGGACACAGCGCCATGACAATAGCCCGCTGGCCTGAAGGCCAGTGGAGCTAAAAAAGACAAAATTTGCAGATTGATATTACTTTGAAGGGAAGCAAATCAGGCAGTACGCTTGTGCAAACAAATTGGCAATTGCATTTCCCGGATTGCCAATATCCAGAAATTAGAGCACAGACTTCAAAGCTTTGATTCAGAACGCATCTTAATCATAAATAATTTGTTCATTTAGTTTCAGACAGACAGATAACAATAAAAACATTTGATACATGGGTATTAACCCTTTCCCAAACAAGTCCTGGTTTTGACGTAACTATCAGAAAAGGCTTGAGAAAACATTGAAACAAAAGAAGAAAATGCTGAAAATCAGCATTTTCTCCTTTTGCATCAATATTTTCCATGCTAATTCTTATATATTTTTCTTCTTAAAAACAACCATTTTGTTGTTTGCATCAGCTTTCAAATTGCAGTGCCCTAAAATTTTGCCATTTGGGAAAGGGTTAAAATACCATGACTTACCCTCTCCTTCATGTTTCTTTAATATCTTTTTGGCAGTTTCTCCTGATCTCTTATAATACCCTGCTATATCTTCGTCTAAATCCAGCTGACTTATACTGACATATGGCTGGTACGAAACATCTATATTATAACCATGTGTTTTTAACTCGTTGGGTGTGAACCACTTTGGCAGACCTAACTGATACCAGCCCAGCCACTCAAATATACCAGGCTCTATGTGTAATTGTAAAGTTTGGCCTAGACCTGAAAAAAACAGAAGAAAACAAGATGTGTTTGTGGAACAAAAATGCCTCCGAAAAGGCTAATGTTAAATTTTCACATTAAGTTTTTGGCTGACAGGCAGATGGACAACGGTAAAACAATTAGATCCCGATCTTTCTATACAGACTTTACATACAGCTGAAATGAATACTTCTATTCTCATATGTATTGTTTTCCTGATATACATAGTGAGCAACACATTGATACATTGCGGGAAATCATGTGACACAACAACTACTAAAAATCTTCAATAAATATGTTAAATTTTGACAGATTTAAACTTAATTTGAATCAGAGGTGTAAAAATGTCCCCCCTTTGTTGTACATGTTGAAATCCTTACCTTTTAATAAAGAGGTTGCTGTTTGAACACATCGTAAAGAAGGAGACACATATACATGTCTAAAACTTACACCAGCACTCTGTAATGCTTCACCTGCGTGCAAACAAATTTTAGACATGTTATGATGAAACTGTGAATTGCTTAACCCTTTCCCACACATGGACGCTTTTGAACGCCCAAAAAATAAAGGCTTTGGAAAACATTGTGGAAAATGAGGAAATTGCTTGACAAGCAATTTCTTCATTTCCCACAATATTTTCTACCCCAAAAGACAAAAATATTTTAATTCCTTTCACTTAAAATTGTCATCTGCAACGTCTTTGATTTTGGACAAGTCCAAAATTTTGTCGTTTGGTAATGGCTTAACGCCTGATCTAGCAAGATTTTGATGTTGCTATAAGAGAAATCATTGGAAAATGTTAAAGAAGAAGAATAATATGATGACAACTATTATACACGCTGTGCTATTAATTGTACACAAATTTCAAATTAATAAATTTATTTTGATGGCTGCAGGAGTCTACAATTTCGTCCCGAATAAAAGGATTAACAAGACATTTAAACATACACAACAAAGAGGTACATAGTATTTTGCGTCCCAACTCAAACGTAAATAAAATATGTGTATTTACTTTAAAGGAGTCTGGCCTCTTCTTTCATTTATAAATTCTTGTACTAATTTTTCATTATCTTTTTGAAAGTAAATGAAAGTTTTAAGTAAATTGAATTCAAGAAGAGAATGTTGATGCACATGTAGTTGCCAAATGTGAAACAAACTTTACTCCACAGTATAGTCTGAAAATATTGACCTGAACCCGATGAATATGCGTATGAGAAATTGTGACACGGAATAATCAATACTCGCCAGCAATCCTCACTGTGGAGCAGAGTCAATAGTTTCCATAAGCATTTATGACTTTGTGTTCTGCACATGCTTCTCGTGTCAACATATGTCGGAGAGCGATTATTTCGCATTACAATCACTCATTGCGTATTCCACAGGTTAAAGTCAATATTTACAGACAATAAAAGAACACTCATTTCAACAAAGATTATCATATTAATTAACCCTTTACTAAATGGACAAAACTTGGACCACTGCAATAAGAAAGCTGCTGTAAATGCCAAAAAAGATTTTAATAAAGATAGAATTTGCGTACAATATAACTCAGACAACATTGAGACAAAAGGAGAAAATGCTGGTTATCAGCATTTTCTCTTTTTTTTGCCTCAATGTTTTAAAAAGCGTTCTCCATTTTGGATATAAAAACCCACTTTTGTGGTAAAAAGAATTAAAATATATGCAGGGTAACCCAAAATCTTTTGTTGTTGTTACATCACGGTGTATAATCATGTTACTCAGAATTTCCGATAATCTTCAATATCTTTTTTAATACTTGACCAATTTGAATTCGGTTTGAAGCAGAGAAGGTGGGAAAATGCCAGGAATAAGCTGGACGTGTTGGATTTTTGAACAAGAGGGCCATGATGGCCCTGTATCGCTCCACTGGCTTTTAGACGTAATAGGCCTTTAGACTACAAATGTCTTCAAGGAATTCAAAAGAGGTCTATCCAAAGAAGATATGCTTCACCACAATTAAATCCATGCTTCACCACAATTAAATCCATAAGTGGTTATGGAGGAGAAATGTTTTTAAAATTTTCTTAAAATTGCACTAATCTATGTTTCATATGGTAAAAAATCAGCCCAGCCCACAGCAGCCATGTTTTTCATCCTATCGAAATTTTTTGAAAGAATCTTATGGAGAACTGCACATCGAACATTCAGACTAAATTACAACGAAATTCAATAAGGCATTTTGGAGAAGAAGATATTTAAAGATTTTTCGAAAATTTAATTTAATTAATTCATTTCAATTAATTTATTCAAAATCTCAGTATTAAATCGAAATTATTTTTTGAGAGAATTTGGAGATTTATGCAAGGAAGATTCCTGTGAAGTTTGGTTAAAAATTGGTCCAGTAGTTTTAGAGAAGAAGACCTTTAAAGATTTTTCGAAAATTAATTTTAATTAATTTATTTAAAATTTCAGTTCTACATGGAAATTATTTTTTTTGAAGGAGTTTTGAAACAATGAATGCAAGGAAGATTCCTGTGAAGTTTGGTTGAAATTGTTCCAATAGCTTTGGACAAGAAAATTTTTAAAGATAATTTGAAAATTTAAATTGATAAATTTAATTAAAATTTAAGTTCTTAACTCAGAATCCATTTTTTATGAAAAAATTTGGAAGAGATTTGTGCAAGAAGATTCCTGTGACATCTGGTTGAAATTGGTCCAATAGTTTTGGAAAAGGAGATTTTCAAAGACTTTTTGAAAATTTGATTAATTTAATTTAATTAAAATTCAAGCTCTACACGCAATTTAATATTTTGAAGGAATTTGGAAAAGGTTCATGCAAGGAAGATTCCTGTGAAGTTTGGTTGAAATTGGTCCAGTAGTTTTGGAGAAGAAGAATTTTTAAAGATTTTTCGAAAATTTAAATCAATTAAATTAATAAAAATTCAAGTTCTGCACGAATTCTATATTTTTTTAAGGAATTTGGTAGAGATTCATGCAAGAAAGATTTCTGTGAAGTTTGGTTGAAATTGGTCTAGTAGTTTTGGAGAAGAAAATTTTTTAAAGATTTTTCGAAAATTTAATTCAATTAAATTAATTAAAATTCAAGTTCTGGACAGATTTTATTCTTTTGTAGGAATTTGGTAGAGATTCATGCAAGGATAATTCGTGTGAAGTTTGGTTGAAATTGGTCCAGTAGTTTTGGAGAAGAAGAATTTTTAAAGATTTTTTCGAAAATTTAAATCAATTAAATTAATTAAAATTCAAGTTCTGCGCGGATTTTATTCTTTTGAAGGAATTTGGTAGATATTCATGCAAGAAAGATTTCTGTGAAGTTTGGTTGAAATTGGTCCAGTACTTTTGGAGAAGAAGAATTTTTAAAGATTTTTCGAAAATTTAATTCAATTAAATTAATTAAAATTCAAGTTCTAGACAGATTTTATTCTTTTGTAGGAATTTGGTAGAGATTCATGCAAGGATAATTTGTGTGAAGTTTGGTTGAAATTGGTCCAGTAGTTTTGGAGAAGAAGATGTTTAAAGAAAAAGTTGACGCACGCACGGACGCACGGACGGACGCACGACGGACACAGGGCCATGACATAAGCCCCGCTGGCCTTCGGCCAGTGGAGCTAAAAATCAACAGATAAAAATGTTATTGAAGATAAACCAAAATTTTGGTTTATCTTCAATAACTTTTTTATCAGTTGATTTTTCAAAAATCCAATTTTGGTTTATCTTCAATAACATTTTTATCTGTTGATTTTTCAAAAATCCAACACGTCCATCTACTGTGTGACGTCTGTCCACATTCTCTGATTTAAATCGAATTCAAATTGGTCTCATATTAACAAAAGTATTGAAGATTTTCTGAAAATATTGTATCATGTGATTATCCACCATGTACATGGAGGTATACAAAAACTATTCAATGAAGTACATACCTGTCATAAATGCCTGCATACTCCCAATACATGTGAGTGGAGAATCTTTAAAATAGTCTAAATGGTTCACTCTCTTTGGTAATGTTTTTGGCATGTTCAGATCTATTGGAGCATAAGTACCTACAATATAAACAGGGTTTCTTTTGCATATTGTAGAATATTTCTGAATTCATGACCATTGCATCTAAAATATAACTTTAATTTCAATCCATTCCCGTACAGCAATAAGGGCATTTCATTTGAAAGCAGGCGTAGACAAAAACAAGAGCCGTCATTGACGGATTATGCTCCCCGAATAAGTGTTTGTCACAAAATAAAAACTATCATACATTAAGCCCCCTTTTCCCATGACAGATTTTGTGTACACACATTATTTATAGAATATGGTCTAGGACATCTCATTTAACCCTTTCCCAAACAAGACCTGGTTTTGACGTCCCTAAGAGAAAACGCTTGGGAAAACATTAAAACAAAAGAAGAAACTGCTGATAACCAGCAGTTTCTCCTTTTGTTTCAATATTTTCTGTGCCATATTTTACACAAATCGTATCTTTGATAACATCCATTTTGTCTTTTATGGCAGTTTTTGAAGTGGATCACCCTAAAATTTTGTCGTTTGGGAAAGGGTTAACACATAAGTGCAAAATTTCAGTAAATTCTGCCCATTAGATGAAGAGAAATTAGAGAAAAACTAATTTTTACATTAAGGCCCCTTTTTCCATGACGCAGCCTGAAATCAAGAAACGGAAAAAAAGGTTCCTAGGTATTATCCCAGGGAGTTCACATGTGAAGTTTCATTGAATCTGGCCCAAGGGTTGCTGAGATCTGGCTGTGGACGGACAGACACACGGACGGACGGACGGACGGACAGCGTGGTGACTATATGCTCCCCCGAAATTTTTTCGGGGAGCATAAAAATGGATGGTAATAAAGACCAAATTTGTGAACAAAATGGTACAGAACATATCTAGGCAAAAGGAGAAAATACTGATTATCAGCATTTTCTTATTTTGCCTCAGTGTTTTACCCAGCTTGTTCTGTTTTTGGCATGTTCAGATCTATTAGAGCATAAGTACCTACAACATAAACAGGGTTTATTTTCAATATTTCAGAATATTTCTGAATTCATGCTTATTGCAACTGAAATATCTGGGACATAAAATTGAAAGTTTAATTCTACTCGATATTCAGCTTTCTAGAACAAAATGTTTTCTGTGTTATATCATTGACAATTCTTACCTTTAGTAATTTCCATTTTGTCATCTTCTGGGGCTTTCAAATTGAACCATCCTAAAATTTTGTTGTTTGGGAAATGGCTAACAACAGTACAGTCATCACACATATGTTTACGTACCATCATCATGAAAGTTTTTATCCATCCAAACACTGCCATACACGAAATCCACTCTCTCACCATGTCTCACTACAAACATCTGTCTCGGCTGTTTTTTGTCCTGGCGAGCTTTCTTTTTGACGTCCCTGATAGATTAGGCTTGGGAAAGGGTTAACAAAGGGAAAGTACAGTCATCGCACATTCTATGTTTACCTACCATCATCGTGAAAGTTTTTATCTACCCACACACTGCCGTACACAAAATCCACTCTCTCACCATGTCTAACCACAAACATTTGTCTCGGCTGTTTTTTGTCTGGGCCAGCTTTCTTTTTATCAACCTGTAAAATAATAAATAGCAAATGTATCCTGTCTGTCATTAGGTACCAAACACTTTGTGCGACTTTACTGTTCTCTGTAAAAATAGAAATTAACCCATTACCACACAGTGACTCATTTTGACTCCACACAAGATAATGGCTTTGGAAAACATTGTGGAAAATGAAGAAATTGCTTGTGATCAACAATTTCTTCATTTCCCACAATGTTTCCTCTTCAGAAAGAAAAACAAGTGAAAAATGCCATTCACTTGAAATTGTTATCAGCAACATCTTTGAATTTAGACCAGTCTAAAATTAACCCTCCTGGTAACGGGTTAACGGTTGATAGGAAACATGATTAAAGATCAGTCTGCACATATATTCCTATCTTGTAGCATTCATTTTGACACATGCAATTTCTCTTTATTTTTAACATTGCTAACATTTTTTCAATTGGTTAATTAATCATAAGATATTTGAGGAAGAGAAATGTTGACTTACTTTGGCATACATATCATCCACATTTTGTTGGTCCCATAGATTATCATACACTTCTGGAGGTTGTCTGTCCGTCTGTGATGGTCCAGCTGTCGCAGACGGAGTCACTGGCGGGGAGTTGCCGTTTGGAATGTGTGAAGTGGCACTGGACAACTGGATAGCACTGTGATAAATAAGAGAAGATATGTCAATTAAAGGGGCACATGCTAGATTATCATACACTTCTGGTGATTGTCTGTCCGTCTGTGATGGTCCAGGTGTTAATGATGGAGTTACTGGCGGGGAGTTGCCGTTTGGAATGTGTGAAGTGGCACTGGACAACTGTATAGCACTGTGATAAATATGAGCAGATATGTCAATTAAAGGGGCACATGCTAGATTATCATACACTTCTGGTGGTTGTCTGTCCGTCTGTGATGGTCCAGGTGTCTCCGATGAAGTCACTGACGGGGAGTTGCCGTTTGGAATGTGTGAAGTAGCACTGGACAACTGAATAGCACTGTAATAAATAAGAGAAGATATGTCAATTAAAGGGGCACATGCTAGATCATCATACACTTCTTGTGGTTGTCTGTCCGTCTGTGATGGTTCAGGGATTAATGATGGAGTCACTGGCGGGGAGTTGCCGTTTGGAATGTGTGAAGCGGCACTCGACAATTGGATAGCACTGTAAATATTATCAGATAGTGTCAATTAACTTTTCTGGAAAAAAGGCTCTTGTGTTCTTATAGGGTTTGAGAAAAAACATGGATCTTGATCAGTTTTAATCTTTCTTTTATTACTAAATAGTGTCACTACAAGTGAAACATTTGAAGTCCTTTCTTACCATGTTTAACAGCCCTAGACAAAGAGTTTTTCTAAAGCATTGTAATTTGTACACCAAATTCTCCATGAATACCACAACACAATACAGCAAAATTCATATGTCTGCACAATAGTATTACCTGTGTAAAGCCCAAGTCCACATTTCTGCCGTTCTCTGTGTAAAAGTTCCAGGAAACATTCCCGCCGTGCCAGTCAGCCACGATGTCCCGCTGTACCAGCCGTCCTCACTTTTTGACGTCTCGTTTGGATCCATAAACACATAGTCTCCCATGATCAGATCTAACTCATCATCCAAGTCTGCTTTGTACTTCTTTATTACCTTTCTGACCTAGAAAATATAATGATTAGAAGTTTCACCAAGTTTCACCCTTTATCAGACATCAACATTTTCAACTGGTCAAAATTCAAAGATGTTGCAGACAATGATTTCAAGTGAATGAAATTTCACATCATTAGGTCATTCTCTGTAGAAAACATGGCACAAGCAATGTCTTCATTTTCCACAATGTTTTCCAAAATATTTATCTTGTTGGGCATCAAAAGGTATAATTATGTGGTAATGGTTTAAAAGATTTTCGCAGGAATTTGTAAATTCTGTTTTGCACACCAGTAATTTGGCAATTTTTCAAATCAAAGGCAGATAGATAAATCTGGAATGAAACTTAATCTGCATTCAAAGGAAGCATGCTTAACTTAACACAATAGTGATTAATTACCATAGAAATTGTTGGAATTGTGCACACAAGAAATTGCGGCTGGACAGATGGACTGACAGACAGATATCCAAGGGCATACAATAATACAACACTTTGTACATATAAGAATTTTATGGTGTATTTTCTATAACCTTTTCCCACACATTGACGCTTTTTGATGCCCTTCAAGATAAAGGCTTTGGAAAAAATTGTGGAAAATGAAGAAATTGCTTGTGACAAGCAATTTCTTCAATTCCCACAATATTTTCTAACCCAAAATGCAAAGATTTTTAAAATTTTACCAACTTGAAATTGTCGTCTGCAACATCTTTGAATTTGGAACAGCCTAAAATTTTGCTGTTTGGAAAAGGGTTAAATAGTTCAATCTGGATGACTCCTCACCTCAGAATTGCCCATCCTGGGATCTCTAGAATACAGTCTCAATTCCCAGTGGCATGCGGCATCCAAGGGAATCTGTTTGGCCAGCTTGTTCAACTCCTCGTGAAAGTCTTTAGAATACTGATAACCCAGTGTCATGTGTAACTGCTTCTTGGTCATCTCTACATTTATACCTGTGTTTTAATAAATGATGGACACTCTGATCTTAACTGAATCACATATTAACCCTTTCCCAAACAACAAAATTTTAGGGTGATCCACTTCAAAAACTGCCACAAAAGACAAAAAAACTGGATGTAAGTAAAGGTAGGATTTGTGTAAAATATGGCAAAGAAAATATTGAGACAAAAGGAGAAACTGCCGGTTATCGGCAGTTTCTTCTTTTGTCTCAATGTTTTCACAAACCTTTTCTGTTAGGGACGTCAAAACCAGGTCTTGTTTGGGAATGGGTTAAATAACTGGCTCCGGAAAAAAGTCCCTTGAGCCATTTGAGGCAAACATGGTTCCAGATCAGCCTGTGTATACACACAGTCTGATCAAGAACCATGTTGGTCTTCATTAGCTTCTTCATGACCTGTAGTAATCATATGAGAGCAGTATGAATCCAAATCAGACATCACTTGGGCACAGGCTGCTCTGGAATCATGCTGTGCTATGAGGGACCTGTTTCCAGATGAGACATATGTACCCAAGGTCAAGGAATCTCTTATAGGTTCTTTCTTTTTTCTATATACTTTTTTAACAACCTTTGCCTAACAATATTTGTTCTGCTCCCTTAAAATTACTTTCAACAATATGATTATTTCTCACAGAGGTAATTTTGTTTTCTTAAGTGTATAACACAAACAAGTACATTTAGCACCGCCTTTCACTCTACAATCAAATCTGCTTTAGCCATTTTCCTTTCTTTTTGTCCTAGATGGCATGCCTACTTTTCCAAGTGCTTTTTAAATTGTAGCACTTTATATCCAGGCTAAGACTTCTATTTTTACATAGAGAATCAAGCCTTTAATTCAATTGTGATTGTAACATGCCATATTTTGAAAGAATTATACTATCTAATAGAAAGTTGTTTCGGGTAATTAATAACATTTATGTAACACTGTCAATAAAATCAGAACATTAAAGCTAAAAATTCAAAGCAATCCTCCTATCATTTCAAACCAAACTTACCAAATTTCTTTGCTTCACCAGAGAAGTGTGTTATTATATCTGTCATATATTTGTAATAGTTTTCTTGTAGAAATAGTCCAATAAAATAAGTTTGTGTGAAAAAGTCAAGTTTTAAGGGTCCAGGAACGATTTGTAACTTTGATTCCAGAGCAAGGAATGTAGCTTTCAATAGTCCTGCCTTGTGATCTTCCACCTAGGAAAGAAAATGGGTATTATTAAACCTTTCCCAAATGACAAAATTCAGAGAGCTCCGATTTGAAAGCTGCTGCTGACGACAATATGGATACTGGTTTAGGCAAAGGTAGGATTTGTGTTCAAAATAGCAAGGAAAATATTAAGGAGAAAATGCTGATTTTCAAAAATTTCAGCATTTTCTTCTTTTGCCTGAATGTTTTCCAAAGCCTATTCTATTAGGTAAGTCAAAACAGCCTTTCATAAGCGCCATAGTTAAACCACGATATCTATATTTTCCACTTTTGACCCTTTCCCAAACAAGACCTTGTTTTGACGTCCCTACTAGAAATGGCTTGGGAAAACATTGAAACAAAAGAAGAAACTGCTGATAACCAGCAGTTTCTCCTTTTGTCTCAATATTTTCTGTGCCATATTTTATACAAATCTTATCTTTAACAACATCCATTTTGTAATTTGTGGCAGTTTTTGAACTGGGCCTGCCTAAAATTTTGTTGTTTGGGAAAGGGTTAACCCATTACCAAACAACAAAATTATAGACTGGTCCAAATTCAAAGATTTTGCAGACAACAATGTCAAGTGAATGAAATTTAAAAAAGATTGGTCATTTAGGGTAGAAAACATTGTGGGAAATGAAGAAATTGCTTGTGACAAGCAATTTCTTCATTTTCCATAATGTTTTTCAAAGCCATTATCTTGTAGGGAGTCAAAAGGAGTCATTGTGTGGGAATGGGTTAAAGGGCAATAACTGGAAAAAAAAGTGAAGTAAAGTTATGGTCCCTGAGCACTGCTTTTCCTCTAAATAATTTAGAGACCTATCAACTGATGAATTTCGAAATTGTATCTCTCATATTTTCACAAATTATGCTCCAAACAAACTGGATGTTGCCAATTAAGATGCCATAAACATTCAAATGATATTAACCCTTTGCCAAACAAGACCTGGTTTTGACGTCCCTGATTCAATAGGCTTGGGAAAACATTGAAACAAAAGAAGAAACTGCTGATAACCAGCAGTTTCTCCTTTTGTCTCAATGTTTTCTGTTCCATATTTTACACAAATCTTATCTTTAATAACTTCTATTTTCTCATTTGTGGCAGTTTTTGGAGTCGATCACCCTAAAATTTTGTCATTTGGTAGAGGGTTAAGGTAATGATACCATTATTTTAATACTTACCGGAAAGAAAGGGCAGAGTGTAATATGTGGTAGGTATGAATGTGAGCCATTCCATCCGCATGCGGCTAACGATTTCTCGTAAAAGTCCATCAGATGTTGAAGTAAATCACCCACAGGACACAAATACAAGATGTATTGTCTAGGGGCAACTTTGTCTAGTGTTGGGTCATTCACGTGAGAGAGAAGCCTGAAATGTTCATAAATAGCAGAGTTCTCAACAAAATGACATGAAGCTGTAGTGGCCCAGTGTCATCAAAGCCTTATTCATAGGTTTACCTCAAACATAATTGTCTTAATACCAGCGATTTTATGCTGATGTTGTTTTTTTTTTTTCTCCCAAAATATCCTAAAAATCAATTTTCAACAAGAAATACCTAAAAATCACTCTCTCTCTCTCTCTCTCTTTTTTAAGTAATAACAATTTTAAATGTAAATCAAGCTGGTATTGTGACATTACACTGATTTACTTGAAGATGTTTTGGGGCCCCCACAGTCTCTTGGGCTGGGAAGAAAACTGCAGTAACTCCAGAGTATAGTTTAAATTGTATAAACCCTTTCCCAAACAAGACCTGGTTTTGAAGTCCCTCATTGGATAGGCTTGGGAAAACATTGAGGCAAAGAAGAAACTGCTGATAACCAGCAGTTTCTCCTTTTGTCTCAATGTTTTCTAAGCTATATCATACATAAATTTATTCATTATCAACATCCATTTTGCTATTTTCAGCAGGTTTTGATTAGGAACACCCAAAAATTTGTCGTTCTAGAAAGGGTTAGGATCCAAAGTCCATTCATTAAGTTTGAAAACAACTAATTGAGTATTTACTGCTGCATTGTAAATATTTTGTTAGATAAGCATGTTCTAGTTTATAAGCGTAGCATCAATAAGCTTTGTTGGGGAGCTGTACTTGGATACTAAAGAAAAACATTTCGCAGAAAGATCTATTACCTCAAAATTTGGCAATAAAAATTTTCGAAAATGAAATATATTTTCAAGGTACATTTACAAAGTAACTGTGCTGAGCAGCATTTGTCCGCCTTCAATCTTCTATGCCATCACTTATAGATTTTCAATGTCTATTACTATTTATGTTGCCATATGCAACTGTTTTAAGACAGTAGTAAAAGTCTGTCACTAGATGGGACATGGCTTAACCCACTACCAAAAGCCAAATTTTTAGACGAAGCAGACGACAATGTCAAGTAAATGAAATTTTGAATTTTTTGGTCTTATTACATAGAAAACATTGTGGTAAATGAAGAAATTGCTTGTCACAAGCAATTTCTTCATTTTCTATGATGTTTTCCAAAGCCATTATCTTGTTGGGAGTCAAAAGGAGTCACTGTGTGGGAATGGCTTTAGTGCCTTACCAGTCTGCTGCAAGCTGGACACCTTGATCACCTGTCGCTGCTAATGCTTTGGCACTGAAATAAAGTCATTAATTAACTGTTATTAAATGACAAAGTTATTGCAGTTGACGAAACATCTTCTCAAGCCGAGAATTCTACCTCAACCTTGCCTTACGAACCATTGGCCACTGGCCTCTATACATTTATATCATGCAGACAGCCACTCCTAATAAGCATTATAACACTCTACCGTAAAATCCATATATTGCTAAAGAAGAACTGCATCAGGTTTTATTTTGCCAATGAGACTATGTAGTTACGCTTTGTGTATGCGCCAAAACGTCATGTGGTATCAAGGTAATGTCAAATGACGTCATCAATGACGTCACTTAACCGCCAATTCCTACGCCAAAAACAAGATTATGACGGTTTTTCTACAAAATGTGTGTTTTGTTATTTAGAGTGTTATAATGGAGATAATAACAAGTTTAGAGGTCTTTATTGCAAATAAAAACCTCTGTGCTCTGAACTCTAAGATAAGGCAAATACCTCGCCCTGTGTGCATCAGTTTTTACCTACACATGTAGTCTGTCTCACATCGGTTTTTATTTGCGCAATAAAGACCTCTAAACTTGTTATTATTTCATAAGTAAACTGCTGAAAAAAGGATTGTATTAAAACCCTTTCGCAAACAAAAACATTTTTGGGCTGTCCAATTAAAAAGCTTCTGGGCATGACATATTGGATGTTGTTTAAGATAGGGATCGTGTCCAATTTAGCAGCGAAAATATTGAGGCAAAAGAAGAAAAAGTTATCAGCATTTTGTTATTTTGCCTCAATGTATTCCAAAGCCTTTTTCTGTTAGGGACATCAAAACCTAGTCTTGCTTGGGAAAAAGTTATGTTGAGGGCCTATAAATTCAATACCTTTTTTCACAAATAAGAGCTGGACAGAGAAATCTTCTGGAAACATTATACGGCCGTTCTCAATTAAAACTTACACCTTCCAGAAATTTTTCGAGAAAAATGAAGTGTTACAAAATGTAAAACACTTGGTCTTTTCATAATTCTACAATATCCATGAAGACATTCAGAAATTCTTTTGAACATCAATTATTCCGTTTGTTCACGATGTTAGTTTGAATACTAGTACCCATTTGTCAACTTTAAACGCCAGAAATGTTCGTGACTTCATACTTGAAGCTTTATGACAGTCGTTTACCAACTAAAGATCAATGGGATTAATTTGGATATTAATAAAAACACATAGTATGATGTGCAGGACACCGATTTCAACAATGAGGATATAAATTTCGAGTTTAATGACGCCGAAACGGCCATTTTAAATGTTGTCTCAAAAGTGAACGATCAAATATAAAACAAATCGTGATTGAATATATATTACCGATCGTAATAACATTTATATCGATATGTTAGACTACGGATGCAATATTGCATTCTAACCATAACCATCTGACTCGTTTATGAAATGTGATGTAAATGCCAAATAGGCACTTAGGAATTCGTATTATTAGACAATAAAGCATCTATGTGACATCACGAACCTTTCACTGTTTGCGTAAAACTTAAATACACACAGAAATCAACCTATATAACCTCACATGGAAACAGATATGTTACAATTAAGTCTATATGGGATAATTATATTCACTGATTGAACAAACTTATTTCCAGGAAAAAATAATTTTAGCACCAATACATTTCAAAAAATAAATGCTGAGGGGTAAACCAGACATTTAAACAAATAGAAACACCAAACAGGATTAAACACAAAGATAGTCAATTAGCTTCAAAACAAATCATACATGAATACTTTTACTTAGTGTTCTGTAAATGCTGCACATAGTTTACCAAATGTTTTGTGACGTGAGTAAATAAAAGTTTAAACATTTGCGACTAGAACTTCTCCCAGCAAACATGGTATGGATCAAAGTGATATCTTCGTCCAGTTTGAAAGCTGTATGCGATCTTCCTGTTGCTCTGGACTTTTTCTTTCCTATTGTCTTTATGACCTTAAATCCCAGCCATAATATGTTTGCATCATTTGTCCACTGGAAAGCAATGCGTTTAATCGTTTTATATTCATTGTACCGCCATCTATGTCAATGGGGAAATCAGTGATGATTAAAATCATTAACAGGTAATCAACCCATTGCCTGTTTTCGGTGTATTAGATAAATGTATTTGTTGTTTTGTCTTTTTGCACAAAACTGTATCAAAATATCAATCTACAATAACAGTTGTATGCTGTTACATTCAGTTTATATATTCTTTTCCAACATAAAAGAATCAGAAAGGTTCGTGAAAATGTTCACAAACATTTCCTTTATTTCAAGCAGATGTTCCATTATGAGTTTTTGCAGAATGTGTAAGTATACCATTTTCCGTGCAAGCGACACAACTAATAAAACAGTATGTAACCAAAAAAACTGTGCATGTTTTATAAAAACAAAATAATGCCAACTTTTCTAATTATTCCAAGAACTGTTTAAACACCGAATAATGTCTTATTGAAGCTGTTATTTTGGACTTTAATTATGCCACATATCAATTTATGACATAATGTACCCATGTACTTGTTCACAGTCACGATATTAACCCTTTCCCAAACAGCAAATTTTCAAAATTTCCATTTCCAAAGCTATACTACTGACAACAAATGGACCTTGTTTAAGATAGAATTTGTTTATAATATAGCACGGAAAATATTGAGACAAAAGGAGAAACTGCTGGTTATCAGCAGTTTCTTCTTTTGTCTCAATGTTTTCCTAAGCCTTTCCTATCAGGGACGTCAAAACCAGGTCTTGTTTGGGAAAGGGTTAAGGTAGTGTGGCAGTCATTAAAGCTGTTTGCCGAAATCATCGCACGAACCTTTCATCACAAACCTTTTTTCAGCATGCTTCAAATGCAATAATTTTATATATAGTGCCACAGAATGTGTTATTTTCAATCCGATAAGGAGTATATGACAGGATAGAGTAAATAAACAACGTTTGTATTATAAAGATCGATTAGAAAACGCTACATAGCCTTCACGAACCTTTCATTCTTAATTCGAACCACGAAAAAACGCTACATTTTTCTTTAATAATTAAAAAATGGCGAAGAAGGTCTGCACAAACACACTATCATATCATTGTGTGGTCATTTTTATAGGAAATCATGAATCAAAAGTTGTTAAATGATGAAACTATTTTTCCTGGGCTACTGTTTTTGGGTTATTACGAACCTTTTATACGATTCGGCGATACGCAATTATCTCCAATCACTGGACATAAAAAATGTAGTGATACGTGTCTGATTTATATTTTCATACATGTGATTCATTTCTCCACAATACGGTACCAAACATTTTGAAATTCAATAATAAAAAGTCATTGAAAACTACATCTACTTTTGACAAAATGGACAGTGACAGTAACGAACCTGTCATTTTCACAACTTTGAATGATATTTTAGAGAAAAGGTTCGCTCTCAGGCAAACTATTACTGGTTGTTATTGGCGGAGAACGTCCACTTTCTTAAAACAAAACAACTTAACGCCCTAAAATCATTGTAGATAGAAGATAATGGGTGGCGACAAGCAAATTTAAGGGGTGTAAGTTCTAATTGAGAATGGCCGTATAGGAACAGAAGAGAATACTTTTAAATGTTCAGCATTTTCTCCTTTAACACCAATATCCTCTTTGCTATAATGTACATGAATTCGTTTTTTATCAAATACCATTTAATTGTCTGCACTGCAGCAGCTATTAATTTGGACCAGTCTAAAACTTTGCCATTTGAGAGAGGCTATGTCTATAAGAATACACTGACACCTTTTAACTCCACAAAAGATTATGCCTGGTTTTGGAAAATATTGAGGAAAATGAAAAATTGCTTGTAAAGAAAATAATTTCTTCATTTTTCACTATGCTTTCCAACGTCATAACAGATTTTTTTCCCAAATTTCATCAAAATTTAAATTGTCGTGGACTCGTCTACAACATCTTTGAAATTAGACAAATCAAAAATTTTACTGTCTGGTAATGGGTTAATAATGAGGAAGAAGGAAGTTTTAAAGATTTGATCTAAAATTAAAATGTTGCATATTATTACGATTAAAATAGAAATTTATGTAACATCTTAAATAGGACCTTCAGATAAAGGGGGGTGAAAACATTCTAAATTTGTTTTTTCAAATCCAAACCCTATGTTGTGGTTACTCATTTGAATCAACAGAATGATGTGAGACAATTACAATGATTTGATGAAAATTGTAAGCTATATCACCTTTTGAAAAGCCATCACCCTGAGTCTTACAATTATCTGTAGCTCTAAATAATAAGGCAGTTCTCTAATCCAGCGGGACTTATTAGCTTGGCTATTTTCAAGCATAACAGCATAAGCTCAACTATATGTGTATATGTATCACCATGTAACTAGTACAATACTGAGGGTACCTCAATCTTCTTTATTTGAAAATTTATTTCAAAATTGCAATCCAATGTTAGCAATATGAATGCCTTGGTTAGGCGAAGGGGCCCTTAACTTGTGTCAAATGAGCTGTTAAAGGGGGTAATTTTCAAGCATGTTTTTGCTTGTAGTTGAATACTGGAAATGCTCTTGTATATCATAGAAAACACAAGGAAAATAGATTTCAAAAGCGATTTATAAGCTGATAAAATGATATTCTTTGATTGTTATTGTTAACATAAATACTCCAATGGGAGAACATTGCAAAGGTTGAAACATTGATTTATGAGGGGAAAATTACAATTTATGGGAAAAATTCCCAGAGGAGAAGGGGCCAATGTTCAGCCCCAATTTCTTAGTAAAAAAACAAACCCTGAAATGCTATCTATGATAAGCATGCTTGTCAAAAATTGTTTTTCCTAAACTATGCCTAGTTTCGACAGGTTGAAGCAATTTTCAAGATTTTCTGTATTCAAGTAAAATACATGACCTAAGATTTTCCCCAATCATGCATCAATTCATTTGACACTTTTTTCTCCAAAATAAAGGGCCCTGAGAAGGGTCCCTTTCAAGCAAGAGCTGGTTTTGACGTCCCTAAAAAAAGGCTTGAGAAAATATTGAAACAAAAGAAGAAACTGCTGATAAAAAGCAGTTTCTCCTTTTGTCTCAATATTTTCTTAGCTAAATTGCACATAAATCTCTCTTTTTAAACATTCAATTTGACGTCTCAGGGGTCTCGTTTGCCAAAATCTGGGGCCGTTATTGGGCCCCATTCCCAATGGCAAAAAGTATCTTTTTTTCCCAATTCTCTGGTGAAAATTCCCAATGAGGACCCAGAAGGCCCCATGTTAAGACCTCATCTTCATTTACAATCATTTTGAAGACAGTTTTAGAGAAGATTCTTAAACAAGAGTATGTACAAATGCATTTTACATGACTACAGTCTAATTTGCAGCTGAAACTGAGTGACAGTATGAATACAAACTTGTTTTAGTTTTTCCCAATTTAGGTAAAAATGTCGCTATATTTCCCAATTTCACTGGCCCCTGGCCCCAAACAAAAATTGGTAGCAAGACCCCTGCGTCTGCAGCAGCTTTCGAATTTTCCAAATTTCTTTGCTTGGATAAGGGTTAACAGAACCCCTGACATACCCATCTGTTTCTGTCTTACATTCATCCCACCACTCAAATGAGGCTCTAAAAATTATCAGCAGGGACAATGTAACAATATGTGTGACCCCCTTATTTTAAGACCAGGGGGACCACCCGGACCAGGGGGACAATATGACCCCTCCAGGAAAAGTCAAGGAAAAAACCTGTTTGATTGATGGAGATAATTATTACCTAAATGTGAAATGTCAGATTGGAAACTGACCAAGACATGGTTCCGACGTTAAGACTAAGCTATCCAGGCATCGCCTGTGGTTTCTATTATGCAGCACAAGGGCATATCAAGAGGGGGGACCCCCTCCCCTGAAATTGGTCGAAAATTAAATTTTGACTACTCTATATAACTTAAGGATAATGTTACATATTTTTCGTATTTAAAACCATCATTTGGGCTTGGACCCCAAGTGGAAAAATCCTATACGCTCTTTCAGCAACATCTATCTATATACAATAGTCCCAGCCGAAAATGACAGTGACATAGGCTGATGTTTACTGCTGCAAAACCAATCAATTCGTCTGATTTGCACCGTTACAAATACGAACAGAGTTGATTGGTTGTCAAGTAGTAAACATTAGTCCACGTCACTGTCAATTTCGGCCGGTACTATTGTATCTATATATACCGCCTAACTCCCCTTTCGGGTACTACTGGCAGGTAATAGACTAAATATGAGCAGTCTAAAATTGGATTGTTTTGTTAAATGGAAAGGAAACCCAACCAAATACAATTTGACACCTAAGAAAAAAGTCAGATTGCACTTCTTTACATCTTCATGCTTCTAAATAAGTTGCTCAATTAGAAGTTTAATGACATGGAATCAATAAAAATACTTGAAGCAAAAAAAAAAAGAATGACAGCATGTTTGACATTTGGGTGGGGTGACCGTTTCGACTGGACTTACGCTCTCTGTTTCGGGAATCCCATCTGTTCGAGGATCTCTGTGGATGACTTTGACGCATCTCTTTTGATCGAGTTAGATTTCTGAACCCTCCGAGGCAAAGGTTCGCCTCCTGTTGCCATTTTAATCAGAAATGAAAACACGGAAGTATAACCCGGAAACTACGTGCTGCGGAACCAGCGCCTTCTTTGTAGAGAGTACTGGAATAATCAAAGTACCTCTGATACTATTAGACTATATGGGAGTGGAGGCCCGGTAAGGGCGTTTTCCAATATGTGACCGAATACCAGAATTTCCTCCCTTTCCTCCTTATTTTCTAAAGCTTCAAAAGGTGTCATTGTTTGAAAAGGGGTTTTAGAAGTTGGATAGTGCCAACATTTTACACACGGTCAATTAACCCTTCTTTTACCCATTTCCAAACGACAAATTTTAGGGTGGAAAGCTGCTGCAGACAACTAAATGCAATTTGTGTTGAACAAACAGCAGCAAATATTGAGGCAAAAGGAGAAACTGCTGGTTACTAGCAGTTTCTACTTTTGCCTCAATGGTTTCCCAGGCTTTTTCTTTTACGGACGTCAAAACCAGGTCTCGTATGGAAAAGGGTTAAAATTAAGCGGCATTCGTTGTTGCATGCCGATTGAGACAGGATTTGTGTCTGATTGGATTTATTCATGTGTAATGCCGTTTTCAACAGCTATGGCCATATCGCAGCAGCTGGAGCACCTAACTGGATTCCTGGTATTTCTCTCGCCAGTAGGCCTACTACCACAATATCAAAACCGAGCCTCGAGCTGTTCTCTCACATAGATGATTCACATCCATTCATGATATTGGTGAATGACAAATGACTTTTGTCAAATGTCAGAATGGATACTGGCCGAGCCGGGGTTTGAACTCACAACCCCTGGATAGACAGACTCCGACCTTATCGACTGAGCTGTCCATGCTCAGCATGGAATTTATGTACACTATACACGGTACGGAAACTACAGAGACAGAGCCATTGGCTCTGCCGCTTAAATCCTCTGGGGCGTTTCCGGCCATGTGTGGCTCTGTCTCTGGGGTCGCGATTTTTTGACAAAAACAGGTGAGTGTTCAACTTTGTTGTTCATTTATTTTCTTCTGGTTCTTAAAATCGAACAAGAGTGCCATCGTCACAATATACGCCGCCACTTATAAAACTTGAGACAAAAAAATGACATTGACAAGGATTTATAAATATTCACTGAAAAACCTTTAAAAAATTGTGTTCACAAAAAGGTTTTTATAAATATCCAGTGAAAAACCTGGGAGGAATTGCATTCACGAGGCTGAAATATCATTAAGCCCCAGAGACTAAGATTGAAGGGGGCATAATTCTGGCAAAAATCAATGAACCATGAAATCCTTCCTTCATGCACATCTACCAATTGAGGTGATAACATCCACCAAGTTTCATTAAGATCCAGCCAGAAACTTAGGAGGAGTTGTGTTGACAAGCCTGCAATTTCAATAAGCCCCAGAGACTAAGTTTTTAAGGGGCATAACTCAGGCAAAAATCAACGAACCATAGATTCCTTCCTTCATGCACATCTACCAATTGAGGTGATAACATTGACCAAGTTTCATTAAGATCCAGTCAGAAACTTAGGAGGAGTTGTGTTGACAAGCCTGCAATTTCAATAAGCCCCAGAGACTTAAGTTTTTAAGGGGCGTAACTCAGGCAAAAATCGACGAACCATAAAATCCTTCCTTCATGCACATCTACCAATTGAGGTGATAACATTGACCAAGTTTCAAGAAGATCCAGGCAGAAACTTAGGAGGAGTTGCGTTGACAAGCCTGCAATTTCAATAAGCCCCAGAGACTAAGTTTTTAAGGGGCGTAACTCAGACAAAAATCGACGAACCATAAAATCCTTCCTTCATGCACATCTACCAATTGAGGTGATAACATTGACCAAGTTTCAAGAAGATCCAGCCAGAAACTTAGGAGGAGTTGCGTTGACAAGCCTGCAATTTCAATAAGCCCCAGAGACTAAGTTTTTAAGGGGCGTAACTCAGGCAAAAATCGACGAACCATAAAATCCTTCCTTCATGCACATCTACCAATTGAGGTGATAACATTGACCAAGTTTCAAGAAGATCCAGCCAGAAACTTAGGAGGAGTTGCGTTGACAAGGCTGCAATTTCAATAAGCCCCAGAGACTAAGTTTTTAAGGGGCATAACTCAGGCAAAAATCAACGAACCATAAAATCCTTCCTTCATGCACATCTACCAATTGAGGTGATAACATTGACCAAGTTTCAAGAAGATCCAGCCAGAAACTTAGGAGGAGTTGCGTTGACAAGAAAAGTGGACGTACGTACGGACGGACGGATGGACGGATGGACGGATGGACGGATGGACGGATGGACGGACGGATGGACGGACGGACGGACAGACGGAGAAGATGACGCCAATATACGTCCGCCTCCGGCGGCGTATAAAAACCGGGAATGTCATGCTCCCCTAAGACCATTTATCTGCCTGTTCTAATTCTGTGGGCTTCAAAGTCGGCAGGGTTTTCACAGGATCTTTGTCGTCGTGGGTCGAGCCTATGTGATTTTTTCTTGTTTACATCATGTATTCATGTACATTTCAACGGTAAATAGCCAATTGCTGCAGCCAAAACATGTGATATACTAATCGAGGGATAAACTCGATCAGACATTGCTTTCCCATCTAACAAAACCGTAGAAATGATTGGCAAACGTAAAGTTTGAGCAATTTCTATCGGTGGCTCTGTCTCTGGAGGCTGGCTCTGTCTCTGGCGACTGGCTCTGTCTCTGGCGGTTAATTTTAGTTTTTAGCCCGTTGTGCAATATATGATGACTTATATAGGCCTAGGGTGTATCTTTTAAGGAGATGTCGCTTATCATTACACACGCACTCAAATAAAACCATGTGACGCATTCGCTTTATGTACTGATAGCCTAGTGACCACGTCCTCAATTTGAGCAATATTTAGTGTTTAACTTGTACCACCCCACGAAGCAAAGGCTGAAAAATTTGCTAGTCGTTTCGGTTTATGCTTCGCAAATATTCTTTGTCGTTTTCTTAAACATGGTATACATTAGATTGATTGAGGAGTTTGTGTCAACATTAGAATAATGATTCACAAAGTGCAAACTTGTAACAAGTTTAAAGTGCAAACTTTTAAATAGAGCAGACATATCAGCCTATCGTTTAGTGCGTTGGAGTAGTTGAGAGATTCTGTGCGAACTAGCACGCCAGATGATGAACGAATCGACGATGATGATGATGGTGGTGTGGCTGGCTGCAGATTAGAAATGTTTTAAGAAGTAACCGCGTTTATATAATTGATATGCACTTTCTCACGAAAGCTTGGCATTAAGTATGCAAAAGAAGCAAGTGAAACTATATATCGGATCCGGGATTTCTATGATGGGGTTCGAACATACAAAATGTGTATTCGTTTTCCTCTATTACGCGGTTTTTTACTGAAATGCTTTATCATCCCAACCCCATGCCCTCCGTTTACATCTTCTTTAGGGCTGCTCCAATTCGAAATGATGTCCAGACATGCAAGGATGCAGATGGGCGCCCCCCCCCCCCCCCCCTCATGAGAGAGAAATGTATGTATCTGCGCATAGCTCCGAAGTATCAAATATATAATAGTTATCGTTGAAATCTGTGAGAAAAAATATGAAAATGCTGGTTATGAGCCATTTTCTTTTCTCGCAATGCACCAGAAAAATGTCTTGCTTGGGAAGGATTAAATGGAAAGATGTCGAATATATTGGTGCAAAATAAAAAAAAATAACAACAGGGGCCAGTTTCATTTTTAAGACGTATTTTTTGTCGTGCCGATGACTTAACGACAAGTTTAGGACAAGAAACGCGTATCGCCAATATATCAGACCTGGGGCCCGTATTGATAATACTGGTGACGCTCATACGCTTATTTTTTGCTTAGTTACCTGTAACAACAAACCTGATTGGTCCAATCTGATTTCTCGTGCACTCATATGTTTTGTTACACATTTTATACAAAAACTTGGTCGTAAGATCGTTGAAAATACGAGCTCCGGGATTATGCGATTGTTGTTTTAACCGATATTTAAGACATCGTTAAGTCAAAATTACTTCTTAAATGTTTTGATGAAACAGGCCCCTGACTTTTCGGAAGCGTTCACACCGAAAAATCGTCTGCTTCAAGTCTGTTTTGTGTATTTTCTCAGCTAATACTCGACGGATTTTGACGAGATAAAGTGCACCGCACGCGCGTCATTGAGAGGGACATTCCCCGGTTCTAACTCACTCCGCATCAAATCCCATGGTTTCTCCAAACATTCAAAATGAATGTTTTGGTTGCATTTTAATGAAACTATGGAATTCTATGCATAAAGAGGTTCAGGAATGACCCTTTCAAAGGCGCGTATGGTGCAATTTCTCGTCAAAATACGTAGAGTTTAAACTGAGATATAGAACAAAATATACTTGAAACAGACAATTTTTCGGTGTGGACCCTTCCCCAAATCACGTGGATTACCCATCGTGTAATTGTTTCTTTGTCAACACCCTGTTTGTCGCCTTAAGTACAGTACTACATAGAATCATGAGCCGTGGCGAAAGGTTAGTGTATATTCCAATACATGTAAACTGGAAGAGAAGCATGTTTCCCACTGAATAAAAGCGAATAATGCGCGGTGGCCGTGAGAGTTCAGTCTCCAGATAGTACGATGTCTTTATCACAGGATGTTCGGTTCCGAGTCACATATTTACATAAATCGAAATCCCTCTTCCCCCGTCAATTTAGACTCGCTGATCTTTGATCATTCAAAGGACATTGTTTAATTGTAGCTTTGAAATTGAACAACGCTGAATGTTCGATGTTTTGCAAAAGGTTTAATCGGTGACTGAACCATTCGCCATACACAATATGATCTATTCAGTGTGTGAGTAAATTACTTCGACACGAATTTTGTGATAGATTATCTTTTTCACCAAGCACGCAGAGACAGAGCCAGCCTCCAGAGACAGAGTCACCGATAGAAATTGCTCAAACTTTACGTTTGCCAATCATTTCTAAGGTTTTGTTACATGGGAAAGCAATGTCTGATCGAGTTTATCCCTCGATTAGTATATCACATGTTTTGGCTGCAGCAATTGGCTATTTACCGTTGAAATGTACATGAATACATGATGTAAACAAGAAATCAAAGGACTGAAGGTCCTGAAAGTCGCCATGAGGATGATACCATGATATTTTAGAACTTTGAATATTTGTGATCAATAATTCAGAATTTGAGACAAGAATAACACGATGGTATTGTTTACAGGCAAACAGATGATAAGAGATCACAAAAGCTCACCCCAAGCACTTACTGATCTAAAAACAGCTGAATTACAAGCTCCCTTTGTTCAGGTTGCTGTTCAATTTCAGATGCTAAGCCTTTTCTATTTATTGAAGAGTTCTGTTTGGCAGATTCTAAGCAGAATCTGACTGATAAAATGTAGTTTTACAACACTTTTAACAGTATGTCATATTGTGATAGATGCAACACCTACACATCGATTTCCCACCACTATTACCACATCCTCTCAGAGCATCCAGTGTTTTATTGCACTTAGTTTTATGAGTATCAACAATTAACCACACTGCGAAATCTTGGGGTGATACAATTTGAAAAGAGTTGCAGACGACAAAATATATATTAACCCTTTCCCAAACAACAACAATTAAGGGTGGTCCACTTCAAAATATGCTGCAGAAAGCAAAACAAAAGTTAATGCAGGTGTAATGGATGTACAATATAGCTCAGAAAATATTGAGTTACAAGAGCTGTCACTGTAAGATGACAATGTCCCCGACACTGCTTTGATCTTCATAAGGTCAAGGTCATCCATGGGTCAAGGTAATCAAAGTATGTGCCTTCAAAAAGGTAATGTGCCATTTGGAATGTTGTACTAAAATATGAAGTGAATATGTTAAGTAACAAGAATTGTCTGCGGACAATAAAGCTCGCCCAAACGAGAGCTTGTCACAAAGAAAAGTCATTTCCTAAATCAAGGTAAAAAGGTCATGGCCCAAAATGAAATTTTGTAAAAGTAGGTCAAGCTCCATGGTCAAGGTCACAAGGTCACAGGTCATGGTCAAATGTGAACTGCGTTGGAATGAGGTGAGGCTGTAGGTGTAAAAGGACAGGAGTTATAGGCCAAGTTAAAGTTTTTTGAAAGTAGGTCAAACTCCAAGGTCAAGGTACAAGGTCACCGTCAAATGTGAACCGTGTTGGTAGGTGTCCATGCATGAAATATCAAGGCTGTAGGTGCAAAAGGACATGAGATATAGGCCAGGTGAAAGTTTTTTAAAAGTAGGTCAAACTCCAAGGTCAAGGTCACCAGGTCCAAGGTCATGGTCAAATGTGAAAGGTGTCGGTAGGAAGTGTCATTGTGTGATATATCAAGGCTGTAGGTGTAAAAGGACATGAGATAAAGGCCAGGTTAAAGTTTTTTAAAACTAGGTCAAACTTCAAGGTCAAGGTCACCAGGTCCAAGGTCATGGTCAAATATGAAAGGTCTTGGTGGGAGGTGTCCATATGTGAAATATGAAGGCTGTAGGTGTAAAAGGACATGAGCTATAGGGAAGGTTAAAGTCTTTTAAAAGTAGGTCAAACTCCAAGGTCAAGGTCACAAGGTCCATGGTCATGGTCAAATGTGAATCATGTTGGTAGGAGGTGTCCATGTGTGAAATATCAAGGCTGTAGGTGTAAAAGGACATGAAATATAGGTCAGGTTAAAGTTTTTTAAAAGTAGGTCAAACTCCAAGGTCAAGGTCACAAGGTCCAAGGTCATGGTCAAATGTGAATGGTGTTGGTAGGAGGTTTCCATATGTGAAATATCAAGGCTGTAGTTGTAAAAAAGACATTAGATATAAGCCAGGTTAAAGTTTTTTAAAAGTAGGTAAAACTCCAAGGTCAAGGTCATGAGGTCAAAGGTCATGGTCAAATGTGAATGGTGTTGGTAGGAGGTGTCCATATGTGAAATATCAAGGCTGTATGTGCAATAGGGCATAAGATATAGGCCAGGTTAAAGTTTTTTAGGCCAGGTTAAAGTTTTTAAAAGTAGGTCAAACTCCAAGGTCAAGGTCACAAGGTCAAAGGTCATGGTCTCAAATGAAAGGTCTTGGTGAGAGGTATCCACATGTGAGATATGAAGGCTGTAGGTGTAATATGGCATGAGATATAGGCCAGGTTAAAGTTTTTTAAAAACGGTCAAAAAGTGGGTCAAACTCCAAGGTCAAGGTCACAAGGTCAAAGGTCATGGTCTCAAATTAAAGGCCTTGGTTAGAGGTACCCACAGGTGAAATATGAAGGCTGTATCTCTAACAGGGCATGAGATATGGGCCAGGTTAAAGTTTTTGCGGACGCTGACGCCGACGCCGACGCTGACGCCGACGCCGACATCCGTGGGTATGACAATAGCTCCTCCGAGACTATCGTCCCGGGCGAGCTAAAAAGGAAGTTATGGCCAATGTTAAGGGGGAATGCTCCAGTTTTTCGGAACACTCGGTCATTACTGTAGTAAATTAAATGTTTCGTAACAATATGTTTCGCTACCATATTTTCAATAATAAAAAATATCATTACAATTTACCATTTTCGAAGGTGAAAGTGTATTTATTATGCGAAACTGATTTCCTAAAAATGGAAATCGATTATTTATAGCAAGACAGTCGTAAATGTGTATGCAGTTACCACTGTTTTGCGCCATTTTATTCATGTGTAGCTGATAAAAAATGTTGTAATTCACTAATAAGTGCGCTGACCTATACATTTTCTTTTTGAATTATTACCAGGACATGTTGCTTAATACAACGAGAGAGTTTTATCAAATTCTATTATGTAGAACTTGAAATATGCCCCAAAATATGCAAATTTTGATATAAAACACCCCAGCTTCGTTGATCTAATCGAACACGTGAACATGATGTTTTATACATTTACGCGTTTATAATTGCACATGTTTTGGGTTTTCTGTTCTTAGTAAATGTAAGACGATACTTTAAATCCGTTTTCATGACTAAACGATGAATAAACAACATCTTATTAGCATTTTAGTGACCTTGGAGAGGTGCAAGAAATTGTGCATTTTTTCGATGTAGGGGTATGTGATACGATTGCCTATAAAATTCAAACAAGATCGCTGACCATCCATTTTTATTTCATTTTTCAGTTGGTAATAACATGTAATTTCAAAATACAAAATATAAATAAATTCTATTATTGGGAAAAAAATAGGAAACTGGAGCATTCCCCCTTAAAGTATTTTTGCCAATGTTAAAGTTTTTGGACTTTGGTCGTCACAAGGTCAAGGTCATCCAGGGGTCAAGGTCATCAAAGCATTTTCAACACATATTCATGCACATTTTCGAGTCCAAAGTAAGAACAACGACCGAATTCTTCAGTATATTTTTATTACTACGAAAAAAAGAAAAAAAACAACAACATAATGTTAATGATGATAATTATATTAGAACTCGGAGTTTTTGTCGAAAAAGAACGCAAACGAAATGGACTACTTTTTTCAATATATGGAAAGGCCATTAATATTCATGATTTCTAACTCATTAATATTCATGAAAGAGCAATTGCTAAGGGTGCTGGGGATTGAGTTAAAGGTCAACTACTACCTATATTTTAATTTTTATAGCGTGAAAAGTAGTTAAAAACAACATTTTTCACGATTCCTATTTAAAATTTACCCCTCCAGTTAATAAGATAGAACATGTAGACAACTGACATATCTAAAAACCTGACTAGAGTGATTGTTTGTTCTTGATAGATGTCAACATGAGACGTCATTGGAGTTCAAAAACAATAACAGCATTTGTTGATTATCGTCGTCATTTATGCCAGTTGCACATATATTACCCATTTAAACTCGAAAAATGTTAAATATGCTGATCAAGATCTGTTCAAAATGATAGAATTCAATTTAGTAGTTATTGAGAAAGGAAAAAAATCATTTAAATACAGGCAATAATGAAAGGGTAAACAAGGACTGCATGGAAAGTACACGTGCTTGACCTATGTTGATATACGAATTTGGTCATATGCAACGGTATACAGCACAGAGAGGCATGTGACACTCAACGCCCGCGCACTAAAACATGTATCTCGTGGGGCATTAGGCATCCACGAGGATCTATGAAAACATATTACCTTATTTAGGAAAACTCGTAATACGTCACCACATGAATAAACAAATTGCATGTGCGATCATGACATTTTATCGCGGTCAAAAAAATCCGATATCTTGACTGCAATGTTCAACGCGTAAACGCTTGCATTTGTGAAATGACCGTTAATGCATTAAATAGTGAAACCCATTTTCAAACGATTTATGAGAAAACCAGAAAATCCTTTCATTTGGTCGTAATTGACCTTTAAAATTTATAGAATCCTCGGTGTACTAATTTTGCAACTCAAATTTACTTTTGATATCAAGATATCCATTATGAAGCTTTCATAAGATTGTGTTTATCTTCAAAAGGAAAAAATATAAGTCAAAGTACATTTGTATTACATTAAACAAACAATAAAGCTGCTTTTTTAAACTGTCTGCACTACTTTTTGGTGTCATTGGGTCCGGTGCAAAGAGAAAGAGTAAATCCCAGAAAAAAGTATTTCTTTGCCTAAACCAGTATACAGACACCCTGTACACTAGATCACCATATACACCCTTCCAGCTAATCGCAATAAGTCTGCCATTTTGAAAAATGGCGACTTAAAAATCACATAGGGTCGACCCATGACGACAATGATCCTGTGAAAACCCTGCCGACTTTGAAGCCCACAGAATTAGAACAGGCAGATAGATGGTCTTAGGGGAGCATGACATTCCCGGTTTTTCGATTTTAAGAACCAGAAGAAAATAAATGAACAACAAAGTTGAACACTCACCTGTTTTTGTCAAAAAATCGCGACCCCAGAGACAGAGCCACACATGGCCGGAAGCGCCCCAGAGGATTTAAGCGGCAGAGCCAATGGCTCTGTCTCTGTAGTTTCCGTACCGTGACTATAGGTAAAAAATTAGGCAAAAGAAGAAAATGCTGATGACGCACTTTCTCCTGTTGTCCAAATGTTTTCCTCAGCCTTTTGCCATTGGGGAGATGTTAAGGCCATGGTCTTGTTTCGGAAAGAGTTAACCAACTCTCACATAATAACGCCTTTTGATACCCCACAAGATAAATGCTTTGGAAAACATTGTGGATAATGAAGAAATTGCCTGTAACAAGCAATTTCTTATTTTTCCACCATGCTCTCGACCAAAAATCATATAAAGTAAGATTTCATGCAATTAAAATTGCATCTGCATCATCTTTGAATTTGGACCAATCTGATATTTTACCATCTAGTAAATGCCGTTAAGGACGCCAATTCAGGGTAATGCCAAGGACAGATAGACAAATAACAAAGTTGACATAATATTTCTTTAAGTTTTAATTTTCTCTCTTTTAACGATCTGGAACCATAATGGATTTCGGTTATTATCGCCGATGATCGGGTATTTACGGCACTCGGTTATTTCCGTGAAACGCACTTCGGAAAGATTGGATTTTGTTCTCACCTCGGTTTACTTTCCCGTAAATATTAATATATATCGGCCGTGTAAGCTATTTAAAGTGTATTTTTCTGCATAGATAGAGATAATTCTCGTATTTCTCGTTATTAGTAGTATGAAAAATGCTTTAATATTATCGTTCTGAACACTCTGGCGATTAAACGTATACTAAACGTACATTCATTCCATTAGAATAGGAAATACATGAAAAATACTTTTACAATGTTGTATTCTATAAATAGCAACAAAAAAGAAAGTGAAAGTACAGCGAAATAGGGAACGATTTTATCCAGTTAATCGTGACGTTATTTCGGACATACAATAGTAATTCGTTGGAGCTGTTATGAAATCTCGTAGCTACGGCTTAAATCAGGCAGTAGTTACGATATTTTATGACAACACTGACGGTTTATCAAAACATAACTTTAAACCCAGTCTATTGTTAGCACAAAATCCATTGCTATTCACATGAATTTTCCGTGGTTTCTTCAATTTCAACATTTCCTTTCATAGGGTAAGTTCATATGGCAACGCGGGTTCGACCCGGGTAACTCGAGTTCCATATGAACAGTATCGGGTTCGACGCTAGTGACGTCATTTCAACCTTTTAACCTCGACTCCACTAACCCTGGCCAAGGCTGGTGTTACTCGGGTTCCTAGATGGCGCCAAAAGACGAACAATAACAACAAAAACCAAGTCCGATTAAAAAAACTCGTGCATTTACTCAAAATATACTTTTTTGTGCCATGTATGAGTGTTTTAACAATGACTATCATTTATGTTAACCGATTTCGATTGATATATATTGCATTTTGTGGCCTAAATTTCGAATCTACTAAACACGTGTATTTGTTTACACCCGTCAGTGGATAAAGTCGTTCAAATGGATTGTTCTATGCGCATGCGGAAATTATTTTTAGACAGTCTTTCCCGAGTTGAACTCGCGTTCGTCATGAACTCACCCATAATAGATATTTTGATATTTTCAGTAATTTTGGGGTTATCAAGGCTTTAAACGGCAAATTTAGGCATCGACAGTGGTGACGAACAGATTTACGTCAACTATTTTTGATCGTAAAGTTACAGAAAAAAAACTTAGGAAATTCTAATCTTAGCTGCGAACATGTTTTGTAAAACGCACTTACGCAAAAAAATTGAA
The DNA here is from genome assembly GCA_963680895.1 of Fragum sueziense. NCBI lineage: Eukaryota > Metazoa > Mollusca > Bivalvia > Cardiida > Cardiidae > Fragum > Fragum sueziense. The sequence continues at coordinate 33,555,864 of OY804603.1, forward strand.
CTTCCATTCAAATCTACGAAAATAATGTGCGTAATTTCGTCGATAAAACGGGGCCCAGCTCACTGGTAGAAATAACAGAAAAACACTAAGAGAAATGAAGAAATAACTGTTTCAATAGGCCTACAATTGTTATGATTTTACTGATTTGGTTATAAAGAGCAAATCACTGATATATCCTTCTCTTAACAAGTCTGGTTTTGACGTTCATTGTAGAAATTATTTGAGAAAACATTGAGAGAAAAGAAGAGGTTGTTGATTATCATCAATGTGTTATCATCAATGTGTCCCTTTTCCTCAGTGTTTTCTGTTCTTTTGGACTGGTACAGTTTTTTTTTTTGGGGGGGGGGGGGGATGGGTTATGTATGCACCAATACACTTGATTGATTCAAGATCTATACGAATAAATGCTTAAGACCAGGATTTGATATAGTATCAATATTGCGTCTTCTGCCTTGATTGCTTTCTATCATAGTCCAGTCACAATATAGTGACACATGTTTACAAATTTTACAGTAATAAACAAAAGGTAATCCTTGTTAATTTTCAGTTCAACGTTGCATGTCTTGGTTCAAATCTTGAAGGTGTAAGGGACCTGCAAGATTCGAACCATCACATGCAAATTTACAGTAGTTATGACTTTGCTATTGCGTTTTTTGCAAGGGTAAATTTTGTAAACATGTGCCATAATATCGTTAAAGGACTATAGGTATGTAAAGACCCGGTAATCAAAGATACATGTTCGTGTAAGATTAGCTTAATTTGATTGAAAAAGGCGTTCTTATACAGTAGTGCATGACACCCATTTCAACCCTCTTCCACCCCACGAATCTTATATCACGGCGGGGAATCACCTGACATAATATTTTCGAAATTTTCCAACAATTCTGTCAAAAGATGACCGATTTGAAAAAAAGAATTTAAGCAGAGACAGCGGAAACACTCCATGACTTTGCTGAATGCCAAGGATAATCTTTGAAAAATCAGCTGATATGAAAGTTATTGACGAGAAACCAAAACTTAATCTGGTCGTCAATAACGTTTTTATCACTTGATTTGTAAAAGAGTTACCACCCATCTGATATCGGGCGTTTTACACTTTTTTCTGTTTCAAACCGATCTCAAATTGGTCAAGTATTTACAAAATTATTGACGATTTCTTGAAATTTAGTGTCACATGATTCCCCACCGATGTATATAATGCCCTTGTTTTGTTAACAATAGTTTATGTAGTAACTACAGGGAAATCTGGCAATGAATATTTGATAAAAATAAGTTCTTTATTTAAGTTACTATAAAAAATGTTACATTTGACCTTACAATGAATATTTGATGGAATTGAATGACCTATTTTGGATAATTTTGTCCTTGTTTTATGCGCCCCTACTAAGTTTGAATTCATAAAAAAACAAAATTTAACGGTAACTTTTTCCCATTCTTGTTTTATTTGCACAAGTATAAATTAGAGATAATTTTGGTGTATGTCTCATACCCTGCCAGTCAATATTACAAAAATTACAGATCAAAGAAAAATGTTCGTTTTTCTTAAACATGGAAAAATTCAGTCGCAAAATCATAAAGCTTGTGTATAATCAAGTGTTTTTTTCTTAATTTTGTTTTTCATAGATTTGTATTTAGCTTATTTATGTTACATACATATCTGTTGTAGCATACAAGCTGAAAAATGTCAGATATTATCATCTTCTGGGAAAAAAATATGAAATTTACGGAGTTGGTGCTTCCCCTTTTCCCGCCTTTTTTGTAAAAGGGGGTCAATAACTAAAAAAATATATAAGATTCCAACATATCGGTAAAAATTTGTTTTAAGTTTCATTTTACCTCCGTCTTATATCATAGAAATAATATATAACAATACTTTTTGTATTTTCAAAAGTGTCTATTATGGTTCCAGATCGTTAATCTAAACATAACATAATATCAAAGCATCAGCAAATGAACACAAACTTGGTATTGTCACATTCTAACTATAGCACTATAATGCAGAATCGGTTAATACAGGTAACATTGTTTTTGTAAAAACTTTTGTCAAACAACAACATTTAAAGGGACATTTCATTCCCATTTCAACTTTTTTAAAGTATGTTTTGATGCCAAGATTAGTTATTCTAATGAGTATAAATGCTATTAGTTTTTTGAAGATGTTGCTGATAGGCGAGAAACACGCATTTAAAGTTGAGACAGAATCGATAAATTCCATATAAATCCGAACTGTTGTCCACAACAATTTGTTACATTTCAACACAAAAATATTTATTTCTCGTAAACAGCGCAAAATTTTGGCCTGAAATTTTCAGAATTTTCATAAGGAAATATGCTCTTTCAGATAGAAATAAAAGTAAAATTTGACAAAAAATTCTGAAATGTCACTTTAACTCTTTCCCATACAGAGAAATTTTAGGGTGATCTAAATCAAAAGCTGTTGGCCTGTTGCAGGTTACAAAATGGATGAAGTTCAAGGTACTGAAAGTCAGCATTTTCTCCTTTTACCTCAATATTGTATATAAATTGAACATCTTAAAAATGGATCAAGGGGATTTTGTCAGTCCTAGTAATTTTACCGGGGGATTTTGTCAGCCCTAATAATTCTACTGAGGGAATTTTGTCCGCCCAGTAAATTCTACCGAGGGGATTTTGTCCGCCTTAGTACATTTGTAAATCTATTGAGGGGATTTTGTATACCCTTTTAATTCCACTGAGTGGATTTTCTCCGCCTATGCAAACAAGAGCTGTCCGAAGACAGGGCACTCGACTTTCTAAGTTGCTTAGTGTAAAGGGACATAACTCCAAATATAGTGGAGCCAGGGTCATGGGCCCTGGTAGTAAGGAAGAGGGTGTGATGGTGAATAAGTATTCTAAGTTTGGGTTGAATCCCTTTGATAGTATGAAAGTCATTGATGTTTGAAAAAACTTTAACCTTTTTTGCAACGCCGACGCCAACGCTAACGTCGCCGCCCGGGTGACAGTATAGGCTCTCATTTTCTTCGAAAAGTCAAGCTAAAAATGAGCGAAAAGATTTTGTCCTAAGGGGATTTTGTCCGGTTACCAGTTTTGGGGACCTTCTTACATAAAAAATTGGATGAAAGCAATTTCTTCATTTCTCACACTGTTTTCTACACAGTATGAACAAAAAATGTCAATTTCATTCACTTGAAATTATCGTCTGCAACATCTTTGAATTTGGATAGGTCTAAAAGTTTGTCGTTTGGTAATGGGTTAACAAACAGCCTCTGTGAGTGACACCAGGTACCATTGACAATTGTTGTATGGAGTTGATCAAAGGTCATCAAGAGGTCATCAGGGGTCATACACCAACCAGCTCTCTTTGGGCCTCCCTTTCTTCCTAAAAATAGAATAATTTAACAAATGAGCCAGGTTCTGGAAAAAAGGTACCTTTAAGCATTTGAGAACAACATGGTTCAAGATCAGCCTGCATATACATGCAGTCTGATCATGAACGATGTTGTTCTCAAATAACATCTTTGTGACATGTAGCAACTGTTACTGTAAGACAGCAGCATGGATCAAGATCAGACATAACTTAGGCACAGGATGATCTGGAAACATCGCTGTCTCAATGCCATAAGGGACCTTTTTCCAGATCCTGGTTTCAATTGTATCATTAGCCCATTACCAGGCAGCAAATTTCTTGATGTGTCCACATTCAAAGATGTTGCAGGCAAAGATGTTGCAGGCAAAATATTTGACTGTACAAGTTTCAGAATGTATAATATAGCCAAGAAAATATTGAGTCAATAAGAGGAAATGCTGTATATCAGCATTTTCTTCTTTTGCCTCAATGTTTTCACAAGCATTTTCTATCGGGGAATCAAAACCAGACTTTGTATGGCAAATGGTTAACCCATTCCCACGCAATGACTCTTTTTGACTGACTACAAAGTAATGACTTTGGAAAACTGTGATTGTGGAAAATGAAGAAATTGCTTGTGACAAGCAATTTCTTAATTTCCAACAATGATTTCTACCCAAAAAGTTCAAGAGATTTTAGATTTTATTCACTTGAAATTGTCGTCTGCAACATCTTTGAATTTGGACAGGTCTAAAATTTTGCCGTTTGGGATTGGGTTAACTAGTTACATTCAGACGAGCCAGGATCTGGACGATTGAGAACAACTTAGATCTAAATCAGCCTGCACATACAAAGCGCCACAACAAGATCCATGATGCTCTCTTATATAGATCTGCTCACAGATCTCACGGTGTGTAATCACGTGACTCAGAATTTCCGATAATCTTCAATATCTTTTTTAATACTTGACCTATTTGATTTCAGTTTGAAGCAGAGAAGGTGAGACAATGCCTGGAATAAGCTGGAAGTGTTGGATTTTTGAAAAATCAACTGATAAAAAAGTTATTGAAGATAAACCAAAATTTTGGTTTATCTTCAATAATTTTTTTATCAGTTGATTTTTCAAAAATCAACCATGTTAATCAAATGCGTAACGTCTGTCCACATTCTCTGCTTTAAACCGAATTCAAATTGGTCCAGTATTTACAAAGTTATTGAAGATTTTCTGAAAATATTGTATCAAGTGATTATCCACCGTGGATCTGTAGCAGCTGTAATAGTACAGTATGGATCTTGTTCTGACTGCACTCAGGCAAAGCACGGTGGATAATCACATGATGCAATAATTACTGAATATCTTCAATAACTTTGATAATACAGGACCGATTTGAATTCAGTTTGAAGCAGAGAATATGGACAAACATCAGGCATTAGATTGATGTGGTTGATTTTTGACTGATAAAAAAGTTATTGAAGATAAATTTTTGGTTTATCTTCAATAACTTTTTTATCAGTTGATTTTTTAAAAATCTACCACAACCATTTTATTTCTGAAATTTTTCCACCTTCTCTGCTTCAAACCGAATTCAAATTGGTCTAGTATTGACAAAGTTATTGAAGATTATCGGAAATTCTAAGTCATGAGATTATACACCGTGCAAAGGCTGATGCAGAAACATGTCTGAAATGCTATAAGAGTCCATTTTCTATATCTTTGTTCAAATGATTCTTTTTCATTTCTTCTTTTAACCCTTTCCCAAACAACAACATTTTAGGGTAGTCCAATTCAAAAGCTGCTGAAAACAACATAAAGGATGTTGATTGAGATAAGATTTATGTACTGTGTAACTCTGAAAATATTTAAACAAAAGGAGAAAATACTGATTATCGGCATGTTCTTGCTTTGTTTCAATACTTTGCCAAGTCTTTTCAAAACCAGGTCTTGTTTGGGAAATCGTTAATTGGAACACCATTTTTATTTCAAATAAATCAACAAACACTCAATTGACTATTGATAAAAATCGACCTAAAAGCTTTTAAACAATAGGTCTTTTATACATTTTTTTATTCTCATGTTAAAACCCATTACTTTATCATACAAATATGCTGTGTAAGCAATCATTTAGACAGATGATATTGAAAAAGTTTGTGGTAAGAAGATATTGATGGTTTTTACCCAACACTCTTTCCTTTGATCTCAGTTCACTTTAAGAAAGTAGATAGATGTCCATGGAGATTGGTTCCTAGTCCAATTTAACCCTTTCCCAAACAACATAAAATTCTAACTAGAGCGAAAACAAAGTCAAAATAAGCCGAAAATGGCAATTTTGTCAATTTCGAGGGCACATAACTCATGATGTAAGATTCAGATCTAGCTGAAAATTACACCAAAGCAAGATCTTATAATCACCATCATTCTGTCCAAGTTTTGTGTTGATTGGTTAATATTTGTAGTTGCTGAATTGAAAACAAAGTCAAAATAAAGCCGAAAATGGCAATTTTGTCATTTTCAAGGGCACATAACTCATGATGTAAAATTCAAATCAGGCTAAAAATTATACCCAGGCAAGATCTTATAGTCACCATCATTCTGTCCAAGTTTTGTCCTGATTGGTCAATATTTGTAGTTGCTAGAGTGAAAATAGAGTCAAAATCCCCATTTTTGACATTCAAGGGCAGATAACTCCAGACTTTCTACTTCAATCAGAATTCTTTGAAGGAATCTGAGAGAGGGTCACCCAAGGATTATTCCTGTGAAGTTTGGTTGAAATCCATCTAGTAGTTTTTGAGAAGAAGATTTTTAAAGGAAAAGTTTACGGACGGACGGACGCACGGACGCACGCACGACAGACACAGCGCCATGACAATAGCCCGCTGGCCTGTCGGCCAGTGGAGCTAAAAAACTTTAACCTTTGTTGCAACGCCGACGCCAACGCCGACGCCGACGCCCGGGTGACAGTATAAGCTCTCATTTTCTTCGAAAAGTCGAGCTAAAATGCATTTCCAAATGATTATAAGTCAGGCCCGTAGTAACAAGTGGTGGCATGGAGGGGCTAAGACCCCCACTCCCAAAAAGGTCTGCCCAAAATGCTGAATTGTCATTATTTTGCACTGACAATTTTTTGGGAAATCCAATTCAGTTCCTCCAAAACTCCTACAATAGCCAGAACAGGGGCTTTAGCCCCCTCCCTCCCATTAAAAATGTTTCCAGTCCTACGCGCCTGTAAGTTATCGATCGGCATTAAATACATGTTTAAAGCTACTTTTTCCCAGATTTGGACCCAAAAATTGTCAAATACAAACGAAATGTACACTTTTTAAGCTTTATATGACCTGATTAAATGATTACGAGAAACTATTGAAGCAACGACTCATTTTTTCGCAATTTGATATCAAATTCATGAAGCGATGTCGAAAGTAGGTCAAAACAGTAGGACATGCGACTTTCTTAAATGACGTCACAACATACATGATGACGTCATATTGAAATTTAAGTATGAATCTCGTTTGAATCATGGTCCGCGCTGTATGTGCATGCGCAACAATTTAAAAATAATTCTAACCCCATCAGTGATGGGGTTGAATTTAGGCTTGGATTCTCCCTAAATTCAGCTATCTGTCTTGTAATTTCGGCTCATTCTCCGTTTGAATCGCATATTATCAACCATCCCGAGGTGGTCAACACAAAAGTTTTGCATATTTTTTCAAGAAAATTCATTTTTTGCAATTAGACCATCTGTTACCGTCGCCCTTTAAGCTGCATAACAATAAATATCGTTCTATCGTCTAGAATTTGATTTTTCAATTGAAATTTGTAAAAAATATTGGAATTTCTGTCTTCAATTCTTCCTAAACGCATAACCATTCAGTATATGTGAGTGCCAAGAAAGAATTATGAAGTCCGCGCTTCTTCATAGCTTGCTCCCTCTTATTCATAGCTACTCTCGCTTCTTCATAGCTTACTGCTCTTCTTCATTGCATACTTCCTTTTCTCATAAATAAACAAAGGTTTTCAAAATCGTACGTGCGGAATACTAAAAGATACCATAAAGTAGTAAAGTGAACATGTCTCATTCGAAAAATGCATATGATAGCGCCGTAGGAGTCGTTTATGTGTCGTTTATGTGTCGTTGGGTTTGTAAACATAAGTATGTGCACTCACTTCGAAAGTAATTGCAAGTTTACTCTGTAAGCTAGAACAAAGGGCTTTGGCAATATAACACATCATTCATTACCCCATCGAATAGCATTCCGCGATTTTTGAGATTCAATCCATAGCTAGCAAAATAACCGATTTTAAGTAACAACATTGTGTTTATTTACTCAAAATGGGTTCCATTTCTTCATAGCCGGAAGTCCCTCTTCTGAGATTTCGCTCATAGCATTTTGCAATGAATGAGAGGGATTGGTGGCCGTGACTTAGGCACAGGATGATCTGGAAACATTGCTGTCTCAATGCCATAAGGGACTTTTTTCCAGATCCTGGTTTCAATTGTATTATCAACCCATTACCAGGCAGCAAATTTCTTGAACGTGTCCACATTCAAAGATGTTGCAGGCAATTGACTGTACCAGTTTCAGCATGTATAATATAGCCATGAAAATATTGAGTCAATAAGAGGAAATGCAGTTTATCAGTATTTTCTTCTTTTGCCTCAATGTTTTCACAAGCATTTTCTATCGGGGAATCAAAACCAGACTTTGTATGGCAAATGGTTTACCCATTCCCACACAATGACTCTTTTGACTCCCTACAAAGTAATGGCTTTGGAAAACACTGTGGAAAATGAAGAAATGTGACAAGCAATTTCTTCATTCCCAACAATGATTTCTACCCAAAAAGTCCAAGAGATTTTAGATTTTATTCACTTAAAATTGTCGTCTTTGAATTTGGACAGGTCTAAAATTTTGCCGTTTGGGATTGGGTCAACTAGTTACATTCAGACGAGCCAGGATCTGGACGATTGAGAACAACTTAGATCTAAATCAGCCTGCACATACAAAGCGCCACAACAAGATCCATGATGCTCTCTTATATAGATCTGCTCACAGATCTCACGGTGTGTAATCACGTGACTCAGAATTTCCGATAATCTTCAATATCTTTTTTAATACTTGACCAATTTGAATTCAATTTGAAGCAGAGAAGGTGAGACAATGCCTGGAATAAGCTGGAAGTGTTGGATTTTTGAAAAATCAACTGATAAAAAAGTTATTGAAGATAAACCAAAATTTTGGTTTATCTTCAATAATTTTTTTATCAGTTGATTTTTCAAAAATCAACCATGTTAATCAAATGGTAACGTCTGTCCACATTCTCTGCTTTAAACCGAATTCAAATCGGTCCTGTATTTACAAAGTTATTGAAGATTTTCTGAAAATATTGTATCACATGATTATCCACCGTGGATCTGTAGCAACTGTAATAGAACAGTATGGATCTTGTTCTGACTGCACTCAGGCAAAGCACGGTGGATAATCACATGATGCAATAATTACTGAATATCTTCAATAACTTTGTTAATACAGGACCGATTTGAATTTGGTTTGAAGCAGACAATATGGACAGACATCACACATTAGATTGGCGTGGTTGGTTTTTGAAAAATCAACTGATAAAAAAGTAATTGAAGATAAATTTTTGGTTTATCTTCAATAACTTTTTTTATCAGTTGATTTTTTAAAAATCTACCACAACCATGTTATTTCTGACATTTTTCCACCTTCTCTGCTTCAAACCGAATTCAAATTGGTCAAGTATTGACAAAGTTATTGAAGATTATCGGAAATTCTAAGTCACATGATTATACACCGTGCAAAGGCTGATGCAGAAACATGTCTGAAATGCTATGAGAGCCCTTTTACTATTTCCTGGTTCAAATGATTCTCTTTTTTCCCCTTCTTTTAACCTTTTCCCAAACAACAACACTTTAGGGTAGTCTAATTCAAAAGCTGCTGAAAACAATTTAAAGGATGTTGATTAAGATAAGATTTATGTACTGTGTAACTCAGAAAATATTTAAACAAAAGGAGAAAATACTGATTATCGGCATGTTCTTGCTTTGTTTCAATACTTTGCCAAGTCTTTTCAAAACCAGGTCTTGTTTGGGAAATCGTTAATTGGAACACCATTTTTATTTCAAATAAATCAACAAACATTCAATTAACTATTGATACAAAGCGACCTAAAAGCTTTTAGACAATAGGTCTTTTATACATTTTTTTTATTCTCATGTTAAAACCCATTACTTTATCATACAAATATGCTTTGTAAGCAATCATTTAGACAGATGACATTGAAAAAGTTTGTGGTAAGAAGATATTGATGGTGTTTCCCAACACTCTTTCCTTTAATCTCAGTTCACTTTAAGAAAGTAGATAGATGTCCATGGAGATTGGAACCTATTCCAATTTAACCCTTTCCCAAACAACAAAAATTCTAACTGATCCAATTTGAAAGCTGCTGCAGATGATAAAAATGGATGTCAGAAAAGAAAGGTCATTCATGTACAATATAATTATTTTTTTGTAAGTGGAACAATTGTTACCAATGTATTGAATATTTTCATTACCAACATTTTTTAAAAACAAAAGGTCACATTAAAAACCTTTTTCCCACAAGTGGTAACTATTGATTTCAGAATACAAAAGCTTTTTAGCCGATGTGATTTTTTTCATAAACGAATATGTCCATTGATATATTGTTGGTGCTATGACAAAATTGCGTAACTGAAATTTTGCTCAAAAACCATTTTTTTCAGGAGAGCCAAAAACGTTTTTACCGCTTTAAAAAATGTGCTGACAAAATTGCATAACTCAATAACTGCATGAACAATTCAGCTTCTTTAAGGTAATTGAACATAACTTACGGTTCATTTATTGGTCAAAGTAAGAGAAATACAGAGGAGAATGCCATTTCTCAGCCTTTTATTACTCTTGTGTGTCTGTGTACAACGCATTTTTGTCAGCTAAAATCCAGTTACATAATTTTGTCACATGATGATTGAAATGGTTCTGATAGGCGTAGAGTAACGCCGTTTTGACAGAATATGCGCTCCTACATACTCAGTAGAAAGCATTTATAAAAGAAAATTGACAAAATTACGTAACTAATTTGTTACGCAATTTTGTCATAACACCAACGATATCTTCTAAAATCTAATAACAAACATTCAGACTGAATGAATTACAAAGTAGTTTCAGATAATAAAATGATGTTAAACAAAAACTCCGTTTCTTAACGGAAAAAAAATGGAGAAGAGAGCTCGCCGTAACAGCAGCTTCTCACAAAGAAAAGGTCAAGCTCCGAGGTCAAAGGTCATGATCCTGAAGAAAAGTCTTGACAGGAGGTATCCATATATGTGAAATATCAAGGCTCTATCTCCAATAGTGAGTAAGATAAAGGCTATCTTATAGCTTCTGAAAAGCAATTCAAACTCCAAGGTCAAAACATCAAAGTAAATGGTCTGAAACAAAAAGACTTTTCAGCATTTTCTTCTTTTGCCTAAATGTTTTCCACAGCCTTTTCTAATAGGGATATCAAAACCAGTTCTTATTGGGGAAAGGTTTAAATATTTTTTGCCTGGATCTCCTTCAAAGTTGAATACTATTTTTTTCCAATTTAGGAAAGAGTTAAACTCTGGGGGAAAAATCAGCAAATATGACATATAATATTAGTCAATTTACTCTTTTAAAGAGAGCCATTATATCTTCTCGTAAAGGAGGGTGTTTTCATTTCATTTTTAAGGATTTTATAAAATATAATGAAGTTTTTCTTTTTTATGATTGTGGAAAAAGATAAAGGTGTGGAAAACATAAATGGAACTTTATTCTCTTTTTTCTAAATACATGAATTTCCATTTTCTACTCTTTGCTTTATTACATCGTAAAGTTTCTAAAGAAAAACCCTGACAAGTTTGACAATATCTTGCTTCCTGATATCAAATTCTGATTTTGACGCCATTGATAAAGAAAGACAATCTACAAACATGTCAATTTATTCAGACTCAAAAATGAAGGAGACATACAAATTCAGGCTGACATCTATGCATATTTTACTTGGAATATCTGGATGTTACAATGTTTCTACAAAAACAAAGATCGGAAAACTTCAACACATAATCATTAGATTGTATCAATCTATCATAGCCTTGTCTATTTTTGGAAACATTGTCAGAACAGCATGGATCATGTACTGGATATATGACGACAAAGTTTCCTTTTTATCCTATGTTTCAAACATTTTATACCAATTCAATTGTGTGACAAATTTTCTTCTATGCTGGAAAGTTTTCAGCGACAGATATGGAAATCAGCGTAAAATGATGGAATACATTAGTGAGGTCATTTTGCCCACTCTTGAAAGTGCAGGAATAATTGTTGATAAAAGAGCTTTCAAAAGAAAACAAGTGGTAGTGACCATCATTTGCATAGTTTTAATGAGTATTGGACCGATCATGTGGATTATGAGTTATTACATATTTACTCCTTCCCCACAATATTTGAAGGACAACAACATCACACTGACAATAACAGAGCCTTTACCAGATTCTTACATATCACGTACATTTATCGTCATTCCTGGCATAGTGTGTGATCTGAGTTTAGTCACCATCGCATTCTACTTAGTTACAGTATCTCTTATGCTGAAAGTCATTTTGAGCAGTTTCAACAAGGCATTTGTAGAACAACTTTGCGAGAACAAGAGCAAATGTATAGAGAATTTGGAGAATTTTAGAGGAATTCATATGAAATTATGCGAGGCCATTGAAGGATTTGACAAAGACTTTGGCTACCTTTATGCCAGTGTCCATTTTTGGTCGTTGGTAATGTGCATTGTAGTCCTTTATTTTATGGTCAAAATGACTGTAGATTATATTACTTTGCTCATACAACTTTACTATCTCGGGCTCTGTATGAGTTTATTGTTTACTGTAGCAATATGCGCTGCAGCCGTACATAGTGAGGTAGGAAGTTTTCTATTATTTTGATTTAACTTTAATCATCATGCCGACTTTAAACCAGCAGGCACTGTAGAAAAAGATCAGACTGCACATTTGTACATGCTGATCTTGTTCTGTACTGCCTACACAAGTTAACATAATATTCTTGGGTCTGCATGACAAAAACTGTCCTCATTTATCACGCAATACAATAAATGTATTTGGTAAATAATTTTTTTTATTTCACACCCTACATTAGTAAACCAATGAAATCGTCCCATTCGTACCACGTGAGTATACAATACCTAGAGCCGTATTGTACGCACGAGATAATAATCAATTTATAGCATGAACGCACGGGATTCTCGATACTCCAAAGCGGCCAAATCGATATTTGTACGATGCACCGGTTGAACCCTCCAAATATGCATTGCACTCATTTGAACCCTACAAATATCGATTGAACCGTACAAATATGGATTTTTCCCAAATCGAGGCTGCGATACCAAATATCCATATTCGCATCAAAGAGTAATCTCCCTTAGTAGCGTTCTAGTCTGCAAAAGCAAAATTGTGCATTAGAGTTGAATGTTTGTTTCAACATGATATTTTGAATTCACTGTCCTAAACAAGACATAGCTTTGATTCTGTGATTGAAAAAAACACATTGGGAATACATTAAGGCAAAAGGAGAAAATGATTTTAAACATCACGAAAGAGATTACTTTCATTTCAAAACATTTCTGAATTGTAGCGCATTTAATTTGCAGCAATGATAAAAATCACACTTAACCCTTTCCCAAACAAGACCTGGATTTGATACCCATTAAAAGGCTTGACAAAAAAGAGAAAAGGAGATTTGCCGTTTATCAGCAATTTCTCCTTTTCTGTCAATGTTTTCATTGTTGATTTACGCTTGGCATGATAGATAGTTTATATGACAAATTTCATGTACATTTCACACTGTCATATGACGGTCTATTCAATCTTTTGAGACAAACATAAATCAATAAAAATAGATTAAATGTCAGATGCCATGTATATTTCACAGTGTTAGAAATGTACATGTAACCTACATTTTTTTCATGACATAAGCCTATGTTGTTTTTCTTCCTTTTTTATTTCACGTTGGAATTCTATTTAAAAGTATTTAGATCTCGATCTTATTTTTTATACAAAATTAATCTTTGTCATGTTTTGTGTGAAAAACAATGATGTGAAATAAAGAGGTCATTTAACATGTCTTTGTACAATACCGAATTCTATTGGATTCGTACAATGCAGAACCAGTCTATATTTAGACTCGCCTATCGGCTCGTCCAAATATAGCCTCGTTCTGCATTGTACTCATCCAATAGAATTCAGTATTGTACAAAGACATGTTAAATAACCTCATAAAATT